>PIJE02000258.1:116347-131347 GCA_002895965.2 Coryphaenoides rupestris
CACACGGCCGTACTTAGTGGAGAGGCAGGACGTATCCAGGTAAAGAGTGAATGTCCATACAATGGCGTATCTTTGGGTGATGTTCCCGTTTATTGCAGAAGGGTGATTATAGAGAGAAATAGAATACCGTGTTGAACGTGAAGTGATCCAGAGTTACCAGAGTTATTATTCCATTGTATTTGCCATGATTACGTTTACTTTTTTTTTTTTTTTATATAAAAAGGTACTGAAACCGTACCGTAACCGTGGCCCAAAAAGCTTGACACACTGAAGTGGTGTGTACTATGGACTAGTGTGTGTGTGTGTGTGTGTGTGTGTGTGTGTGTGTGTGTGTGTGTGTGTGTGTGTGTGTGTGTGTGTGTGTGTGTGTGTGTGTGTGTGTGTGTGTGTGTGTGTGTGTGTGTGTGTGGACAGTAGTGTGGCGTTCCCCCAGCTCCTCGCCAAGAGAGAGAGGGAGGGTTATGCTCTGCGTGGAGAGCTCCGGCACGGGGAGGATCCACCAACGCTCCATCAGCTCTACACAGCTTTAAAGTGAACCCCGACTGGAGGAATAATAGACCTTTAAATGATTTTCATTTGCTTCAGCTATAAAAACGTGATCTTAAAAATACTCCAGACTGTTTAGTTTTTATACATTTAGAAAAATGTATTTCACTCGAACGTCGCCATTGTTGTTTACGTTGCAATGCATTCTGGGTAATGACGTCAAATGGTTGCTTCGGTGTGGTGTCGGCAGCGGTACATTCGCAATGTCTTCCGTTCAGCCTTTTCAATTTGAACCCGAGCGCATTGACAGAGAAGAAATCACTGAAAATGCACTTGAAAATGAGGAAGATCAGATGGATGAAGAGGAGAGAGTGGGCCAAAATAGCTGGTGTTTGTGCAGCAGTTGCTTGCCAATGCCAACTCAGACAGAGTTGCATAAATATGATCCATAGTTATCATATATATGTATCATATATATATTAGTAATGGACATCTTCCGGCCACTGTACCGCTGCATCCGATGTGCTGACATATGTTTGAGTTGCGGCATCGGTCGTAGTTGAAGAAAACTGGACACTTACAGATGGTAGGACTACATGAACCGGTGAGTTGCCAGGTTCCTCTGTGTCCAGGGTCGTGTCCGATGGTTCACACTCAGAGGCTGTGACGGGGAGCGGGTTGTTTCCAGTCCACCAGAAGAGCATCCAGCGTCGCCTGTCTCTGACGTTTCTCGCAGGGTTTTCGCTCGCCAGCCTGCGGCATTTAGGCGCCTTGTGAGAGAAAATTGTCGGCACGGCATTTGGTTTCAGCCTTCGTTTATAACCGCCAGCCCCTGTTAGCTGAAATGTTAAAGCAGCTAAAATGACTCAAAAGCATCAGGAGAAAAGTGTCGAGAACATAAACGCGGGTCCTTAGGAAGTTGTGTTCGTCCACAGGCTTTCTCCCATTCAGCTCTCTTCTTCTCACTCGGAAAGCAGTGAACACTTACGTCGCTGTTTTTGTTGCCTTTTGATTGGAAATTGCAACCAAAAGCAGCGCAGTGCGGCATTGTTTCTACTCTTCAAGTGTAAAAGAAAACGTAGCCACAAACAACTCACTTTTGCCTGTTCTTCTGGTCTCGAGTGCAACCCAATGGCGTCATCGTCCCAGAATGCATTGCGCAGGTAAAATTATGGCGACCTCGTAGGTCTAAAAATATAGTAAACATATGAGATTTTTTAAGTAATTAGGAGTTTTCACGTGTCACTAACAATGCATTTTAGTAGAATAGGGAAATAACAACATATTAAGGCCAACAAGTGCTAATGGTCAGGGTTCCCTTTAAGAACACACACTAAACACAACATGTTCCCCACTCATGCTTCTAATCCAATTCCTTTTTCCTCCTTTATGTTTCTAGGGTTGTTTCATTCTTGAAAAGGACCAAACTGGAAGCCCTAATGCAAAACACTGCACATCCAGGCATCAGAGTGTGTGTGCGCACCTGTGCAGGTGTTGTTGTTCCACAGTAATAAGGAACACAAATGGATATGCACCACGGCATCCAGGTGTATATTCTGAATCCCATTAAGCTCTACAACAACAACAACAACAACAACAACAGCAAAAGCTCTGCTCTCTGTGAGGGAACGCACAGGAGGAAGCAACACGCTCACAGGACCAGGCTCAGCGTGTCCTCGTCGAGTCCTGCCGGTGTCGTTTGGAGGTGAGAGATGTTGTAATTGACATGTGTATAATTGCTTCCCTGTTCGTAATTTGCACAACGGATATTTTACCGGCACTGCATAATATCAGCCAATTAAAATGCTTTGCTGTGTATTCAGGTACAGATGCAGTTAACCTGCAGTCACTCAAGTGTCAGCGTCACTGTTGCGTCATCCAATCAGACTCGAGGAACACTTAGTAATAATTACAGTGCGAGAGCCGAACAATTGGAAATTAGCAGCGCGGCAAAATGTAAAACATAAACGTTCTGATTTTAACATAACCATCTCCTGCTTACTTTATTGATGTGTAGCCTAGTATGTCAACAAACAACAACAATCATAATCAACTGCAAATCTAGACAAATCTGACCCCAAACCTCAGAATTCTGAATGTGTATGAAGATGTATGAGATTAATGCAGTCATAATCACTTGTAGAATTTATAATATTGAATAAGAAACACTTCATATTGTTTCAACAGCATAAATGTACAATGTAGAATCTCAAAGGGCTTACAGAGAATTCACTGAAATTCACATGTTAACGCTGATTTAAATAGAAAGATTTCTTTGTAATGCAGATAATGATGTTTCTCGTGCAGCCAAATGAAACGATTATCGCTACGCATTGATATTGCACAAATTCCAAACGAAATGCACTAAATGTGAGAATGATCTCACAACACCATCAGGCGCTGCTGTGTGTGTGTAACGCCGCCTCACACGCCCATTATATGAACCTACTGTATAGGCGGTGGTGAAATGTCTGGAATCAACACGCACCGCATAATGTATGTCTTCTCGAGAGACAGAGGAATCAATGGGGTGTCATGTCTTTGTTTTGTTACACCAATTTGCTCGAACAAATCTGCTGTAGATTATCCACAGCTGTTTTGCTTGATTCCAAACTCAGTCAGCACTCAGCTTTGCTGTTTACCTTTGGACTGAACATGTGGAAGGAGTCCAGGATTGCAGTAGCCTAATCTCTGTCCTAAAAAAACCACATCTATTACACCCCGGTTACCTCACAAAACAGGGAACCACAATTTGTTATGGTTTTTACCAGCAGAATTGAACAATTATCGACACCTGCCACAATGCAACAGAAAATAATTCATTCAGCATTCACAGAACATTGGCACTGAATGCAACCACGAGGGAATGAACATTGACACAGCTCAGCAGTCTGGATGAGGGCAACACAAGCTGGTTACATGTTGTGGGGGAATTATCAGAGCTCTGGTGATGCTCACCACAGAGCTTCTGATGCTGATTCTGTATGTCGGCCGGAATCTGACCAATGGGTGTAAGGGACACCCTACCTAGATCAAGACCTGAATTGGTCTGACTTGGCAATGTTAACCATCTGTTAAAGACACGCACGCATGCACACACACAAACGCGCATGCATGCACACACACACACACACACACACAATTTTCTTCTCCCAGAGATGAATCAAATGGCCCGGGATGCATCCATCTACCCCTGGTATAACCTCACTCTTTGTAATCCCATGAGAACAATGAATTGGAGCCGGAGAGGTTTTGGGGGGATGGTACTGACGGCGGGTATCACCATGAGTCTACAGGGTCTTAGCAGCACCAATCAAAGCAGGCTTGAGCCAAAGACACAGCTCCTCATCCTATCCCAGGCAAGATGAGTGGAGCACAGAGGCCTTTGTGAAGAATCCCCTTTGCATCAGCAGATTTCTCTCACTGTGCCGTCTCAGGCGCTATGCGGTATGGCGAGCGCTCCAGATAAAGCACGCCCTTGTGTGTTTTTACAAGGAGCCGATGAACCAACGACGGCAATCCCAATCCAACTTTTCCGCAATCTTTCTTTGTGGGAAAAGGACTTTATGTTGCAGACCACAACATTTTCAAAAGGCGTGTATGAAGCAGTATTATGAGAATACTAGGGGTCGACCGATATGGTTTTTTCTGGGCCGATACCGATTATTAGTAATTAGGGGGCCGATAATCGGATCTGATATTCATAATTTGTCCTATTATTGGAATCGTTATTTTGTATGATCTGATTGCAGGCGGCTCTGATGCAGTCGCCTCTCTCTGGCTCAATATCCCGCCGGCAGAAAAAAGTGTCTGCAGTGTCAAACACTGCAGACCGATTGGCTTTTGTCACGTTATTTTGGCTGCGCCGCCAATCGGCAATCGTAGTGAATGGGCGTGTCGAGACAAACACTGCAGACTGATTGGCGACCTCTTTCCCACGTGTCTCCCACAAATACAGATTACAGATTGGCTATTTTGTAGCTATTTTGCCGGCGGGACATTGAGCCAGAGAGAGAGACTGCATCAGAGCCGCTGCAAGGAGCGCTTTTTTTTTTTTTTTTTATTTCATCGGCAATCAGATCATACAAAATATCGATTCCAATAATCGGAAAAATTATGAATATCGGATCGACCCCTAGAGTATACAATAGCAAGCATGAGGGTTCCCCCTTAACAATTCATGTCAAACCAAAACTACAAAAAAGAATCAAACTGAAAGACACCAAAGAGGACGAGGAGCATCGCATAATTAAGTGTATATGAAATTGTATCAGCAACCACACACCACCAACAACACACACAAATGTTTTAAGACTTGAATCCTCAAGAGAGGGCTAATTTAGGGACAACGACCGCCTGTGGTCATAGCGATCACTATTTCATAGTCAGACTACTTTCTTGTAGAAAACTTTTTGTTGGCCCAGAATTTGTTTTTTAAACTGAATTTGAACCTCCAACCAACACCTCCTCCTGCGCTGTACTGCATCTGCCAGTACTAAAAACAAAAATGTTTTCCTCATGGCCTTGCCATCTTCCAAGCAGCCCGGGACTTACTAACCTGCACAGAATCTTAAAAAAACAACACAAAAACAAACGGTGCTCTCACCAGAACTCTGGGATTATAGCAAATAGAGTTATGACCGATGATGATCTGCTTTAAAAAAATATATGACAATGCTTTCGGAAAGAATACTGTGCCAACGCAGCTGGCGATGGCCAAAACTGCCAGCTGATTTGATACACATGGCGGGTGCAAACACACACACACACACACACAGATACACACACACACACACACACACACACACACACACACACACACACACACACACACACACACACACACACACACACACACACACACACACACACACACACAGTAGTTTCTCTTGGTAAGGGGAATAAGTGGGAGGTGTGTGTGTGTGTGTGTGTTATTGTGGTGCATACTCACTCGTACATTATAAAAAGCATCTTTTCCTTCAGTGTGTGTGTGTGTGTGTGTGCCCAAGCAGGTGGAAGGATCAAAGCCAGAGCCATGTTGACCCCTAAACGTACATACACACATATATACATACTGTACATACACGAGCACACACACGCGCACCTCCAGGTATATCCACTATACTAAATTCCCTCTCTCCCTTTGAATAAAGGGAACGCCCCTCACCCCACCCCATCACCATCCCATTTTACTTACCAGCAGAAATGGAAAGGATATAGGAGCACGTACGCATACCCCGGGATAGTTAGCCTGCACACCCACTCAGCACCACCACCACCACCACCACCACCACCACCACCCCCACCACCACCACCACCACCACCCTGATTTATAAATATATATTAGTCGGAACTCTCAGTTAATTTCTGATCTCCAAGGGGCGTTATCAACAGGTGCAGTGCAAAATACCTCTGGATGCACTTGGATAGACCTACAACCAATCAGAGTGTGGGTAAATAATAAATCATAAAAACCTTTGTCAAATTCTTCTGTCAGAAGTAGGTCAAACACATCTTTACAGTTGTTCTTTTATAGAATATGTATGGGCAACTTTATTCCTGTCACTGTCACAACAGGGGATTCATCAGCAGCAGCCATCTTGATTGTTTATGAATCTGCCTCAACAGTCATCCTCTGTATCAAACCCCACATTAGATAAACGGTTGTGATTGGTTAGCTGGAAATCAGTCTGAATGGGAGGGTGACCAGACGCATCTGCAAGACCAAATAAGTAATCTTGCAGATTTGTCTGGTTCCCTGGCTTGGCAATAATAGCAGTACTAGTAGAAACATGAAAATGTAATGACCATCCAACCAATCATTGGTTATCTAGATAGTTAGTCGTCTTCATTGTCCGTCTAATGCATCGGTTCCCAACCTTGGGGTTGAAATGGGGTTGCCTGAAATAGTAAGTGATCGATACAAAAAAAAAAATATAATCTTATTATAATAATACAAACAACACACAATTCAAAACAACTAAATGTATCCTACGTTTTCACCCCTCATAAAAATTGAGTTCAAATAAAATGCAGGAGCTCGGCCTTTCTTGATTCACACGACCACACGTGAACGTGACCAGGCTACCCATAAACAGGCTCAAACATAAACAGCCCGCAAAGTAAACTAGCTAGCAAGAAAATCAGAGCGAGAGAAAGACAGGAAAGAAAATGGAAAGATTTCTTCGCCCACTCGAGTCGCCAACAACAGACATCAAAAAGACAGAGAAAGTATGATGAAACCTTCCTTCAATATGAATTTACTAGCATAACTGAAAACAACGAGGAGAAGCCTAAATGTCTGCTGTGTGGTAACGTCCTGTCTACCGAGAGCATGAAACCCAACAAGCTCAAAAGACATTTTGAGACAACACATAAAGAATATGGAGGAAAACCAAAATCTTTCTTTGAAAAGAAACGTGCCGAGCTGAATAAGCAGCGAGCGTACTTCAGAAAAGCAATGACTGTCAATGAGCGAGCCTTGAAAGCATCTTTTGAGGTGAGCTAGCTCGTTGCAAAGGCCATGAAGCCACATACCATTGGTGAGACTTTGATATTGCCAGCTGCCATTGAAATGGTAAAAACGATGTGTGGGGAGGGAGAAGCACAAAAACTGAAGACAAAACCACTGTCTGATAACACAGTGAAAAGAAGGATGCGATCGCTAACGACCAAGAGAGCACGCTAACAGAACGACTTCGAAATTCCCCAGCCTGTGCTCTACAAATGGATGTCAGCACAGAAGGAAGAAATGCCCATGCTTTGACATTTGTTCGTTACATGCAGGAGAATGCTATTCACGAGGATATTTTGTACTGTCTCCCTCTTCCTGAACATGAGACTGCCAAGGCAATGTACGATGTCCTCCACAGCTATATGGAGAAAAACAACATTCCATGGGAGTGTACGGTAGGATTTTGCACAGACGGGGCTCCGTCGATGGCAGGACGGCGAGCAGGCCTACGGACATTAATCGTGGAACTGGCCCCCCTCTGTAGTATGGAATCATTGCATGATTCATCGTGAGGCAACTGGCATCTAAGGAACTGAGTGTGAACTGAAGTGAACTGATTTTGTCGATTTTCTGTGTGACCAGCAAAAAATGTGCCTCCTTGCATATGTAACGGACATCTTTGGAAAACTTAATGAACTTAACATAAGCATGCAGGGGAAAAACAAGACTATCATGCAGATGAGTGACCGTATTGATGGATTCAGGGGGAAACTCGCAGTGCTCCACAAAGGTGATGTGCGACCACCTGAAACGCCGAGAAGAGCACTTTACCACTTACTTTCCAGACTTGGATTGACTGGGTGAGGGAGCCATTCCACTGTGATGCAGGCTCAGTGGACCTGCCTGCCACCACTGTTGAACAGCTGATTGAACTCTCATGTGATAGAACGCAACAGGGACTACATTCGCGAGTGGCGGTGGAGGAATTTTGGTTTGGCGCTAGAGAAGAGTACCCAGAGATCTCACAGTGTGCTTTAAAACTGTTGGTTCCTTTTGGAAGCACATATTTGTGTGAAGCCGGATTTAGTGCTCTTGTGTGCATGAAATCAAAGTACCGTTCGCAACTGGATGTAACGGCAGAGATGAGATGCGCTCTGTCTACTACACCACCCAACTTTGAAAGGCTGCAGCGAGATGTGCAAGCTCAACCGTCCCATTATATATGGTGAGTTAAGAGACAGGGAGGTGGCCTGTTTAGAGATATCATGCTGCAGGAACTGAGCTGTAGGCCTATCAGTGGGGTCTGTGTTAGATATAGCCCATTTTTGTAGCCTACTTAGTCTTGTCATTGTTTGTTCAGCATTAATTTGCAGCCCACTTGTGCACTAATCTGTGGCTCGTCCTGGTTATTCTGCCTCCGGCTGCCGTCCACAATAATATACATGAAATAGCCTAAATGTGGTCTAAAATGAACGTTTACTTGCAACATAGTATTACAAACTATTAGGCCTACATGATCGAAAATAAATAATTTTACCAAAAAATGCTCAGTGTTTTGAATGTCTGGGGTCACTACAGTTTTGTGATGTCAAAGTGGGGTCACGAGCCAAAAAAGGTTGGGAACCACTGGTCTAATGACACCAGGATGGTGGGTTGCTGCAGTCTGTATGGCCGGGAAGAGACAACGACGCCAAACCAATTATAGACCAACCAACATATTCAGTTACATAATCAATGGCAAGGTATTCGGACCAACAAGCTCCATGCACTTGAATTTGTCAACACATTGATCAAACTCCAGAGAGTTCCACACTGTGACCCACGCATACAGTCTGCCTGCATTGCCTGATGAATGGTGGCTCATGGGTAATGATGCATTTTGGGGAGGAAGTGTAAGAAGGGGAAAAAAGGGATGATATTCTAGAAGTGTTTCTTTTTGGCGGGAGCTGTTTCACCGGCTGCTATAACTATGATGAATTGACCTTCACCGGTAACTCACTTAAGTCCTCGCCCTGTAGGCACTGGCACATGAAAAATGGTAACACATAAAACCAACCTCCCTTTTTCCCTAAGGTTTGTCTTTTTCCCCCTCAATGCGGTAGGAAGGATTGTTGTCTGTACCCATGGGCTAATGTGAAGAGAAATACCAATGGGGAGAGAGGAGGCAGAACTTGAATGAATTTCTCGTGTAACTGCGGTTCTATTGCACTTGTGGCTGCACATAAAAGGCCCAGTGCATGGCCACAAGTGGGATGGAAACACTGATACACTGCACTGAGCGAGTGGCACCGTACACAACATTTCCAAGGTCACGCACCACTTTAGACTGTACACACTGGAGAGAGAGAGAGAGAGAGAGAGAGAGAGAGAGAGAGAGAGAGAGAGAGAGAGAGAGAGAAAGTCAAAGGAGCTCTGCCACACTACAGGCATTGCGCTAGGGATATTCGCAAGAAAATATTCTACAGCAAAGTTTCCTACATTTGTAGCTTGAATCAACAAAAATGTAAATCTTTTAATCTGCAATGATTCCTTGAAACAAGGTGGATTTGGCACAGGCTAGTCCTGTGCCAAATTTGCATAACATAGTAGCACTGCTGGATCTGGGAATATTTGTAATTGGGACATACAGTATCTCACTTATGTAGGCTGAGAAGTGACGAGTAGTCACTAGTACAGTCAAGTACAGTACAGCACGCCAGGCAATTGTTACATTGTCATTATTGTCATATATGTCACTCTGACCAATCAGGGAAGAGATGCCCTGATTGGTCAGAAATGAGCCTTCTAAATACTAAATTGGCTCATAAATAGTTTCAGTAAACTCAAAAGCGGGCTGTGGAGTCTTGGCCTGGCTTTCTACCCATCTCTGTCATGAATTGACTTTTATCAATTTTTTAGACCATATCCATATGTTACACTTTTTAGATCTTGGTCGCTTTTAGAATAAGAGAACTCAGGCCATACCACTCTACACCCAATGCAATTCAGATTTCACACCAACCTCTCAACAGAAATAGCCAACTGCTACTTTCTTGAAAGCATCAAAATAAGATTTATTTGGTGAAATATGTGCAGTTTTTCTGGATTTAAAAAAAGCCTTTGACACCGTGAACCATGAGGTACTCCTGTCAAAACTATCCTTTTTTAATTTCTCCACTGATGCCATGCTGATGACAAACTTATTTATGTACAAACAACACGCTGCAAACTAACTGCAGCCATAGCCCTTGTATCTGATTGGTTAAGCAATTCATGTTTACACCTGAACAAAAAGAAAACCGTCTGTATGTATTTCTCAAGGAAACCCACAGAGACTCACCAATCCGATGTCTGTTAAATGGAAACGCTCAAGGTTCTAATCTGTTAAAAAAGTGACCAATACTCTAAAATTCAACCTGACACATAGGACTATATCTAACAACAGAGGCAGCCAACCACTTTATGCATGCTATGATCTTCTTCTACAAGCTGGTCACAAGCAAACAACTCTGAAACCAATTGAGTCCTTTTACAAACAGACACTAAAAACACTTGACCAAAAGGCCAATAGTTATCATCATTAGGGCTGGGTATCGAATTCCTGTACTTTTTTGGTACCGACCGAATCACTGCGGTACTACCGAGCACCGGCAGAGGTCAAAACATTCGGTGCCAAACTTCAGTACCTTTTCTTTTTTTCCTTGTCTCTCATCCAATCACTATATTTGTTCTAAAATCTAACGTGACTGCTGGTTGGATGGAAAAAGAAATGCGTCCTTGCGTTACTATGTCACTACCCATGTAAACACCGAGCCATGTGGATGTGGAGAGTGAAAAATGTCAAAACCACGGTCCAAGGTCTGGTTACATTTTGTAAAAAGTAGGGACGGTGCAAAATGCAACATTTGTAATAAGAGCATAGCTGGCGCGGGTGGCAACACGTCTAATTTAATGAAACATTTAATCTCGCACGGCATTAACCTGAGACAAGAGAGCTGCACTGTCTTTGACTGCATGAAAAAGCAAACACGACGACTAACGTTAGTACTCGCGGTAACGTTAAAGATCCCATGCCACACCTATTTCATTCATTTTTTTATAATCATTGATGTCCTTTGATCGAGTTTGTAACATTATTTGTGTTGGAAATGTCTTGGATGGCTTATTTCAAGCTATTCTAGCATGTCTGACAAGCCTGGTAGAAAAGATGACTGCTTTGCTCATGAATATTTAATGTATTCATGAGCTTTGCTCTGATTGGATCGCTGTTCTCATGAATATTCAATATTTAAATGTTGCTTTGCTCTGATTGGTTCAGCTGTGGACGACAAAGCAGCTGTCAACATGCACATTATCAATAAAATTAATTTCTATTATTCATGTTGAAGTATTGTCTTTTTTTTCTTCCATATTTTAGAGAAATGATAGAAACCCTAAACCCCAAATACCACCCGCCCACCAGAGACATCCTGACTACCACCATTATACCAGCATGGTACAGAGTAGCGAAGGAGAATGTGAGGGCAGAGTTGGAAGAGGTGAGGGATGTGGCCATGACCTGTGATGGCTGGACCAGCGCAGCACAGGACCACTACCTCACAGTGACAGTTCACTTTGTCAAAGAAGGTCAGATCAGAGAGAAGGTGCTCTGCACTAAGGCTGTTTACACCTCACAGACAGGAGCAGTAGTTGCTGAGGAGATAAGTGACATTCTGGATGATTTTAATGTGAAACAAAAAGGTAGCCATCACTGTTGACAATGCAGCAAATATGGATGTGGCTGTTCGCAAGTTAGACATCAAGAAAATTGGATGTTTGGCGCACACACTAAATATTGCTGCTCAAAAGCTTTACACAGTGTCCTCCATCGCCAAGTGGGTGGCCAGAAACCGGGCCGTGATAGTGTGGCTGAGGAAGGCCAGCTTGGCCAAGCCTGTGCTGAAGGAGAAGCAACGCCTACTCCGTAAACGTCAAAAATGCAAATAAGTTTGCATTATTTTTTTTTTAATCAAACATTGTATTAAAAAATAAATACATGTGTGTTTAAGATATCCAAGAGCATGCGGTCATCCTGGACGTCAGAACCAGGTGGAATTCCCTGTATCTTATGATGGAGCGCTTCCTGGAACAATATCCAGCCATCCAGGCAGCCTCAATGGACCCCCGGCTGAAATAATCCAAGGAAAGAGACAGGTACAATTGGAGAGGCACGTATTTATTTTAGTAATTAATTATTGTTGATTATTAATTATTATTAGTAATTGACTGAAGATTGAAAAAGTTGTTATTCGTGATTTTACTTTTCAGACTGGAGAGAATCTCAGATAAGGACATCAAGAAAGCAGAGGACTTCGTTGGAGTGATGCAGATGCTCTACACTTCAACCCTCGCTGTCTCCTCTGAAAAGAACCCGACCGTAGGCCAGATTCTTCCCATCCTGGGAAAGCTGAAGGATAATTTTGAGGCAGCCGAAGACTCGGACACCGTGTTTATCAGGACCATCAAAGAGAAGATCTGGGGGGACATCTCCATACGTTATCAAGTATGTACTAATATTCTATACTGCATGCTCTTTTTGTCCCCCTCAATTTTACTTAGCCAATTACCAGCTGTCAACATGCTTACCGTGCCACAGCAAACCCCTGCTGTACTCCCCGAAGTTGACGAAGTCATCGTCTTCGAAATGCGCCGAACACAGCGAACACAGGTTACGAACCAACCAAGTGGGCAGGACCATGAATAATTTTGTACAACACCAAGTGGGCGGGACCATGAATAATAATTTGTCAACGCTACGTAGCACTGACGGCTTATCCAGATTGGCTCAATTTTTCTGCCTTTTTCCTTTCATTGGCTATTGCATACAGCAGACAAACTGCATAGATTTCAAACTTACCACAGGTCACAAACTCATTCTGACCTATGTTATTTAACAAACAATAGGAAAAATGGGATTTTAATGGCATGGGATCTTTAAGTAGCAGCGATAAACAGACTGCTTCCTCAACACCCGAATCCTCCCAGCCAACCTCATCCCCGACTTAAAAAGGATAATGCCGGCGAAGGAAATTCTTCGGGTAAGTTAACGTTAACGTCAACATTTGTTTTAGCGCTAAATTAGCCTATTAACGTTAGCCAACATGCTAACGTTAGTCCTGATGATGGCTAGCCAACATCTCATGCAAATAGCTATCGAAGACGTTAACGTTAGCCTGCTAGTTCGCTCCTCTTAGCAATAGATATCACGTTACTTATTGTAGTGTTAGTAGTTTTAATATCGGTGTCATGATTTCAATTCCATGTTTTAGGTGGCCCTGCTGCGGCAGCCAAACGTGCCCCTCGAGTTAGGGTACGAACAGCTGAGGTCACCCCATTTTCAATGGCTGAGAAGAATGCTGAGAAGTATAAAATGACCAAGGAGAAGATAGAAGAGTGCCACAGGGCTGTAACCAAATTCATTGTTAAAGGGTTGCTGCCTTTTTTATAATGTGCATTTCTAAAACCCATTAATATGACATTGAGATGTAAAACGTTATGCTGTGTTTTCAGCTAAAACTTACCTAAACCATTCACTGTCGACAGTAGAAAAGGGCAGCAACCCTTTAACAATGAATTTGGTTACAGCCCTGTGGCACTGTTCTATCTTCTCCTTGGTCATTTTATACTTCTCAGCATTCTTCTCAGCCATTGAAAATGGGGTGACCTCAGCTGTTCGTACCCTAACTCGAGGGGCACGTTTGGCTGCCGCAGCAGGGCCACCTAAAACATGGAATTGAAATCATGACACCGATATTAAAAGCACAACTACTAACACTACAATAAGTAACGTGATATCTATTGCTAAGAGGAGCGAACTAGCAGGCTAACGTTAACGTCTTCGATAGCTATTTGCATGAGATGTTGGCTAGCCATCATCAGGACTAACGTTAGCATGTTGGCTAACGTTAATAGGCTAATTTAGCGCTAAAACAAATGTTGACGTTAACGTTAACTTACCCGAAGAATTTCCTTCGCCGGCATTATCCTTTTTAAGTCGGGGATGAGGTTGGCTGGGAGGATTCGGGTGTTGAGGAAGCAGTCTGTTTATCGTTAAAGATCCCATGCCATTAAAATCCCATTTTTCCTATAAATAACATAGGTCAGAATGAGTTGGTGACCTGTGGTAAGTTTGAAATCTATGCAGTTTGTCTGCTGTATGCAATAGCCAATGAAAGGAAAAAGGCAGAAAAATTGAGCCAATCTGGATAAGCCGTCAGTGCTACGTAGCGTTGACAAATTATTATTCATGGTCCTGCCCACTCGGTTGGTTTGTAACCTGTGTTCGCTGTGTTCGGCGCATTTCGAAGACGATGACTTCGTCAACTTCGGGGAGTACAGCAGGGGTTTGCTGTGGCACGGTAAGCATGTTGACAGCTGCTTTGTCGTCCACAGCTGAACCAATGCAAAGCAACATTTAAATATTGAATATTCATGAGAACAGCGATCCAATCAGAGCAAAGCTCATTAATACATTAAATATTCATGAGAAAAGCAGTCGTCTTTTCTACCAGGCTTTTCAGACATGCTAGCAATAGCTTGAATAAGCATCCAAGACATTCCAACACAAATAATGTTACAAACTCGATCAAAGGACATCAATGATTATAAAAAAATGAATGAAATAGGTGTGGCATGGGATCTTAATACCGCAGTTAGTAGTCGGTGTTTGCAGTCAAACACAGTGCAGCTCTCTTGTCTCAGGTTAATGACGTGTGAGATTAAATGCTTCATTAAATTAGAAGTGTTGCCACCCACGCCAGCTATGGTCTTATCACAAATATTGCATTTTGCACCGTCCCTACTTTTTACAAAATGTAACCAGACCTTGGACCGTGGTTTTGAAATTTTTCCACTCTCTGCAAATGCGCTCCCGAACATCCACATGGCTCGGTGTTTACATGCGTAGTGACATAGTAACGCAAGGACGCATTTCTTTTTCCATCCAACCAGCAGTCACGTTAGATTTTAGAACAAATATAGTGATTGGATGAGAGACGAGGAAAAAAAAAAGGTACCGAAGTTTGGCACCGAATGTTCTGACC
>PIJE02000258.1:136347-178847 GCA_002895965.2 Coryphaenoides rupestris
ATAATAATTTCTTTTTTTTTTCTATGATAGGCCGAACCATGAAGCAATAAACGAAGCTGTTTACTGTTTAGTTTCACGTGTTTCGTCGTGGCTCTTTGTCGCCCCCTCTGGTGAAAATGAGAACTACATTGTGAATACTTAAGTGCTGAAAATGCGTTCTGTTTTCAATTAAAATAAAAATCGATATTTATCGATAATTTTGTCCCGATTTATCGATTCTTCAAAATGGCATATCGTCTCAGCCTTAAAATGAATGACACTTGGACTCTTTCTATTTGGAAAATCTAATGTAAATAGACTTGTATTACAGTAAAAACATGTTCCAGCAATTGCATTATGAAATGTGCTTTTATTTACACATACTGTAGGTATCGAAAAAAGTAACATTTTGGCACCGGTATCGAAACTCAGGTACCCAGCCCTAATCATCACTGACATATAGTACAAAAGTACAATTTATTTAGTTTAGATAGTTTTAAACATTTCTTAGATGCTTGGTCTTAAAGGTCTTAAATGGGCTTGCCCCCCACTGCGTCAGTAACTACCAGAGGGGTCTTCTCAGTCAGAGCCATGGACTACTGGAATAGTCTTCTATGGATTTAAGAGAGAGCACTAATTTCCCAACCTTTAAACATAAACTGAAGAGATGGCTGAAAGCAAACCAAACTTTCAATCATGAGTAATTATTCTACTTCATCTCTGGCACTGCCTTTACTGTATATCTGTTATTTTAGTAATGTATTCATACATTGTACTACCTCATCTCTGGCACTGCCATTACTGTTTTTAAATATATCTGTAATTGTAATAATGCATTCATATATTGTGTTGTATTGTATTGTATTGCATTGTATTGTATGGTGTTATATTGTATTGTGGTGTGTTGTATTATATTGTATTGTGGTGTGTTGTCGTCTCTCCTGACACATGTTCACTCACATCACTCCAAAACGAGATATCGGCTCAACAAATGTTGAAACTATGCAAACCTTGTTATTTCCTACACTAACACAGACACCCTTTCAGATAGATGTTCACTCATGTTGCTCAAAATCAGACAATTATACACTGGAATCAGCTTCAGTAAAGTGCCTCACGAATACTTTGCCTGCCTGTGTGAACATATATATCCTCCCCTATCTGCTCGACTCGCTCCGCCAACTGTCTGGGAGCCAATGTCGTGTTGTTAATTCAACCTGCCATTTAAGAGAGGGCATAGATTAAGAATGTGAAATGTTTCTGTGCTGCTGACGGATACTTGAAAGTGAGAAGAGAACCCAGATTGGCTCAAATTGGCTCTTGCCTTCTTGTTTGTATCCAGAGCTCAGCTGAAGTGTCTAACTTCATTTTGGTTCTTTCTTCTTTCCACAGTGCGGGAGGATGATTTATGAAAGAGTTTTGCTCATATCCGTTGACCACGAGGCAGTGAACCGGTGTGCACACATTGTGGCCATGTTGTGAAAGGTGCCCAGCCCCAGGCCTTAGTTAGACGGAGGGGTGACCGTGGTACCGTTTTTCTAGGAAATTGCTGCCTTTCTAGGTATGAATAATACAGTAGCCAAGCACTGCAAATACATACAGTTTAAGTGGTTGTAATGGTGCGCCAGTTGCACAGCCATCGTGTTATCGTATCCATAACGCTTTCGTTGTCTCTTTTATTGTCACACATTGTTATTGAATTTTGTTGTGCATAATAGGAGGCGGCCATGCAGTAGGATATAACGACACGAGATGTAATGATACATAACAGTTTCCATTCATTACAACCGTCTATTTTAAGGTCGCATTTTAATTGATTTGTTTTAATGCACTCCAATACACAGTAGTAGAGTGCACTTACAGCGATACAGCAATAAATCATCTAGGAAGATATATGCTCATAGACTGCAGCCTGCAGTCTGGAGCGGACAAACACAGGAGGAGAGTCAGCAATACAAGTGCAACTTCCAATAACAACTGTGGGCCCTAACACAGCTACTTGGGCTACTACCGGTAATCATCGATCGTGTGTGTGGTGTCTGTGTGTGGGTGTGGGTGTCCTGGGCCAGTGAGTTCTGACCACTACATGAAAAGCTCTTAAGCATGATTAGCTCAATCCGCTGCACGTTTTGTCCCCAGCGGTCATAATGCCAGCGGGCCAAAAGTGGCGTGGGCCAAGAGAGGACCAATTTGACCGAGAGGGAAGTGCTGAAAGCAGGAAGGCTTAATTGCGGCAAATCTGGTTACTCGGATAATGGTTTTGTTTTGGAACCACATCACGAGTACGCGCAGCACTAGCATCTCCCATTGTTGCTTGGAATTAGATTAAACGATTAAGAATTGTATAATTAGTTTTTATTTATGCACGTAGTTCCTTAAAAGAAAACACCAGTGTTTTTGTTGTTTTGAAAAAGGTGCCTTCACAAGAACAGCATGGGGTAAATTTGACCTTGCGACATTTGAATTCTGTGAATGATTCAGTGCATCTGGAAATGTGATCCCGATGTTGTCAAGATTGAATTATGTTGATGGGATTCAATTCGGAATGATTACAAAAATATATTGAACAATATATTGAACAAATATATTGACAATACATGATAACAGGTGTGGCGGTGATTAGTACTAGCAGAAGGCCTGCGGTATATTGTTGACTGACTCAGTTCACGGCTCACTGTACAATATCATGACAATACTAGAAAGCCCAGAATGTGTACGTAGAGACATTGTTCAAATACTTGTTGTGCTGCATCTCAACAGCAGGTGTTGAGTAAACATGATAAATAAGTAAACATAAGTAAACATGATAAATATTTCACACAAAAAATGCTTTTCTCTGTTTTGCCTGGTCTGTCAGAAACATCTGCATGCCTACTAACAACATGCAGTTAATACAAACACTGTGGTTTGGCTCAACAGTTAGCCTGCGCTAGTTATCCAGTCTCTCTGTAGCCTGTAGGTAGGCAGCTGGCTTCCCACACCTACCCTGCCCTGCCCACATGCATCCATGGTGTAATGAGACACACACACACACACACACACACACACACACACACACACACACACACACACACACACTAGAAGTTTGCTCTGGTGGCCGGTGTCCATGTTAAAGCGGGAGGCGAGTGGAGCAGGGGATGGCTGAGGCAGAAAGAAAATAACAGACAAGAAAAGAACAGAGAGAAAGCCAGTAGGATGGAGGTAGGCGTGGAACAAATCACATTGTCACTCCCATGCTTTGTACGGAGGGGGCGCCGCTGGAGGAACACAGTATCTGATTATGAACGCCTCTCTGTGGGTATCAGGCAGGGGAGAGAGAGAGAGACCAATAGGGAGACAGATGATGGTGCGACCGGTGAGAGACGCCGGGCAGCTGGACGGACGCGCTCACAGTGAGGATGTGGGGGGGAGAGAGGGGGGGGGGGAGGGGGGGGCCGTGGGCTGGGGGGGGGGTGTGATATGCACTAACTAGGTTTTATCAAATAGTGGGAGATGTGTCGGAAATATATAAAGTGCATTGCTTTTTAGTTTGTCCATTCCTGTTAAGTGTGTGTGTGCCTACTGAGTGTGTGCATGTGTGTGTGTGCGTGTGTGCGTGTGTGCACGTGTGCATTATGTACACACATGCTTTTATTGACGCCATGGCAAGCCAAAACCAACCAGCTGTAAATTGCACGTCTCCAAAAAGGCCGTACAGTCGGCCTAATCATAGCAATTTGGCATTTGATGGCTCCCAGAAACAAAGACAAATCATTTCATCTGTTTTTTTTATTAGCTTTGATGGAACTATCCGGTGACTCGGCACGATTCCAATATGGCAGCGGGGAAGTGTGTTCATCAAAAAAAATAAAAGCCTCCGGTGCGTCCGTCCGTGTGCGTCCACGTGTTTACCATTGATGCCTTTCTAAACATCTGCACGGCACACAACCACACACACACACACACACACACACACACACACACACACACACACACACACACACACACACACACACACACACACACACACCACACACACACACACACACACACACACACACACACACACACACACACAAAAGAAAAAGCCTACAGCATTTGATTGGCTCACCCCACCCCCCATCCTTCTCCCTCCTCCTCGCCACTCACACAGAAACACACACACATTTACACACTCGCACACACCCACCCATCTGCCCTCAGAGTGCCACTACTCTATACACGGTGCAGGTGCGGCTTCTCCGCTATGAGGCCCTTGACACTTGGCACGGCGCGTATGGACCACATCCACACAGACCCCTGCCGCTCGCCACCAGAACCCCCCCCCCCTACCACCCCTTCAGCACAAGGTGAAAGGTCACCTTAAAAAAAAAAGGGAATCAATAGAAGGGTGGGAGGGGGTTATGGTTGCTGTGTGTGTGTGTGGGTGTGTGGTGTGTGTGTGTGTGTGTGTGTGTGTGTGTGTGTGTGTGTGTGTTGTGTGTGTGTGTGTGTGTGTGTTGTGTGTGTGTGTGTGGTGTGTGTGTGTGTATGCGTGTGTGTTTGGGGGGGGCAGGGGGAGGGAGCGAAGGGGGTAGCCGAGGGGGGGCTGGTGGTTAAAAAAGAACAATAGAGGTCCAGCCTCCTGCGTTCGTGCCACGCAGGGACACACGCCAGCATCTGCAACTGAAGAGGTCACACACACGCACGCACACACACACCACTCACACACAAAAAGGGCGTGCGAGAGTGGGGCCATACTAGAGGTCACTGAGGACCATAGCAGGGCGGTAAAGACTCATTCCTTTGTTTTGTTTGTCTCACACCACACACAACACACACACACACAACACACACACACACACCACACACACACACACACACACACACACACACACACACACACACACACACACACACACACACACACACCCTGGTCCATCTCTAAATAGCCCGGCCTCGACAGCCACGTTTGTCTTTCCCCGTTCTCGGCTGACAGAGGGATGGCCCTGTCGATTAACATCAGTCATCTGGGCCGAGCCAGGCAGGCCTGCTCACTCCCTTGGTACCCTTCTGCACAGGCCCAGGAATAGCATCCCCCCACCACCCAACATACAACACACAGAAACACAACCCTCTATGGCTCCTTGAACTGGCTGATATCAAACCATCTATCAGTGGATACCAGTCCATAGAGAAATGGACCAACCCATCTTTTGAGGGTCACGATGGGAAAAGTACAATTCAATACTAGCACTAGGACTGGGAGGGTGATATGGCCAAAATCTTCTATCCTGATATAGGTTGTTTAATATCTCGATAGCGATATACAGCATATCATGATACAAAATATTTTCGGATAATTCAGTAAGTATCGTAAGTGTAGTAATTAACCACATGGTAAAGCCATTTTTGTATACTCCTGTGTGAATCAAATACTTGGCAAATGACATGTACTGAATAGTTTCTCATTTTATTTAGAAGTTTACTGCAAATATTAGTCCAGTAAGTTCAGAAAAAGATCTCACTTCACTGTAATGCAACCTTTAAAACCAGGAAAAGACAACACTTATGCCACATCTATATATTATGATATCCTCATATCATGATATCCATATATTGCCCAGCCCTACACTCCGCTTGAAAATGTGAACCTTCACCGTCATTTCACGTCCTTAACTTTAAGTACCATTCCATAAAGAGTGCTGATCCAATCCAGTGCTCCAGACGTCCTTACTACTCTCAGGAGTTTGGCGCCTTGATTATTGATCTGTAATCCATTTACTGGACTCGTCCACGTCGTTGGATCAATACCTGATACCAGTATCAGCAATTGACGCATCTCAGTGTAAAACACCTCCTGCAATGGAGTACAATCTCATCAGCATACCAAAACACACAAAAAATGAATATGAGCACCTCCTTCCACTGCAACAACCCAGACAGTAGCCACAGTACAAAACACGAGTGGCATTCAGCAGCGCATTTTAAATCCGGGCCTCATTGTTTTGCTGACTTGTATTCATCCAGGGAACCCCCCCCCCACCCACCACCATGTCAGGGAGAGTGCCACGTGCATTGTAGATAAACATTTGCCCCGTGTTGTATGTAGGTTAACTTGAGCGGGCCAATCTGTTCACTATGGCTGCTCTATCATTAATCTGGTAACATTGTGTTCTGGGCATGGGCCATGGGGTTGGTGGCATCATGGTGGTGGTGGTGGCTGAGAGAGAGAGAGAGAGAGAGAGAGAGAGAGAGAGAGAGAGAGAGAGAGAGAGAGAGAGAGAGAGATAGAAGAGAGAGGAGAGGACCAGAGAGAGAGAGAGAGAGAGACACAAGAGAGAGGGGGGGGGGGACAGCCGAAGGGGTTTAGTCATTGTAAGAGCGCACAGGATTGCCATTAGAGCATGCAAGCAGGAGGGGTGGAGGGGGCCACGCCGTAAAGCTGTTTAGTATCAATAAATGTGCACATTGCATTGTAATCTCCTCTGTTAAGATTTGGTTACATTAAAAGATACTATAAAAAAAATGTAAGAATTCAGTGGCATTCTTGAGCCTCCGTGGGTTGAGACAATAACAATCAGAAACTAATGTTAGTTCTAATCATAAGTAAACCTTGTACACATTTAAAAAAGCTATGAAATATACAGTATATGTTTTAATTATCCACGCTTACTCCTTTTTTCAGCGAAATCCGACCCGACTCAAATATAAGAGAAATCAGCCCAAAAGCTGTTCTATGCAACAGAGAGAGTCAGGGAAGCTCACATTTTTTAACCACAACCTGCTCACAAACTGGCAATTTAAAGCGATTTGTGCATGTAAAATCCTACATGTAGTCCTACGATACCATATGACCTCAATGGTGGTTAAAATAAACGTGACGTTTGAGGTCTTGATGTGATAGCAAGATACTACACTTGGTCAAATCGAGCCCAATGAACTGAATAAACTGAATGTAATATCTGAAAGGATCATGGGAGCTATGGTGAGGAGTTGTTGCTGTTACAATTTGAAGGGTTTGGTTTGGTACCCTGCATTCAATTCCACCCTGCTTTGTGCTGAAATGACCCCAGAAATGTGAGTTCCTACAAGAGCCGCAAGAGAATGCAAAACAGGTGTTTGGTTGGGTCTTATTAAGATGTAGTGCTTAAACATGAGAAACACAGATACGTTAAGAAGTCCCCAAGCAGTTGAAGACCTCGGGAGGAGGGGTTGCATTGATAACATTGATCCGGGTAACAGAAGGGGTTGAGTTGAGGCTGCAACACACAGAGGCCTGATGTGTTCTCCCTATTGATCAGGTGCAGGGTGTACCACAGAAACCAGTGCATTGAACCACAGGAGAGAGAGAGAGATGAGAGAGAGACGAGAGAGAGAGAGAGAGAGAGAGAGAGAGAGAGGGGGAGAGGGGGATGCTGATGATGATGATGATGATGAACGGCCAAGGAGAGAGAGAGAGAGAGAGGAAAGAAATGAACATGATCTCCCCGTGCCCGGTTGCCATCCCAAGAACAACTCTTCACCCTGACACACACCCACAAACACACGATTTGTGGACTTTTGTCTGCACTCCGGACGATGTGCAACTGCGACCATGGCTTAGGGTACAGGTAAGGTACCCTCACCCCCCACAGCCACCCCTTGACCCGAAACCATCCTGCAATCATGAGCCAAGGTACTCCCTGATGTCGGAATGACTCTAGTACTCAGTGGAAACACGACCACCATATACCACTCAGGCAGCAGCACAAGGCAACCCCAAGGAATTCCCATCGCAGGCTGACTGATATCGACTGTAAGCAACGGGATGGAATGGAAACTGCTCCACGTTGGCCTTTATCTTCTTGTTTCATTCTTTCTTTTACCGCACAATAAGATAGAACATTTTGATTAATTACATGGGAATAATAAAACACGTGGATAGACGTTTCACAGCATGGGGGTTGCGCGTGCACGTGTGTGTGCGCGTATAATGGGGGGGGGAATAGAAGCCGCTAGATGTAGTGCATACACACACACGCACGCACACGCACACAATGTCATCGCGTCAATTTCCCACACGTCAAACAGTGATTAATGAGCCAATAGCAGCGTGGTGTGTCGGGGGAGTCCCACCACGGGCTGGCGACAGTCAAGCAGCCAACGGTGTGGAACTGCTATATAGTGTACATGGCATAATATAATATAATAATATAATAATATAATATAATATAATATAATATAATATAATAATATAATATAATATAATAATATAATAATAATAATAATATTATAATATAATAATATAATATAATATAATAATATATAGAGGCGGTCGCACTAGTGGGGACTGCAGCACCAACAACAGCCTAGCTAGCGAGCACGTGTCTGCCGCCTGCACCACGACCACCACCACCACCGTCACCGCCGCCATTTAACGTCTCACATTTTTTTAACGAACTAAAGTAAGAAGGTAACGGACCATTTTTTCAAATATCGTCGGTAACAGAGTAAAGTAACTTCCTGTTCGCGTCACTTTAACATTAGGCGTGTTTTCTGTCTGTATTATTGTCCGTCGCAGCACCAGCGCGGCGTCAACGTCCAGTACATCGACTTGACTGAGTTGTTGTGTGTCTCCAACTGACGCACCGCCAGACCGACACCAAACGGAGCCGTCGTTCATTAATTGAATGAGCTGGACGAGGGATTAAGGTGCAGCTTCGAGCCCAAACAAACAAAAAGCGTCCTGTGTCGTTCAGCAACTGCAAAAATACTAAAAAAAAAGACGAGATTATAATTCGCATCCCGTACAACTTTTTGGGCCTCAATCTTAAGATTCCTCCACAATTAGGTGATGGTGTGTGTGTGTGTGTGTGTGTGTGTCTGTCTGTGTGTGTGTGTGTGTGTGTGTGTGTGTTAACCTCACGGCTTTGAGGATGAATATATAATCCAGACAAAGTTGATTCCTGGACAGTGAGCTGATGAAACGCTTTCCCTACAGCATGATGTGAATGACTCGGGCACAGAGTGGACTGTAACCCGGCGTCTCGACACGTACAGCGGGGGGGGGGGGGGGGCTGGGGAGACAGGTGAGCCCCCGGGGGGAGCAGCAGCCTACCTGTCTGCCAGATGTAGAGGGGCTTCGCGTCCTCCGCGGTTTGCGCCTCGACGTCCAACAAGGGAGCGAGCGGCGGCAGCAGGAGGAGGAGCGGCAGCAGCAGCCTCCAGGGGGGCAGCCCGCTCAAGCCCCCCGGCGGCGTCCCCTTCCCTCCGCCGGCCAGCCCTCCCATGGCGACTGAGGCGGCGAGTAGGTAGATCCACACGGAAAAACTGTCGATATTCACCCACAGCGAATCTCTCTCTCTCTCTCTCTCTCTCTCACACACACACACACACACACACACACACAAACAACGAGGAGATAGGCTCTCACACACTGCAGACTGCAGCGGGCGCTGGAAGTGTTGATCTGGCTTTTGTCTCTTTAGTCTTCCTCCACAGCCGTAACCGGGCTACCGAGCCTCCCGTCCCCCCGGTGTACCGTCCACACGCACCCGCCCCGGTCGACGGATCGGCTGCTGCAGTCCCTCTACTCCACAGATCTCTCTCTCCTCTCTCTCTCTCTCTCTCTCTGTCTCTCTCCCCCTCTCTCCCTCTCTCTCTCTCTCTCTCTCTGCTTCTCTTCCTCAGTCGGACGGAGAGGAAGACAGAGAACCTGGTGCTTTGGTTGTGATTTTTCTTTTTTTTTAAGTAACAGCCAGACAATGGATCCCTAACACAACAGGCACGACGGCTGCTGCTGCTGCTGCTGCTGCTGCACTGCCGCTGTTGCTGCGTCCTCTGTTCGGGATGCAGCGCCTCTCTCTCTCTCTCTCTTTCTCTCCCCCTCTCTCTCCCCCTCTCAATTTCAATTTAAAGAGCTATATTGGCATGAGAAACGTACATTTACATTGCCAAAGCGAGTGGTAAATAAAAAGTATAGAACTAAATAGATACATGTAAGTAAGTCAACTTAAATAAATGCAAAGAAATACAAAAATAAAACACAATAAAAAAGAAAAACACACCCCCACACACACACACATCACCCCCCACACCCCCCCCGTTGTTGTTTAGGACATTGGTGGACATCACAGATATTGCGCCAAGGATGCGCAATGACGCTACCGTGAGGCGCGCGACGGCTCCAAGTCAGCGTCTCTGGGGGGGGGGGGGGGGGGGGGTCCGTTAATTCGCGGATCTGATGGGGGGGGGGGGTCCGTTAATTCGCGGATTTGATGGGGGGGGGGATCCGTTAATTCGCGGTTCTGATGGGAGGGGGGGGGATCCGTTAATTCGCGGATCTGATTGGGGGGATCCGTTAATTCGCGGTTCTGATGGGAGGGATCCGTTAATTCGCGGTTCTGATGGGGGGGGATCCGTTAATTTGCGGTTCTGATGGGAGGGGGGGGGATCCGTTAATTCGCGGATCTGATGGGGGGGATCCGTTAATTCGCGTTCTGATGGGGGGGATCCGTTAATTCGCGGTTCTGATGGGGGGGATCCGTTAATTCGCGGGTTCTGATGGAAGGGGGGGGGATCCGTTAATTTGCGGATCTGATGGGGGGGAGCCGTTAATTCGCGGTTCTGATGGGGGGGATCCGTTAATTCGCGGTTCTGATGGGGGGGGGATCCGTTAATTCGCGGTTCTGATGGGAGGGGGGGGATCCGTTAATTCGCGGATCTGATGGGAGGGGGGGGGATCCGTTAATTCGCGGTTCTGATGGGAGGGGGATCCGTTAATTTGCGGTTCTGATGGGGGGGGGCTTCGTTAATTCGCGGTTCTGATTGGGGGGGATCCCTTAATTCGCGGTTCTGATGGGGGGGGTCCGTTAATTCGCGGTTCTGATGGGGGGGGAGGGTCCGTTAATTTGCGGTTCTGATGGGGGGGATCCGTTAATTCGCGGTTCTGATGGGGGGGATGGGGGGGGGTCCGTTAATTTGCGGTTCTGATGGGGGGGTGGGGGTCCGTTAATTCGCGGATCTGATGGGGGGGGATCCGTTAATTTGCGGTTCTGATGGGGGGGGATCCATTAATTTGCGGTTCTGATGGGGGGGTCCGTTAATTCGCGGTTCTGATGGGGGGGGATCCGTTAATTCGCGGATCTGATGGGGGGGGTCCGTTAATTCGCGGTTCTGATGGGGGGGTCCGTTAATTTGCGGTTCTGATGGGGGGGGGGGTCCGTTAATTTGCGGATCTGATGGGGGGGGTCCCTTAATTTGCGGATCTGATGGGGGGGGTCCGTTAATTCGCGGTTCTGATGGGGGGGTCCGTTAATTCGCGGTTCTGATGGGGGGGGTCCGTTAATTCGCGGTTCTGATGGGGAGGATCCGTTAATTCGCAGATCTGATGAGGGGGATCCGTTAATTCGCGGTTCTGATGGGGGGGGTCCGTTAATTCGCGGTTCTGATGGGGGGGTCCGTTAATTCGCGGTTCTGATGGGGGGGGGATCCGTTAATTTGCGGTTCTGATGGGAGGGGGGGGGGATCCGTTAATTCGCGGTTCTGATGGGAGGGGGGGGGATCCGTTAATTCGCGGATCTGATGGGGGGGATCCGTTAATTTGCGGTTCTGATGGGGGGGGATCCGTTAATTCGCGGTTCTGATGGGGGGGATCCGTTAATTTGCAGTTCTGATGAGGGGGATCCGTTAATTCGCGGATCTGATGGGGGGGGGATCCGTTAATTCGCGGTTCTGATTGGGGGGTCCGTTAATTCGCGGTTCTGATGGGGGGGGAGGGTCCGTTAATTCGCGGTTCTGATGGGGGGGTGGGGGCTCCGTTAATTCGCGGATCTGATGGGGGGGTCCGTTAATTCGCGGATCTGATGGGGGGGGATCCGTTAATTTGCGGTTCTGATGGGGGTCCATTAATTTGCGGTTCTGATGGGGGGGTCCGTTAATTTGCGGTTCTTGATGGGGGGGGGATCTGTTAATTCGGCGATCTGATGGGGGGGGTCCGTTAATTCGCGGTTGATGGGGGGGGGGGGGGTCCGTTAATTCGCGGATCTGATGGGGGGGTCCGTTAATTGCGGTTCTGATGGGGGGGGGTCCGTTAATTTGCGGTTCTGATGGGGGGGGGGATCCGTTAATTCGCGGTTCTGATGGGGGGGTCCGTTAATTCGCGGTTCTGATGGGGGGGGGGGGGTCCGTTAATTCGCGGTTCTGATGGGGGGGGGGTCCGTTAAATTCACGGTTCTTATGGGGGGGTCCGTTAATTCGCGGTTCTGATGGGGGGTCCGTTAATTCGCGGTTCTGATGGGGGGGGCGTTAATTCGCGGTTCTGATGTGGGGGGGTCCGTTAATTCGCGGTTCTGATGGGGGGGGTCCGTTAATTCGCGGTTCTGATGGGGGGGGGTCCGTTAATTTGCGGTTCTGATGGGGGGGTCCGTTAATTCGCGGTTCTGATGGGGGGGTCCGTTAATTCGCGGTTCTGATGGGGGGGGGGTCCGTTAATTCGGAGCACCCCCCGAATTAACTAGATAAAACTATGAAAATGTTATTGCCCTGGCAGTGGCTACAAATATTTTTGGTTTTATATTGGATTTTTTTATTGTTATAAAAAATACATTTGGATGCTGCTTATATTTTCCATTCATATGGCTACAACACAATACACTGCTTTTCACTTGGAAAAAACATTCAAATTTGAGCCAATAAAAAACTTGGGATTAATCTTGATTAATAATTTTAATCGTTTGACAGCCCTAATTTGTATACTTCTCCTAGGACTTAGACCGACTGTACATTTGTAAATCTGTTATTTTACTTGTATTATTCTACTGTTTATTTCTCTATTGTTTTATTCTATTGCTATGCAACCTGGCACAAGAATTTCCTTCGGATTAATAAAGTTCTATCTTATTTATCTTATCTGTTCTACACATATAAACTATGCTACACGATGCTATGCTATCTTATGTAGGGACAGGAATCAGCAGAGACCTTACGATATGATATTACAATAATATTTAATATTGCAATTCTATATTATGATATTGCTTTTTGTGTGTGCCAAACTTTTTACCCAAGTTGTAAGTTCTACAGGTCCATGTGAGTCATTGTTTTTAAGTGTTAGATAAGGATAAGGATCTTATCTCTATGTCCGCATTGGGGATATCGTGTTGAATTGCTGTAGTGGTTGGTGATGCTCTCTGTGTCTCTGGGGCGCAGTTCAGTGCAGATGCTAAATCTTACCATAACTCGTGTCATCCCACATCAACATTGTTAATTTACATTTACTACCCACATTGAAATGAAACAAAGCGGTTGAAAAATGAAAACTTCCCTTTAACTTCTTACTATATACTGTATATACTATACTGTAATACACCGTACAACTACACTGTACAATGCTACACTGTACTTTTGTTCTTTGATGCTATAATGACCAGTTATTCTTGATTTCCTGCGTGCTGAGGCCGCTCAGTGCAGTGGTCAGTGTCTGTTTGCAGTCTTAAATGAGAGCTGAGGCTGTAATCCTAACCAGGCTGATTCTCCCTAATCAGGCCTGTGGACAGGCCACTCGGTGGGCTGATAAGCCTCTCCTCTGTGACTCTCTCTCTCTCTCCCTCTCCCTTTCTCTCCCCTCTCTCCGTCCCCCATGCTGTGAATAGAATATATTCTGGAATATAGAATATAGCTATGGTGGTAGTACTCAGAACATTTACTGAAATAAAAGAAGTAATACCATACTGTAGAAATGTACAAGTAAAGGTCATACATTGAAAATGTTGCCTCAAGTAAAGTACAAATGTATTAGCATCAATATATAGTAGAAGTACCAAATGTAAAAAGTAGGAATTATAATTTCAGAATAATATATATTATAATATTGGTTCATAAGAATGTGTTAATTACTTTAATGTTCCCGCTAATTTGTATTTATTTATTACTTTACATACTGCTGGGTTGCTTGTGAATGTCCCCCTTATTTATTCATACATCCCCTGATGCACAACCTTGGACACATCATCAGTCTTTTATCCTGGAGTCCTCGGGTGTTTTGGGTTTCACAACAGACTGGTCACCCTCGTCCAGGTGACCTGACCAAGGTTGATCAAGACTCAGCCTGTGTCCAAGTGGCATTCTACTGCCCCCACTGGTCAACCCTTTTCAGCCAGAGCCATATCGATGCTATACGCCCTATTCCTCTCTTATGCCTCCTCCATCTTCTCCTCCCAGGGCACTGTTAGCTAAGATAAGTTACGATAAGATAAGATAGCACTTTATTGATCCCGAAGGAAATTCTTGTGCCAGGTTGCATAGCAATAGAATAAAACAATAGAGAAATATACAGTAGAATAATAAAGAATAATATAACAGAGCTCCCGAGCTCTCTGGTGGCCTCAGAGACCAAGAGGGTGTCTGGCCTCAGCGAGGTCTGGACGATATGTGCTGGGATTTTCAGCTGCCTCTCAAGATATCACCCAGTCTTGCGCCGTGTAGAGCAATCCACCAGAGCGTTTCTTAGTTATTTCATTCGGCCGCTCTCCCTCCTTAACGAATGTGATCATCCTGGCTGTAGCATGGGCATATTTGTCGCTGATCCCCTTGCTGATAGCCTCAGTGATGGTCGGTCTTGAGTGCCCAACGCCCAGTGCCTTGGAGCAGCTGCTCAGAATGTGTTCAAGGGTCTTGGAACACAGGCAGGTGTTTCTACTTTGCCCCATGTGAACAGGCTGGATGGGCTGGGGACAACCTAGACTCCCTGAATCAAAAACTTGACCCTCTGGGGGTTCCACTTCCAGATGTCCTGCCAGGTGACATTTCTCTCCATCGCCTGTTCCCACTTCAACCAGGCACTTGCTCACTCTTCCTCCACTGAAGCATGCAACTAGTCCTGGACCAGCTTCCGTCTCTCCTTCCCACTGGCAGTGGTCGTTTCAGGTAGATGTTGAGCTCCTGAGTCTGGCCCTGCCCTGTGCCACTCCCAAGCAGAGCCTTGGGCTTCAGCTGAGCTTCTGCCTGCTGGATATAATAATATAATAATATCATAATTGATTTATATTAATTATAATAATTTATATAATTGTATTATTATAAATATCTATATCTATTTATATTTTGTATTGGTTATTTTAAGGGCACTATAAGTAAGAATCAGTGCATTCTGAGCTCCGTGGCTTGAGACAATAACAATCTAATATTAGTTCAAATCATAATTAAACATTTAACATTTTAACATTTAAAAAAAGCTTTGAAATATATATTTTTCTTTATTATCCGCGCTTACATGTCACTTTGTTCCATTTTCCTGCGAAATCCGACCAGACTCAAATATAAGAGAGCAAAAGCTGTTCTACACAACAGAGAGTCGGGGAAGCTCTCATGTTTTAACTTCAACCACAACCTGCTACAACCTGCTAGAACTAACATTAGTTTCTGATTGTTATTGTCTCAATCCACGGAGCTCAGAATGAACTGATTCTTACTATAGTATCTTTAATCTGCAAAGTAAAATACATGTAAATAAAATAAAATAAAAGTAAAGTATGTGCTTCTGACATGCAGTGGAGTATAGAGATACTTAGAAATACTCAAGTACTACCTCAGACTTAAGTACAGTACTTGAGGAATGCACTTGGTTACTTTCCACCACTGGAATATACTGTAGATACTCACATGGTTTCCAAAATCACAACACATATGGCTCGCTCGTTCCACTTATTCTTTCATTCATGTTCCCTAGCATGTTTCCAATATATTCATACCTGTTTCAAACACAACCACAGCAGATACATGTCAATTTGTTGACGTTAATTTACAGTAAATACTTGCAATGCATGTATTTGTCTGCCCTTGTCTTCAATGTTCCTTCCAACTGAACGTTGCTGCAAGAGAATGACTTGCTGTGATGCTGGCCAAGTGCCAGATCGACCTCCCCAGTGACTTCACATGACCACAACCTGCACACCAGCTGCAACATTCACTGGTGCAATAGCTTGTGTGAAAGTGTTTATGACTGTGAGCATTTATATATCTGTGTGTGTGTGTGTGTGTGTGTGTGTGTGTGAGAGAGAGAGATAGAGAGAGCGAGTGTGTGTGAGAGAGAGGGAGTGTGTGTGTGTGTGCACATGTGTTAGTGTGCGTGTGTGTGTGTGTGTGTGAGAGAGTGAGTGTGTGTTCCATATTGTCAACGATTATGCCCCACACTGCAGAAGTGTACTGTTTGTCTCCCAATTGCTGAACAGACACTGGACGCCTCATTTCAAGGCAGGACACAGTTTGGAGAAAGTATCAAAGGGACCCTGCTGGCTAAATTGTCCAGTGTGTGAGTATGAGGGGGGGGGGTCTTTTCCTCAGCCACAGCAAGGGGTGAAATTTGTCTCTATTAACCTAATGGCTGTGAAATGACAGAATGGGACCCGGTGGGTGTGGAGGGGAGGGGTCTAGGAGTAGGGGCGGGGTATGGGAGGGGTGAGTATTTAAGGGTGGGGGGAAGCCTGCTGGCGCGATCCCCATGGCAACGGAAGGCAGGGCAAAAAAACGAACACAAATATGGCACAGATTTGTGTCATTTATTTCATTATTTATTTGATTGAACCTTTATTTAACCGTCTAGGAATGTACACTTAAGTTCAATCTCCTTTTTTGTATTTGTGAAGAGAAGACAAAAAAACAAACATTGACATAAACATCATGGAGACTGGGCTGGTTCTGAGGATGCACAGTGATGTGGTTGTTATTGTGATGGTGGTTGAGGTGGTGGAGGTGGGGGGGGGCAGGGGGTGGCTCACAGCATGGGCTACCTCAAGCCCTCTTGTGATTAACTGGCAGCTTTCTCACGGTTCGCTGGGATGTAAGGCGCTGTGTTTTTTATGGAGCACTGCGAGCGATCCCCTTTCATGAAGAATTACTGCTGCGCCGTCGCTCTACTGTAACTGAGTGATGAGACGTACAGGGTTGACGGTTACACAAGGACACCAATCGGTGGGGTTCTTCTATTTTATATATGATATACACACACACACACACTCTACGCATTGCACATGCATACTTCCTCTTAAAGTACCTAAATGTGCGCAATGTGCAACATTTACAGTGACACATTTTTGCATCTGTGTGTACACCTAGCCTTCTAAAAATCAGTGCTTGTAATAACTTCATTCAGATACAGTACATGGGTGCGTGCACAGACACCCACACACCCACACCCACACACAGAGCCTCCTCCACCTGCTATTTCCAGCTGCCTGCTTTAGTTCAAATGCACATTAGTTTCAGTAAGTCCTTTAAAAAAGGAGGGAGAGAGAGAGCCAGAAGAAGAGACTGTAAGAAAGAGGCCAGTGGGGGAAAGAAGGGGGTGAAAATGGGAGCGGGGAGAGAGACATAGGAAGAGACTGTAAGAAAGAGGGCAGTGAGAGACGAGGTGGAGAAGGGACAGGTGGTGGAGGTGGATTTGTGTGTGCGTGTCAACGGCGTGCGTGTGTGGAGAGAGAGGATCGGGGGAAGAGAGAAATGGATAGAGAGGAAAATAACGAATGGAAGGGTGAAAGAGAGTCGGTGCAAGTGTGTGTGTCTTAAGAGTAAAGAGAGAGAGAGAGTGTGTGTGTGTGTGTGTGGGGGGGGGGGGGGGGGTGATGTGTGTGTGTGTGGGGGTGTGTTTTCTTTTTTATTGTGTTTTATTTTTGTATTTTTTTGCATTTATTTAAGTTGACTTACTTACATGTATCTATTTAGTTCTATACTTTTTATTTACCACTCGCTTTGGCAATGTAAATGTACGTTTCCCATGCCAATATAGCTCTTTAAATTGAAATTGAGAGGGGGAGAGAGAGGGGAGAGAGAGAGAGAGAGAGAGAGAGGCGCTGCATCCCGAACAGAGGACGCAGCAACAGCGGCAGTGCAGCAGCAGCAGCAGCAGCAGCAGCCGTCGTGCCTGTTGTGTTAGGGATCCATTGTCTGGCTGTTACTTAAAAAAAAGAAAAATCACAACCAAAGCACCAGGTTCTCTGTCTTCCTCTCCGTCTGACTGAGGAAGAGAAGCAGAGAGAGAGAGAGAGAGAGAGAGAGAGGGGGAGAGAGACAGAGAGAGAGAGAGGAGAGAGAGAGAGAGGAGAGAGAGATCTGTGGAGTAGAGGGACTGCAGCAGCCGATCCGTCGACCGGGGCGGGTGCGTGTGGACGGTACACCGGGGGGACGGGAGGCTCGGTAGCCCGGTTACGGCTGTGGAGGAAGACTAAAGAGACAAAAGCCAGATCAACACTTCCAGCGCCCGCTGCAGTCTGCAGTGTGTGAGAGCCTATCTCCTCGTTGGTTTGTGTGTGTGTGTGTGTGTGTGTGAGAGAGAGAGAGAGAGAGAGAGATTCGCTGTGGGTGAATATCGACAGTTTTTCCGTGTGGATCTACCTACTCGCCGCCTCAGTCGCCATGGGAGGGCTGGCCGGCGGAGGGAAGGGGACGCCGCCGGGGGGCTTGAGCGGGCTGCCCCCCTGGAGGCTGCTGCTGCCGCTCCTCCTCCTGCTGCCGCCGCTCGCTCCCTTGTTGGACGTCGAGGCGCAAACCGCGGAGGACGCGAAGCCCCTCTACATCTGGCAGACAGGTAGGCTGCTGCTCCCCCCCGGGGGCTCACCTGTCTCCCCCGCCCCCCCCCCCCCCCCCGAGACCAAGAGGGTGTCTGGCCTCAGCGAGGTCTGGACGATATGTGCTGGGATTTTCAGCTGCCTGTCAAGATATCACCCAGTCTTGCGCCGTGTCCACCAGAGCGTTTCTTAGTTATTTCATTCGGCCGCTCTCCCTCCTTAACGAATGTGATCATCCTGGCTGTAGCATGGGCATATTTGTCGCTGATCCCCTTGCTGATAGCCTCAGTGATGGTCGGTCTTGAGTGCCCAACGCCCAGTGCCTTGGAGCAGCTGCTCAGAATGTGTTCAAGGGTCTTGGAACACAGGCAGGTGTTTCTACTTTGCCCCATGTGAACAGGCTGGATGGGCTGGGGAGGACAACCTAGACTCCCTGAATCAAAAACTTGACCCTCTGGGGGTTCCACTTCCAGATGTCCTGCCAGGTGACATTTCTCTCCATCGCCTGTTCCCACTTCAACCAGGCACTTGCTCACTCTTCCTCCACTGAAGCATGCAACTAGTCCTGGACCAGCTTCCGTCTCTCCTTCCCACTGGCAGTGTCGGTCGTTTCAGGTAGATGTTGAGCTCCTGAGTCTGGCCCTGCCCTGTGCCACTCCCAAGCAGAGCCTTGGGCTTCAGCTGAGCTTCTGCCTGCTGGATATAATAATATAATAATATCATAATTGATTTATATTAATTATAATAATTTATATAATTGTATTATTATATATCTATATCTATTTATATTTTGTATTGGTTATTTTAAAGGCACTATAAGTAAGAATCGGTGCATTCTGAGCTCCGTGGCTTGAGACAATAACAATCTAATATTAGTTCAAATCATAATTAAACCTTTAACATTTTAACATTTAAAAAAGCTTTGAAATATATATTTTTCTTTATTATCCACGCTTACATGTCACTTTGTTCCATTTTCCTGCGAAATCCGACCAGACTCAAATATAAGAGAGCAAAAGCTGTTCTACAACAGAGAGAGTCGGGGAAGCTCTCGTTTTAACTTCAACCACAACCTGCTACAACCTGCTAGAACTAACATTAGTTTCTGATTGTTATCGTCTCAACCCACGGAGCTCAGAGTGCACTGATTCTTACTTATAGTATCTTTAATCTGCAAAGTAAAATACATGTAAATAAAATAAAATAAAAGTAAAGTATGTGCTTCTGACATGCAGTGGAGTATAGAGATACTTAGAAATACTCAAGTACTACCTCAGACTTAAGTACAGTACTTGAGGAATGCACTTGGTTACTTTCCACCACTGGAATATACTGTAGATACTCACATGGTTTCCAAAATCACAACACATATGGCTCGCTCGTTCCACTTATTCTTTCATTCATGTTCCCTAGCATGTTTCCAATATATTCATACCTGTTTCAAACACAACCACAGCAGATACATGTCAATTTGTTGACGTTAATTTACAGTAAATACCTGCAATGCATGTGTTTGTCTTCCCTTGTCTTCAATGTTCCTTCCAACTGAACGTTGCTGCAAGAGAATGACTTGCTGTGATGCTGGCCAAGTGCCAGATCGATCTCCCCAGTGACTTCACATGACCACAACCTGCACACCAGCTGCAACATTCACTGGTGCAATAGCTTGTGTGAAAGTGTTTATGACTGTGAGCATTTATATATCTGTGTGTGTGTGTGTGTGTGTGTGTGAGAGAGAGATAGAGAGAGTGTGTGTGAGAGAGAGGGAGTGTGTGTGTGTGTGCACATGTGTTAGTGTGCGTGTGTGTGTGTGTGTGAGAGAGTGAGTGTGTGTTCCATATTGCCAACGATTATGCCCCACACTGCAGAAGTGTACTGTTTGTCTCCCAATTGCTGAACACACACTGGACGCCTCATTTCAAGGCAGGACACAGTTTGGAGAAAGTATCAAAGGGACCCTGCTGGCCTAATTGTCCAGTGTGTGAGTATGAGGGGGGGGTCTTTTCCTCAGCCACAGCAAGGGGTGAAATTTGTCTCTATTAACCTAATGGCTGTGAAATGACAGAATGGGACCCGGTGGGTGTGGAGGGGAGGGGTCTAGGAGTAGGGGCGGGGTATGGGAGGGGTGGGTATTTAAGGGTGGGGGGAAGCCTGCTGGCGCGATCCCCATGGCAACGGAAGGCAGGGCAAAAAAACGAACACAAATATGGCACAGAATTGTGTCATTTATTTCATTATTTATTTGATTGAACCTTTATTTAACCGTCTAGAAATGTACACTTAAGTTCAATCTCCTTTTTTGTATTTGTGAAGAGAAGACAAAAAAACAAACATTGACATAAACATCATGGAGACTGGGCTGGTTCTGAGGATGCACAGTGATGTGGTTGTTATTGTGATGGTGGTTGAGGTGGTGGAGGTGGGGGGGGCAGGGGGTGGCTCACAGCATGGGCTACCTCAAGCCCTCTTGTGATTAACTGGCAGCTTTCTCACGGTTCGCTGGGATGTAAGGCACTGTGTTTTTTATGGAGCACTGCGAGCGATCCCCTTTCATGAAGAATTACTGCTGCGCCGTCGCTCTACTGTAACTGAGTGATGAGACGTACAGGGTTGACGGTTACACAAGGACACCAATCGGTGGGGTTCTTCTATTTTATATATGATATACACACACACACACACTCTACGCATTGCACATGCATACTTCCTCTTAAAGTACCTAAATGTGCGCAATGTACACATTTTTGCATCTGTGTGTACACCTAGCCTTCTAAAAATCAGTGCTTGTAATAACTTCATTCAGATACAGTACATGGGTGCGTGCACAGACACCCACACACCCACACCCACACACAGAGCCTCCTCCACCTGCTATTTCCAGCTGCCTGCTTTAGTTCAAATGCACATTAGTTTCAGTAAGTCCTTTAAAAAAGGAGGGAGAGAGAGAGCCAGAAGAAGAGACTGTAAGAAAGAGGCCAGTGGGGGAAAGAAGGGGGTGAAAATGGGAGCGGGGAGAGAGACATAGGAAGAGACTGTAAGAAAGAGGGCAGTGAGAGACGAGGTGGAGAAGGGACAGGTGGTGGAGGTGGATTTGTGTGTGCGTGTCAACGGTGTGCATGTGTGGAGAGAGAGGATCGGGGGAAGAGAGAAATGGATAGAGAGGAAAATAACGAATGGAAGGGTGAAAGAGAGTCGGTGCAAGTGTGTGTGTCTTAAGAGTAAAGAGAGGAGAGAGTGTGTGTGTGTGTGGGACGTCCTTGCTTGAAGTACTTCGGTGATAAACGAATCAAAAGGTCAAACTACGTAATTGCGTTAATGGCGTCAAAAAAGTTAGTGGCGTTAACGTGTTAATAACGCGTTAACTTTGACAGCCCTAATACAAATATAAGTGAGCAGCAGGACATGGAGTTACACCAGAATAACAAAGTAAGGCACATGACAGTGTGGACTGACTGCAGCACACACAGCTATACCACCATCATATATATGTCTGGGTGGGCGGGTGTATATGTATATGGAGGCAGATCAGAGTTGTTCCACTATGATCTCTGTGTATAAATACCTAAGGACGAGGCTCCTGTGGTATACTGTCATCCACAACATAAGACACAAGGAAGGAAGGAAGTGGCGTTGCTGGCTGAATTGGGGAGCGGGAACCCGCAGTCAGTTGGGTGGTGTGGATGGGCGGGTGTGTGAGCCAGGGTGGAGTGGGGGGACTCAATTCATAGCGCAAGCATGAGATCCAGCAATTGCCAGCATACTTCGACCAGCATATGCGCTCACACACACACACACACACACACACACACACACATAACAACGCACACACAAACCCCCTCCCTCTGATCATTTCTGATTAGCAGCAAGAAGGAAGAGTTGAAACTAGAAAAGAGCGCAAGAGAGAGAGAATACCACATATTCACTGCTTGCCCTACAGAGGGGCATATACAGGAAAAATGTAATTTGCAGCACAACGGCTAAACATGTCATACCGTGGCCACGCAAAACTATCAATCACTCCTGCCCCACTGAGGAGGGTAACTTTTCCATTAATGGGGGGGGAACAGGTTTGATAGTCTGAGAGAGCTGCAGCCATAGGGTCAGTTCATAGGGGGGGGGGGGGGGGGGGTGCTCAAACCACGAGAAAGCAGCTGAATATTGATGTTATTCATTGCATTTTAACACATGAAGATTAATGTGTATTATATTTATTTTCTCATCATCCTCGCTCTGATTACCGAGAGGGGTTATAAGCTTTGCCGCGGGTTATGTTACTGCAAGTTACATCGAAGAAACTATTGTTAACGCTCACTAATGACTAACCGCTGTGAGCTAGGGACGCTTACTATATGTCAAACACTGTTAGTCATAAAACAGGCATATTCATTGAATCTCATACATTAGTCTCAATCATTAACTCAACATTGCATGAAACAATGAAGCTGGACAGACACCCAGGACACCACAGTATAAATTATCGTTTAATCATTCAGTTCAACACGTTTTTGCGGGCCAAGGCACACCAGGATCCCAACTTCTAACGCAAGGCATGCCAACTCATCACGTTGTAGGGCATGATTGTGAACAAATGTCACACATTATCACCAGGATGTACAAGGATATTATCACTTGTTTGCAATATAACACGACAGACTGTCAAAAAAGTATCACATGGATACACTACAAGCTGTAAAAATCTGACAGAAAATTGCATTATTTGTCAAATATGTATTGAAATGGAGCACAAAAACCAAATAATCCAATAATTGAGCAAATCATAGTTAGTATAGTTATATAGTTAGTATGGTTATGTCAGGATTATTAAATAGGAGAAAATGTCATGTGCACCGAGTCTTGCCTCAGGGCACACCAGGCCCACTGTGCACACTGGTTGGGAAGCACTGCTCCTCACTCCAAACTTTGGAGTGATGTCATATCCTTCCAATGACAAACTATATGATAGAATGCCAAAACTTTATTCCCATGTGTTAATGCTAATTTACATTCTTCTTCTTCTTCTTCTTCTTCTTCTTCTTCTCTGTCTTCTTCTTCTTCTTCGTCTTCTTCCTCTTCGCTCTTCGTCTTCTTCGTCTTCTTCTTATGTAAATTATATTATGTAAATTCTTATTTACATTTTCTGTAAATAATAATGTACTTTTACATTGTATTATTTATAATTACAGTGCATACATTATGTAAACCGAAGTATACATTACAGCTCTGACAGGGCTCGGAACCTGTTGCCTCAGGGGAACCAGACGGTGGCAGACTTTGCAATAGACTTCTGCGCCAGGGCCCGTCAGAGTGGCTGGCACTACTCTGGTTTCTGGGACATGTTGGCGTCCTGCGACGTTCCGTCCACACTGGACGGGGTGATCTAACATCAGTATGGATTCACGGATCAATTTATTTCGTGGCCAAGAAGGATAAGAAACTACTGCCCTGTATTGATTACAAAGGTCTGAATGAGATAACTAGCAAGAACCGTTACCCCTTTCCTCTCATCTCCTCCGGCTTCCAGCTACTTGAAGGGGCAAGCATATTCACAAAGCTTGATCTCTGCAACGCCTACCACCTGGTCCGGATCAGGGAAGGCGACGAATGGAAGACCGCAACATGCTCAATAAGGACGTGTTTGTTTATCTGGATGATATCCTGATCTTCTCCAAGTCCTGGGAGGAACACGTTCACCACATCCAGACCGTCCTGCAGTGCCTCCTTGAGACATAGGTTACTTGTATAATTCTACAAGTAACCATACTAACTATATAACTATACTAACTATGATTTGCTCAATTATTGGATTATTTGGTTTTTGTGCTCCATTTCAATACATATTTGACAAATAATGCAATTTTCTGTCAGATTTTTACAGCTTGTAGTGTATCCATGTGATACTTTTTTGACAGTCTGTCGTGTTATATTGCAAACAAGTGATAATATCCTTGTACATCCTGGTGATAATGTGGGACATTTGTTCACAATCATGCCCTACAACGTGATGAGTTGGCATGCCTTGCGTTAGAAGTTGGGATCCTGGTGTGCCTTGGCCCCAAAAAGTGTTGAATGAATGATTAGACATAATGCATATATTACTTGTGTGTCCTGGTGAGTCTGGTCCAGCTTCATTGAATTGGGGGAAAAGCCCCAAGGTCAACGGCCCTGTCGAGGCCTGTTAATGAGCTAGTTGGGCTAACTACCCCCTAAGCTACCGAAAGCCTGCCTAGAGCGATTAACACAGGTCACGGGTCCCCGAGGACCTACGAAAGCACAGTGCAGACACAATACTCGGGTCAGTTATTCATACTATAACCCCGTTGCAGAATGTGCAGAGTTTTAGTCTCTGTCACTTTCGGTCGGCTTAGGTTTACATGTCAGTTGCACACACACTTTTTTTACTTTTTGAATAGGGGCCCAAAGCTCCAGAGGCCTCAAAACCGGCTCACCGGCTCATAAGTCAATGCCCTTTGAGCCTGTAATGAGCTAACGCTATGCTAACAGGCCTCAAGTGAAGCCCGCCTAGAGCGATTAACACAGGTCACGGGTCCCCGAGGACCTACGAAAGCACAGTAAGGCCCAATAGGCCCGATAGATATGCGGTCAGCGAGTGCCGATGCAGGTTTCGGGCCTCTACGACCCTTTGTTTCTTTCAAAATGGCCGCCTTCTTAAAACATACCACTCCCTTTAGAAACGGGAGTGGAAGCTATTGCGTCGTACACTTTTGTGCTCGACGTTGACCGCAGCAACGGTCAACGACCTCCGATTCACGCGGTGTCCGAACTGCGTGCCCGATACGGGTTTCTGACCTCTACGGGTTTCTGACCTCTACATTCCTTTTTTTTTTTTTATGGCCGCCGTTCTGAAGAGTACAACTCCCATTGAAAATGAATAATTTTTACATTTTTCAGGGGGACCCCAAAGCACCGGAGGCCTCAAAACCTGGTCACGGGCTCATAAGTAGGGATGGGTACCGAGAACCGGTACCACTATGGAACCGGTTCCCGTACAACCGGTACTAACCGTACCGAATCAACGGTGAACCGATACCTTCTTTAAAAAGAGCAAACAACAACCAGTGTTAATTTCGTTAACGAAATGTTTGACGAAAAATATGCGTTAACGACCTTTTTCCCATGACTAAGACGTGACGTTGACGTGACGAAAACGGATCTTTGAAAATAAAAACTGTGACTAAATCTATTTTTACTTTCGTTGACGAGACGAGACGAAAATGTTAGTGGTGGACTGAACGGACATTCAAAATTGAATGAATTATTAAAGAGTTTGGTTCCAAAACGCGATAAGCGCCATTAAAAAAAAAAAAGAATCGTTTCCGCAAAACGCGACAACCGGCTAGTTTCTCTGCATTATATTATTATATTATTATATTATTATATTATTCCCTTTCTTTCCAAACTGTGATAAACGCCACGACAGATTTTCAGCAGACTCAGATATATCCGCTCGGCCAATCACAGCGCGCCATTCCCGTGACTTAACTAGCCTAGTGACAGCTGTCAAAGTCCTGTCAGAGACAACACACACACACACACACATATCGTAAGAGATTTTAAGCGAAATTATTCATTGAATGAAATAATGAATAACTTTGATGGAACAGAGGAGCCGGTGGTTGTTTCTACAGTGGGAAAAAAACAAACCATCAAAAGATCATCATAGACGGGAGAATGTGAAGAAAATGCGACATTCCTGGCGGTGGTCGCTAGACCTTATTAAGACGCAGAAGCGCCTGGTCCTGTTCAACTTTAGTTGAATGAGCGTAGAAACACTGGACGTTTTGATCAAGATCACCAGCAATGAGCTGATCAGCGTGACTACAGTCCGTCTTCTTGGTGTGTGTGTTGCCGGCGATTTCTTACACACACACACACACACACACACACAATAAGACGGACTGTAGTCACACTTATCAACTCATTGCTGGTGATCTTGATCAAAACGTCCAGTCTTTCTACGCTCATTCAAGTAAAGTTGAACAGGACCAGGCGCTTCTGAATGCATTCATCGGATTGAAAACATGCCGACAATGCCACCCCCTGCCCCCCCCCCCCCCCCCCCCACTCGCTGGACCTTATTAACTGTTATAAGACGCAGAAGCGCCTGGTCCTGTTCAACTTTACTGAATGAGCGTAGAAAGACTGGACGTTTTGATCAAGATCACCAAGCAATTGAGTGATAAAGTGTGACTACAGTCCGTCATTATGGTGGGTGTGTGTGTGTGTGTGTGTGTGTGTGTGTGTGTGTAGAAATCGCCGGGCAACACACACACCAAGAAGACGGACTGTAGTCACGGCTGATCAGCTCATTGCTGGTGATCTTGATCAAAACGTCCAGTGGTTTCTACGCTCATTCAACTAAAGTTGAACAGACCAGGCGCTTCTGCGTCTTAATCAGGTCTAGCGACCACCGCCAGGAATGTCGCATTTTCTTCACATTCTCCCGTCTATGATGATCTTTGATGGTTTGTTTTTTTCCCCACTGTAGAAACAACCACCGGCTCCTCTGTTCCATCAAAGTTATTCATTATTTCATTCAATGAATAATTTCGCTTAAAATCTCTTACGATATGTGTGTGTGTGTGTGTGTGTTGTCTGACAGGACTTTGACAGCTGTCACTAGGCTAGTTAAGTCACGGGAATGGCGCGCTGTGATTGGCCGAGCGGATATATCTGAGTCTGCTGAAATCTGTCGTGGCGTTTATCACAGTTTGGAAAGAAAGGGAATAATATAATAATATAATATATAATATATAATATAATGCAGAGAAACTAGCCGGTTGTCGCGTTTTGCGGAAACGATTCTTTTATTATTTTTTTTTTTTAATGGCGCTTATCGCGTTTTGGAATCAAACTCTTTAATAATTAATTCAATTTTGAATGTCCGTTCGTCCACCACTAACATTTTCGTCTCGTCTCGTCTCGTCAACGAAAGTAAAAATAGATTTAGTCACAGTTTTTATTTTCAAAGATCCGTTTTCGTCACGTCAACGTCACGTCTTAGTCATGGGAAAAAGGTCGTTAACGCATATTTTTCGTCAAACATTTCGTTAACGAAATTAACACTGGTTGTTGTTTGCTCTTTTTAAAGAAGGTATCGGTTCTGGCACCGTTTTGGCACCGGTATCGTTTTAAAAGTATCGGTTTGGCACCGGTATCGGATAAATCTAAACGATACCCAACCCTACTCATAAGTCAACGCCCTTCGAGCCTGTTATGAGCTAGTTTGGCTAACTACCCCCTAAGCTACCGATACGCGAACAGGCCTCGAGCGAAGTCTGCCGAGAGCGATTAACACAGGTCACGGGTCCCCGAGGACCTACGAAAGCACGGTACAGACAAGATACTCGGGTCAGTTACTCGTACCATTACCCCGTTGCAGAATGTGCAGAGTTTTAGTCTCTGTCACTTTCGGTCGGCTATCGGGAGGAGATTTAGGGAAAGGATGTACCAACACAATAACTATTTATGCGAGTTGTACGCACACATTTTGTACTTTTTTAGGAGGGTCCCAAAGCACGAGAATCCTCAAAACCGGGTCACGGGCTCATAAGGCGACACCCTTCGAGCCTGTAATGAGCTAGTTAGGCTAACTACCCCCTAAGCTACCGCTACGCCAACAGGCCTCAAGTGAAGCCTGCCTAGAGCGAGTAACACAGGTCACGGGTCCCCGAGGACCTACGAAAGCACAACTCAATGACTCCCCCATTCATTGTCAATGGAATTGGTACACTCCCGTTTTCTCCAAAGTGGCCAGGGCTAGAAGGCTGACACTCGGTACCGTTCATTTGCAAAGGGAGTGGTAAAAAAAGCGTACGACTCAACAGACCCCCCCATTCGTTTCCGAAGGGAGCGGTACAAAAGCGTACGACTCGACAGATCCCCCGTTCGTTTCCGAAGGGAGCGGTACAAAAGCGTACGACTCAATAGACCCCCATTCGTTGCGCCCCCTGTGGAAAGAGCGGGAATCACGCCGGACGGCGCGCCAGAGCCCCGGAAAGTGGGATGGGTTCGGGGCGAACGGGGGGTGTGGTCGTGCACCCGGGGACCGGACGGGCCTCCCCGGCCCGCCCCCACGTTTTTCGCGGCCCCCGGCGGCCCCCGGGAGCCGGCGTACCGCGCCTCCGAAACGTACCGCTCCGATGACCCCGTTTACAGCTCGGGGTATAGGGGACGGTACGCCGTTTACCTAGGGGGGGCAGAGTTCCACGTCCCGATGGTATCATTTCTGGGCTACATCGTGGTGCAGGGGAGTCTCCAGATGGGCCCGGCAAAAGTATCTGTGGTTACCTCTAGGCCCGTTCCCAACTCCCGCAAGCAGCTGCAACGATTCTTGGGGTTCGGCAACTTTTACCGCCAATTCATCTAAGGGTACAGCACCATCGCTGCTCCTCCCACCATCCTCCAAGGTGTCCTTCAGCTGTTCCTGACCTTGACCGTCAGTTCACTGTGGAAGTGGATGCATCCGACGTGGGGGTAGGGGCTGTCCTGTCCCAGAGGGCGACCATGGACAAGAACTCCACCCCTGTGCCTTCTTCTCTCGTCGGCTGGGAGCTGTTGGCCATCAAGTTAACACTGGAGGAGTGGTGGTACTGGCTGGAAGGGACCAAGCAACCCTTTTTGTTCTGGACCGACCATAAAAACCTTGAATATATCCATACGGCCAAGAGACTGAACTCTCGACAGGCCCGGTGGTCCCTCTTCTTCATCTACTTTGACTTCCACCTCACATACCGACCCGGGTTGCGTCAAGCCCGATGCCTTGTCACTTCATGGAGAGGGAAGACATGGCCAGAGGGTCCGAACCCATCCTCTCTGTTCCCTGCAGGGTCACCACCCTCACCTGGGAGATCGAGGAGAGAGTACGGACCGCTATTGAGAACTGACCTGGCCCCAGCACCTGCCCTCACCTGTTCATTCTCCCGGACCTCCAATCCAACGTTCTTCCCCTCCAAGTTGACCTGCCATCCGGAGATCCAGAGGACCCGGGACGTCCTTCTGCAGCGGTTCTGGTGGGCCACCCTGGAGGAGGACACCCGGGAGTATGTGAATGCCTGCCCCACCTACAATCAGCACAAGCCTTCTCATCAGGCTCCCGCCGGTCTCCTTTGGCCTCTCCCCATGCCTCATCGTCCCTGGTCCCACATCACCCTGGACTTTGTCACAGGTCATCTGATGGCAACATGGTCATCCTCAGTGTGGTTAACCGGTTTAGAAAGATGGCCCACCTCATACCCCTGCCCAAACTTCCCTCAGCTACGGAGACGGCACAGACGATCCTGCGCCACGTTTTCCCGGATCCATGGTCTCCTGGTTGACGTGATCTCTGATCGGGGACCTCAGTTCACATCAGTGTTTTGGAGGGAGTTCTGTAAACTGCTTAGAGCCATGGTAAGCCTCTTTTTGGGTTTCACCTCCAGTCTAATGGACAATCCAAAAGGATGAACCAGGAGATGGAGATGATGCTGCGCTACACGGTCTCCCGGAACCCATCCTCCTGGTCTCAACAGATTCAGTGGGTTGAGTACACCCGCAACAGCCTGACCAAATCCGCCACCGATCTCTCTCCCTTCCAGTGAGCCTACGGGTTTCAACCACCACTCTTTCTGGCCCTGGACCCTGGCCAGGGCTGCCCTCCTCTGCTCAATTGAGCGATACTCAATCTCGGCCAACCGACATCGTACCAAGTTGCCCATCTCCAAGGTTGGTCTGCAGGTATGGCCCTCCACCCTGGACCTGGCTGGGGGACGGCGGCCGCCAATCTGTACCCTCATGATTCTCATTCACACGAGTTCTCCGAAGTCTGAAATGTCAAAGCAATTATTCAATCAGCTTCATCACCTCCTCCTGTTTCCCCGCCAATTACCCTTGCTATTTAAACTCCTCCTTTCCTCACACTCACTGCCAGATAGTAGCTTTGCACATGTCCAAGTATTTCCAGCATTTCCCAGATCAACTACCAGTTGCCAACACTGCCTGTCCGTGACATGCCTGCCTCGTTTGACTCCTGCAGAATGCCTAAGCCTTCCATCCCCAACCACGATTCCTGTCTGCCCGTTCTTGTGGCTGTTGATGTATCTACAATCCAACCTCGCTTGCCAGTTTCCTGATCATCCGCTTGTCCCCGACCATCCATCTGCCTGCTTCTCCATGGTCCCTCTGCCCAGCTGACTACCCACCCAGTTCTGGACCCGCTACCACCACCACGTGTGTGAGTGTGTGTCAAGTTCTGTCTAGGCTCTGTGCTGTTTCGGCACTTGAAAGGGATGGATACAACTACTGGAACAGCGAGTCTGGAACTAGCTGTAACTGAGCACAGACTCTTTTCCAAGCCTCTGGAGGGCTATCTTTTCTGGCTGCAGACTCCTCCAGAGCCGTTTTTCTCAACCCGTCCAAGAATCTGTACAGCTCCTCCAAGACTGGTTTTGCTCCAATTAAATTTGTGCCGGGATCTGACCAGATCTTTATTGGATGCCCCCTGATTGCTGTGAACCTTTGATAGGTCATCAGGAAAACTTCAGTTGATGGGGTATTTACTAAGTTTGTGTGGATTGCTTTGCTAACCATGCAGCAAAAAACGATTCCCCAGAGTTTCAATGTCACTTTCTTCTTGACATCATCTTTCACTTGGTAGGGTCTGAAGAGAACTACTGTCTACTACGGTCTACTGTCGTGAACTTGAATGGTGCAGCAAGTTCAGTTCTTTCTGGCGGCAAGTCACCCATTACTTGTTGACACTTCCTTGCCTTTGCTTTCCTGCAGACGATGCAGCCATCTACAACTTTTTGGGTGAGTCTCCTGCCCTTTATGGTTCATGCCTTCCTTCTCGTTTTGAGCAAGGTCCCAGCCACTCCATCATGACTTCCATTGTGGCCCTCCCGAGCCAACAGTGTCGACACCCAGGAGTCATAGGGCAAGATGGGGACACCCACTTCATCTTCCTTGAAGATTTTCACCCAGCCACCACAAACCAACAGCCCAGAGTCTTTGTCTTTGCAGACTACCAGCCTGTCTGTCCTGGTACTTGGGAAAGTTGTTCCCTCTTGTGCTGCAAGAAAGATGTCTCTGCAGGCATCTCCTCATTCCCTTACTGAGATGACTCCTGCTAAAGAGACTGCCTCCCGCTTTGGGCTGTTCATGCGTTGATTTCGTCCGCTGAACTTTTTTGCTGCCCACCAGATCCATGCAAACGTTTTCACTAGACGAGTTAAATCACTGAACCGCTTGATATCCACAAGGCTTCAGATAGCGGATCCTGTTGGTGGTCTCCTCGGTTCTTTTGCAGCAACAAACGCCTTCTTTTGCAAATTGTTGATGCTTTCTCTGGCAGTGGCTGCTAGTTCTCTGGCTCATTTCATTGGCCACTCATTCACTGGCAAACTCAAAAACGTAAGTACTTTCTCAAAGTACTTTCTCAGGCATGAGGCAAACACTGCAAACACTGCATATTCCCCCAGCTCCTCATCTTCGGAGTCTCGCCAGAGGAATCTATGCAGGTGCACTTCTCGGTCTTCCAACCAAACTGAGTTGTACATCTTCTTTATGTCACCCAGAGCAGCATATACTCCACCCCTGAATCTGAGAAGGACAGTGCAAATCTGGTTGAGGACATCCGGACCCTTCATTAGAAGGTCGTTCAAGCTTATTCCTTGGAACTTTTGGCTGCTGTTCCATACGAGTCTCTCTGGGGTCGTGACAGACTGCGAGTTTGGTGCAATAAGGTGACTCACACCACCACACCGGCCCATTCCACCTGATGATTGTGTCCTTGTCCAGTTTAGTTGCAGCCCTTCGATCAACCATGACATGCACTTGAGCAGCATAGACAAATTTCCAACTTTCCATTCAGGTTCTTTGGCTAGCTGCTTTTCCATTCTGAGGAATGTAGCCTCAATTATTGTTTGGCAAATAGGCTGGATCCTCTAAATAAGGATATCTGGTGTGCCAATGTGGTTCCTTGCTGTGGCAGTCGTTTGTGACAGAGGTGAGGCCTTCTCTTATCACTTTGAGTTCCCTCTCTTCTGAAAGAGTCATTTCTTTGCCGCCTGGCTGGCAGTTTCCACATCGGCATCCTCCGCATTTTGGCTCAAATCCCGCACCAATGCTATCCCATCTCCACCATTCTATGAAGTCACGGTTGGTGGATGAAGTTCTTGACTCCTGGAACATTATGTCAGCCTGTTTGGTGGGAGTTGCTCTGGGACCCTGCCAATGAGTTCCTCATACTTCACAGCCGCTGCTCTCATTGACCTTGCAAAATGTGTTTTGGAGCTGTGGGCTGACACAGCTCCTCGAAGAGCTCAGGATGTGTTCCTCCGGCAGTCTTTCCTGGTGGTCCGTCCCACAGCACGAGGTCTCCAACAGCTTTGATTCTCTGAGGCACTAGCTGACATTCTCTGTGGCTTATGAGTACATTTATTTCTCTGGGTCTCACAAGTTCATCAAGCGGGATATCTGGAAAGTATCTTTGTAGTTGTTTTGGTGTCACATATTTGTAGACATTTGCAATGTTGTCCAGTCCATAACAAACCAATTGGTGTGTTTTGAGTGTGCCCTTGGGATTGTTTACTCTGATCTTTAGAAGGTACCGCTTTGTTTCCACACAAACCTTAATCCCTCCAACACCATGGACGACGAGAGTGATTCATTCACTTCTGAGGTTTAGTCTGTTTGCAGCCTTGTGGGTTATATAATGTGTGTCTGAGTCCAGGTCAATTAATGTTCACATTTTTTGTCCAGCATTGGCACTGAGCTCAAGAAGCATAATCACTGGCAACTCTTTCAACCTGCTTCCAGCTAGAAGTCCTGGCTGAGCTTATACAGTGTTGAAGGCTCTTGATGTAGTGTTTGAAAAGACGTTTCGGCATTGTTTTGCCAAATCTGGTGAGAGTTTCTTGAAGAACTCCTCCTTTGTGTATTCCTTCCCAGCTTTCTCTTCTTCTGGACCAAATCAGCCTTTTTTTCTTTTGTTTGGTTATCATTTCAGTTAATCCCTCTGTCTTGTCTTTCTTTGTTTCCATGTCGTTTGTGTCTTTGTCAGTCTTTGTTAGTTAAATGGTTATTGGTTGTGTGTCGTTTTTGGTATACCAAGGCCAAAAACACCACTTGTCACTTCCATCTCAATGATGTTCAGTGTGTCGTCTTTGTGTTATTTTGCATTTCATAAATTAATTTTCCTTTCAATTAGTTTTTAATGCGTTTTTTCGTTCTTCAAAGTTGAGGTGCTAGTGGACACCTTCTTGTTTCCCCTAGGCTGGCCGTAACACTGGAACTAACAAACAACATTTGCCCTGTGTGTGTGTGTGTGTGTGTGTGTAGTACGGGTGGCATGTCGCAGGAGGGCCAAAAGGAGCAAGCCAAGCACATCCAATTTCAATATGCTAATGTTATCACAGAGATGCATGGAGGGAGAACAAGAGTGGCAATGGAGGTGAACAGAGAACACGCCGGCGCGTACAGTAATTAAATGTTTACTATTGTTTCTCTTTTTGCCTTTCCTGAAATGAATTTAATTTCCTCCTGGAAATAATTTAATTCACGTGTCTCAATCTCAAGAAAAGCTTTATAGAAGAGGGTAACTGTTCTTGCTAGTTACAGAGTGATAACACATTAGTAGGTTAATTATAGGGCTATTTGTTTTTGTCAACAGAAAAAAAAAATAGGGAGCGATTTAAAAAGCATGCCACTCAAAAGCATCAGTACATGTTCACCTGGTGAGAGCATGCATCATAACAGGGTGGTGGTTTTATGGGGACCTGGTGTGTTTATGGGGACCTGAATGGTTTATGTGGACCTCACTGTTTTATGTGGACCTGGTGGGATAATTGGGTCCTGGTGGGTTTATGGGGACCTGGTGGGTTTATGGGGACCTGAGGGGGTTATTGTCAGCTGGAGGGTTAATGGGGACGTGACGGTTTTATAGGGACAGCAAAGCAGTGTCATCAAAGAGCTTAACCACTGATAAGAGCAACAGTGACAGGGATAAATAAACAACCATGTGCAGCCATTAGCACATGCACTCACTACATAACTTATTACAAAACGTACGATATACATACATGCATACATACATGGTCTGCACTCACTTTATTCTATATTCTTTGCATTTTTATACTGCCTTTTATGTGTTTTATATTTCTCATTCCTGCTGGCCATTTTTTTACTGTAAATATTGTAAATATTCTGATTCTGATCCATGCAATTCGTGTTATCTGTAGTATTATTTTGTACATTTCGCTGAGCATCATCACTTTTCACTGCATATCCTGTATGTGTATGTGACAAATAAAGTTGAATCATTAAGTTCATGAGAGAGAGCTTGTAGACACCATCTGCCCAATCAAGAACAAACAAAGAGACTTGATACATAATCGCAGACAGCTCATAGCCGTCAAGGCAAATCATCCCTGAAATGAGTTCAACCAGGCGTTAGTCAGGCACCCCTTAGACAGACCCCCCATCCCCCCCCTCCTCAATCCAATGCTTGCAACCTTGTGTTACGCTTCACCAGCCCACAGGCCTCTAATGAGATATTGAAGGCTAACAAAGGAGAACGCTGCTTTTAGTAACCCCCCCCCCCCCCACACACACACACACACCCTTTCACCCGAGTCCCCCCCCACTTGAGGCCTTCTGATTATACATTACACACACACACACATACACACAAACACACACACACACGTACACATACACACGCCTTCCTGGCCTTCATTTTAATTCCCCTAAATATCCCAAACTAAATACATTTCAACTGCTCTCTGGGTAGTCTGGTGAACGTCAAAACAAACACAGCCTGCGTATTGTGCAGTGGGCACGCCATACCGCCCGTCACATCCACGTTGTTTTGAGAATTCATGCTGAGCTAACCACGAAATGTGGCTAATTCTTCCCTGTTCCGCTGAGGGAGAAGAGGAAGCCTATTTCATATGAATTTTTGTTAATTGTCTGATTCTAACAGAGTTATCTTACGGATACCAGATGCTTTCAAACAGCATCTGGTGGCTGGAATTAGATTGAGATATAAGGAGTGTTAGTGTAGGGTGTATGTAATATAAAGACAGAGTTGTAAGCTTGCTGATAAACCGGTCATCATAATCATATTCATACATTTCACAATAACAGGGCAATTGTTCTCTAAAATTGGATGGCTAATTAAAAATGGAATTCATAATGAAGGCATGATCAAATTAAAGTTGCTTGCTGCCCATGTTTAACATAGGCACAATGATTGACAGTTTTGTAAGACAAATTTTGTTGCTGCGACATGATCCAGGTCCAGGACTCTTGTCCGGATAGGACAGAACACCCACACCTTGTCCCCGGGCACAAAGGCTGGCGTTGGTGCAAAGGCCACCCTGGCGGCGGATGGCGGGAGTTCTCCCCAGGCTGGGGTGGAGTGCCATGGTCTCAGAGCCAACAGTGAGCCAGGTGGACAGAAGCCTCATCGTCCACCCATCGGCTATATCGCGCTACCGGCTGTCACTGGGCGAGGTATGGCATACCCCCGGGTGAGCCCAAGCACTGTGACTCGTCTACTACTCCCATCTCCAGCATGGCCTTTATCTCTTCCTTCACAATTTTCCATTTGTAGTCAGGTAACCTGTACAGACACAACACAACCCAACAGACATGCCAGGGGGATTCTCGATGCGGTGTTCAATGAGGGCAGTGCAGCCCGTCAGCAGGGAGAAAAGGTCTGCAAAACGTTGCTGCGTGAACGGCGCCGCTTTTTGGCCCTCCAGCCTCAGCTCATCTTCCTCAAAAACCGATGTGGACAGTCAAACTGGGCGTTCCTCGTTCCATAGTTTAAGGAGGTTGAGGTGATAGATCTGCCCCCCCCCCCTCGGAATGTGCCACCTCATAGTCAATGCCCCCCACTTGCGATTTGACCATGAAGGGTCCTTGCCGCATTGCGATTCATCTTGAGCTGGAGGTGGGAAACAATACAAGTACTTAATCTCCTGGTGCGAATTGTCTCAGCCGAGTACTTCTATTATACAGGTGCTGCTGACGCTCTTTGGCCTGCAGAAAATTCTCCCGTGACAATTGCCCCAGTGAATTTTGCTCTCAGGTCCATGACATACTGCACCCAGCCCTCGGTCATCTCAAACAGAAACTCAAATGGGAAAAACCCCATCGAGGGCTGAGGTACCTCCCACACTGCGAATCATAGAGGGTCCAGCCATTTAACTCAATTACGACTATCCTTGTGCACAAACTTGTGCAGCATGGACTTTAAAGTCTTGTTAAACTGATCCACTAGCCCATCGGTTTGTGGATGGTACATGCTGGTGCGAATTGATGTGATCCCTAATAACCGGTAAAAGAGAGTGTGACATAAACTTGGTGTCGAGGCACTGCCGGAGGCAGTGTAGATGTTACAATCTTGTATACAGGGCCCAAGAGCAGACACACAGAGGCGTAGGTATGTGTAGAATGGATTTACTGAAGAAGATCTTTATTATTAATCCACACATATTGGTCACACAACACACAGCGGAAAGTGGCCGCCAAACACACGCATGCAGGGAGGGTGGCCCATGGAAATTTGTCCTCTGCATTTAACCCATCCTGCTGCCCCTCCAGGGGCAGCCATTCTGACGGCGCCCAGGGACCAACAGCTCCAAGTTTTACATCCACATCTTGGTCAGGGATGTGGACAGGAGAGGCGATCTTCACATGTTTTTTTTTTTTTAATTGGGGTTCTTTTACTCCGTAAGGAGACCCCGCGGAGGACATGTAAACTCCACACAGGAAGGCCGGGAGATCACCCACCTGGGCACCCCACAGTCAATAGCGTCCCAGGCGGGAATCGATCCCAGAACCTTCTTGCTGTGAGGCAGCAGTGCAAGCACTGTGCCACCGTGCCCCTTACTGGAGATTTGATGGAATATAAATGGAACAGGGTAACTGGATGAAGAGATGAAGAACCAGAGGGCAGACAGGACAGGCAGGAGGTAGCAGGATGGTAAACGGCAGGCAAAGGGTAGCAGGACGGCAGGCTGGGGTTTTCGGGAAACGGAGACAGGATCTGGACTGGGGAGAGTACGGTTAGTTGCAGAAAACAGGTACAGGTAATAAATCTACTAAGCCAAAAAATCTACTTGGCTGCAGGTGTCGTGGATTTACCAATACTCTGACATTCGTAAGAGGGAGTTCAGGAAGACCGAAGTTTGAAAGTTAAAGACTTTATTTGTCACTGCCAATTGTAACACAAAGCCTGAGTCAAATCTGCAGATGAGACTCCCGCACCCTACTCGGCTCTGTCTTTTAAACTCAATGTACACATGTTTACATCTAACATTCCAAACCCTATAAGGATACCGCTATAGAGTACCATATGTAGATTCTCTCTCCCGTACCCGTACAAGATAGCACTGTTTAGTTTGGCTCATGTCCATCTTTGGACATTCAGTCTGCGCTTCCGCCTTGCATACTTCGTCATCATACGCACGCCAGACGCAAAGAGCTTTCAACGTAACCATATTGGGAGCAAGGATCCTTCAATGTAAACATAGGTGGACATGTATGTCTCTAGTTGTTCTCTGTATTTCTCCACACTTAATTCACACACACAGCATATTGGCAAGATATTCTTAATAATGTACTGAAAACATACAGGCAATTCCTTCGAAGGGAATTCCTATTAATGGAAAACAGGGCTTTTGGGTTGGCCGGGGGGTTGGTTAACTGACATTTGTGACAGGACGCGCACCACCACATGTCTGCATGAATGTCTGACCAATAGAATTGGGTGGCCTGCCATCGGGCTTGTAGTGAGCCGCCTGGAAAATCATTTACCAGAGTTTTTTTGGAAAGTGCAATTGACTCACCTCTTCTCCTGACTGGGTGTCATGACTAACCCTATATAGTCTGTCCCTAACTATCACAAAGTGTGGGAACGTGAAGACCGCCTAGGGGCGTACCATTTGACCATACATTTTTATCACCTGGTCAAGGGTGCAGCGTAGAGCATCATCGCGTGTTTGGTCCAGGGGGGGAAACATCGGAGTCGGTAAAACGCCTACAGAAGGCTCTGTCGGGTTCTTCCCCACTGGGACTGCATCCAGCGAACTCGCATCACCAGCGAGCATGGCGCGCATTCCGCAAATCCCTGTTGGTCATGACTGCGCATCCCCTAGCCCTGTTCCTAAGCTATTAAAGCCAGCCTCGTGTCGGGCCCTGGATCTCCGTCCGTACCCGGACATGTCAAATATACGTTCCTAACAGTGTTCATTTCATTAACGAAATGTTTGACGAAAAATATGCGTTAACAACCTTTTTTCCATGACTAAGACGTGACGTTGACATCACGAAAATGGATCTTTGAAAATAAAAACTGTGACTAAATCTATTTTTACTTTCGTTAACGAGACAAGACGAGACTCAAATGTTACTGGTGGACTAACGGACATTCAAAATGTAATGAATAATTTTTTCAAAACTTGCATGCACCTAGTGCAGTGCATCCTTAATATCATTGGTTGAATGTTGCCCGGTCCTATATCCATCCTCCGCTCCCTGAGATGCCCAGACATGCAAGTGACGCCCTAACAAACGTTATATGATGGCTCAAGTTCAAGCACTCGGTACTGGAAGAAAAAGAAGAATAGATATCTGGACACACTTTAATTATAACTTGACAGAAAATAAAACACAATGCACCGCAATAACGGGAGAGAAACCATGTGGCTTCAAAATGGGTGGGAAGAACACAACAAACCTCAAGAGGCACCTGAAAGTGCACCACCCTGCAATTTATGCCACGGTAAGTTAGCTAGTAACTGTCAATGATAACTAGCTAATGTTTACTAGTTATTAGCATATATTAGCCAACATTAAGTCAACTTCAAAGGGGCAGTCGAGTGTATAGGATGTCAACTTGGATAGCTAGCTAATAATTATCGATTGAAGCCTCCCGTTAGCCTTGGCAAATGATCGCCAAAACTTTTAGCTAGCTAGCTAACGATTTGGTAGCTAAGTTAAGCTAGCTATCGATAGCTAGCTAGTAAACTCATTGCAGAGTGGACTATAGGACAGGCCACGCATGACATTAATCAAGAAAAAAGAAATGAATATGTGATTGGTTTACATATCCTTGTCTATTTGGGCAATTGTTAATATCATTGGCACCACTTTCCACTGTCAAAACTAGCCGTCTAGCTAAATCTGTTGGTTATCAGATTGCACAGCAATTCATACGGAGGATATGTGGTTGATTTAGCTCGAAGGCCAGGTAGGCATAGTAGTTGTATTGTACTATCACATCATTTGAATCAAAATCTAGACTTGATATTGTCTTATATATTAATGATAATACTGTTAATTAATTATTGCCTTAAAATTATTATTTACATTTAATTAATTGGATTTCAGCTGTAGGCATATACTAGGAGATCTGTATAGAGACGAATTGTTTTCACCTAGATCCCAGACACAACAAGAACTCAAAAACAGCAACCTGATTCAGAGAGGACAGGGTCAACTATCCAAAAATTGTTCTTCTCTTCAGCATCAAAATATAAAGCCGACTCGGTGGAACAACATACTAAAGAAGAGGCGATCGCCCAGACGCCCGTTCGGTTGAGGACGAAGACTTCGTACAAATGATGGAGACAAACGATAAGAGGTTGACCATACCCAAGAAAAAAAAAATAAGCAATTTAGTTGACAAGCCAATGCCGAAAGACAGAAAGTCAAAGACAGACTCGCCACAGCACGCAAAATAACAATTGGGCCGGACATATGGACGAAAAAAGGGCTAACAGCAGCATTCCTTGCCATTAGTGCATGCTACTTTTGCACTCAGCAGAACAAAGGGCAACACATACTGTTGAGACTTGAGCAGATCTCCCACCCACACACTGCAGAGTGAATAAAGACGTGTCGACCGATGGGGAATACCAAACGACAAAATTCTGACTGTGATAACGGATAACGGGAGCAACATGGTTGCAGCATTCAAGAATGAAGAAGATGATGAGCCCAGCTCTGAGGAGGAAGAAGCCCAGAACAGTGATGGAGAATCTGAGGAGGGTGAAGAAGAGCAAAGGTAAATTATTTTAGTTTGTAGCTGTTTTAGTAGCAGGCTAGATAATGTCTGTCATTGAGCTATGTTTGGTTATTTATCTCTATGGCGTTATGATGATGTGTGTTAATACATTGTATATTGTGATTGCATTGTGTTGCTCATGGCAATTGAATTTCCCTTGGATGAAGAGAAGACTTGGATGAAGTCTTCTCTCTATGTCTGTCTGTCTGTCTTATCTATCTAGGTACGGAGCCATAAAGAGGACCCCCTGCGTTGTACATACGCTGAAACTCGTTGTGAACATGATCCAGAAGGAACTAAGTGTAAAACGACTCCTTGACAAAGTTTGAGTACTTGTCAGGCTCTTCCGCAAGTTGTCTGTAGCAACTGAGTGACTGCTCCAGCTGTGTGGACTTACTCTGGTCAAAGACTGCCTCACTAGATGTTCCAGCTCATACCTGATGATCTCCCGCCTTCTCGAAGTGAAGGACTCAATTGTCCAGGTCGCTGATGGGATGGACTGGGACTGTCTCCTGCCGAGTGAGTGGCAGAAGCTGACTGCTCTCAGAGACCTGCTCCTCCCCTTCGCAGAGCATACCAAGATGCTACAGAGTGACACCATGTCCCTATCCCTGGTGGTTCCCGCTGTCTTGGACCTGAGTGCTCACCTGTCCGAGTTCCCCCAGGGCACTGGCTAAACAGAGGTCCCTTTAGCTGTCCTGGCACAAAATATGAAGGCAAACATGGAGCAGCGCTTCAGCTGCTTCCTTGATCCCAGTGATTCTAAGTTCTCGCCCCTCACCACTGCTGCATGCTTCCTCGATCCGACCGTTTCACCCGAAGCCCTCATTGAAAATGATGACGAACAAATTCAGGAGCTTCTGAGAAGAGCAGAAGACTACATTGCTCAAACTGTATCACCACGGGAGGAGGAGGGTGATGCATATGAGGAGGAAGAAGAGAGAAGGGAGGCACCAGAGACAACCCCATCTTCAAAGCGACCCAGATTTAGATTCCTGTCAAAATCAAGTGCAAGCCGGCCATTTAGACCAAATCCCTGTGTCAGGCAAGAGATACAGAAATTCAAGGAGCAGCTTTCTCAGCCCATAAACGAAGAGAGTGCTATTGACTTTTTGGCTGCACAGGGTTCTACTGTGTACCAGACCCTAAAACCTCTTGCCTTTGACCTTCTGGCAATGCCAGCATCTCAAGCATTTGCTGAGCGAGTTTTTAGCATTACAGGCGAACTCACTCATGGTCGTCGAAATAGAGCAAGGCTCATTTTAGAGAGAAGTGCTTTCCTCAAACTGAATCGAGATCGGTAGCCTCATTCTGCTGACTCGAGGTGGTGGGTAATGCTGCTGTTGAGACAGCTCCCTCTGATTGTTAAAGCACTCTGCTTTACCACTTTTTTTGTGTGATTTAAACAGAACAGTGTAACAACTTATGTCTTGTACACACACATATACACACACATCCATGCACACATACACAAACAACAAGCACACACACATACACGCACACACAAAACCTATTTTTTGTACGCACGCAGTCGCGCACACATATAAACACGTATCATGCACACAAGCACACGCAATCTGTTAAAAGTTTGAGATATGTGTGATGTGTTTTATGTTTATATGTGTTTTATGTTTTATGTGTCAGAAAATAAATAGACCGACGGTAGTCAAAGAAAGAATGTTTCGTTTCTTCTTGTTGGAAACGGAGATACAGACAGAGATACAGAGATTTGCCCATTTATGTGACATACGTCACATCCTATAGACCTATCCTGGGAGGGATACTAGTACTGCAAGCTACACTATTATGCAGTTGTAGATACAACACAGGGGGTGCCTGGGCCTGAGAAGGGAAGGAAAGGAGTTTAATGTGGCTATAAGATGGACGATTAAATGTGACTTTAACTAGATTAAAATTTTATGAGTTTCCGTCGATGAAAACTAGACTAA
>PIJE02000258.1:183847-189078 GCA_002895965.2 Coryphaenoides rupestris
GTAGGCTGTACACCTCGTAGCAACCCGGGTTCAACTCCTGCCTGTGGTCCTATGTTACTCCTACATCATTCCCTCTCTTCTACAACCCAATTTCCTGTTTCTCATTCACTGTCCTGTCCATAAAGCCTCAAAGAAGAGATACAGTATATATTTAAAAAGCTCATAATGTGCTATATGGCCATTTTCACTAGTTCTTTTTCTGAATGCAATTTATGCTGCATTTTGTGTAACATTATTAGAAGCGCTGCCCTCCAGCTCGGGTCCAGCAGCTAACTGCATTGCAATGTAAGCTGACACAAACCAGGAAGCGCGCTGGCGATACCTCTCTCCCCTCCTCGCCGCATTATCTCTGGCCTCTCACACCTAGTGCATAATGCTAGAACCATATAAGACTTATAATAGACTAATTCCCAATAACAGATCTCTCTCTCTATCATTCCTCTGAAGTGAGTCTCCACGCCGACCAGAGTATGAGACCGTCCATCCCCTCTGGTGTTCTTTCCTGGACTGTAAACCATCATCTGTATTCCCGTACGATGACGCGAAGCCGGAGGCGAGAGTGTGTTGAGTGGGAACAAACCTTGCAGGCCCTGGCCTCATTATACAGCGTGTGACCGTCAACCCAGCCGGGTCTCTGTGACATGGTGTTTGGGGGGGTGGGGGTGGGGGGGAATTACAACTCATTCTCCCACTAAAGGCACCGGGGGAAAATAGGGAATGTCTATGCCAAGAGGTTAATAGCCGCAGTTGTTCTTTGGAGTTGTGTATACATACACACGTGCACAAACAGCTCTCACACACAAAACCACACACACACACAACACCTCACACACACACTCACACACACACAGGTAATTTATGTCTGACGCGGCCACAAAACACACTCCTATCTCGCAACAGGTCGCCATGGCGATCGATGGCCGCCAGCAGTGTTTGGGAAAGGATAAGAAAAAGGTGTGTGCGTGCGTGTGCGTGTGTGTGTGTGGATGTATACACATGTGCATGCATACTTTTCGATATTTTCAATCATGTCTAGAACCAATGTGCATGTGTACATGTTAGAATTTCAAATTCCATTGCTTTATGACATAGCTTCATATTGATGGTTGGGGCTTTAAATTGAATGCATACAAATGAATAGAGTCTGTGTGTGTGTAGACTTCCATAGAGTTGTGCTTCGGACATACATAGGTGTCCTAACTGTGCTGTTGACAATGTATCTATTATTCAAAGCTCCACTCTGGAGAGCAATATTCCTAGAAATGTGGGTCAGTCTTGTTTGTCTAGCGACAGACCCCGCCTCCTCACCGTGCTACGCTGGCCTGAGGTTGTTGATGATGTCCGATGGATGGACAGATGGATAGAGAGATGGATGTATAGATGTGTGAGTAGATAAATGGGTAGATGGATGCATAGATGAATGGATAGATGGATGAATAGATAATTGGGTAGATGGGTAGATAGATAGATACATTCCAGATTTCCAATACCCCAGAATAATACATAATAATAACTGCTGAAGTCTGAAGAGTTAACATTGTTGATGAGAGATACTGTGAGATGAAAGCACTTTGCCTGTTTAAATATAAATGGGTTACAATTACAGACGTTCGCCACAAGCTAGCTGCAGAAGCTGTCATTTGTCCAGCTCTAATCCTTTTGCCATCCTCTGTAAATACTGTGGCTAGGGCCACAGAACGACCAACACCACGGGAGTATTTTTATTCTGTGCCCTATACACCGCATGACTCCAGAACAATATAATATATACTACGTAACAGTTTTTTGAGTAATCAGCACATCAACACACCCACACAGTGGGTGCACCAGAATGCAAGAACTGAATAGGCACGCTTCCCAGCTAAAATGCGCCTTAACTGTTTGCGCCTTCTGGCGGATGTTGCCCTTGCATCCTCTAGCAGGTGATGGATCGCAACACAAGTCGTTGCAGCCAAAAGATGTTGACTGAACACCATGGTGATGACATTTCCTGTTTCCGTCAGAGAAAGCCAAGGGTGTCCCAAAGCTTGCCGGTGTATTTATACCCTCCTCCTTGTTTATAAAACTCTCCACAGCCACGAGTGTGACTCCACACCGAGTGACACTCGGAGTGGGAGTGTGTAGGGGCCGGATGGGAATTTGGCCATATCATTCCGGTGGGTATCAACCAGGAAGTAGCCGAAGTGTATGAAGTGTAATGGCTCAAGAAGACAATACAGGAAGTAGCCGAAGTACATATTGTATTTACACAAAATAATCGAATTACAAATTGGAACAGATTGGAAAGATTTTTTAATGAATGCAGACTACCATGCTGGCACATGTTTAAGTAGACTTCTTCTACAGAAATGGCAGTGGGGATGGCACCCCAGGGCCCCGATGGATGTATAGATGGATGTATAGATGAAGATATAGATGGATGTATAGATGGATGGATAGATGGTGGAATAGATGGATGTATAGGTATTCTTGACTTGCAACCACATGACCAAAACCGGTTACGTCACGATCGTCCGCCATGATGGTGCATATACAAACAATCCAGATGGCGGCCACTGAAAGCGTCTCCACAAACAATGCCAATTTTCACTATATTACGATAATCTGAGTGGTCCAGCGAAGGCTCGTTAGTAAAAATATGTGGTTTCGACCCATATAACTTAAAACAATCTCTGAGGCTAAGATGCATTTACCAGCGGTTGCATACCCCGATATCTCCAACTACCTTGTATTACAGACATCGTGGGCGCAAAATAATTAAAGCCTATAAGTCTATGGACGCCTATAACTTTATTATATCTGGCTGGGTGAATAGTTTGTTCACAAAACAAGTGCATAATTATAGAAAAGTTGTATTTGCAAGGGTAAGTTTACAGTATTTTTGTATTGCAAAGTTAACATCGACACTGTGCTAATATCAAGAACATGTGAAATATACTTTTTCGACAAGATACTTTGAACAAATTTCTGCTCTGTTGATATTGAGCCATGCTCGTGTTCTTTCCGTACTAAGTATGGATTAGAGACGGAATTCGATAAAATCTAAATAAGCCACTCTCACGAGTGCTATTGTGACCACAACCATACACAGCACAAAGATATAGCATGACTAAAAGAGCACTATACAAGACTATATAAGAGAGTCGCGGACCTGTGACTACTGTGTCTGATAGTTATTAGCGCATATTATATCCACCAACATGGCCGACTTCCAGTTTTCCGAATTGGCTTTGACATCACTTGCAAGTCAAGAATAGAGGGATAGTGTGGTATTCTACACTAATAAAATAAGGTTGTAATCGGAGAAACTTGACATGTGTTTAACTTCAGCTATATTCTTTTTCTCTTCTCTTATTGCATCATCCTTGTACACCACAAGTTCTCTAGTGTCAAATAACTATCAGAAAGAAACAATCAGAATCCACAAACTGAATAACCATAATTGGTCTTATACTAAACAACTGTTTTAACTTCAAATCTGTATGCATTTTGTTTTGAATGGAAACATGAAATTACACGTTCATATTTGTTATTCACCTGGTTACCATTATCTCAGTCCTCAGAACAGTTCAGTTTTCACATAACAATATCAGTAACTTTTTATTTCAGTTATTGTTAGGACCCAGACACGATCAGGAGTCAGTGAGTAAACAATGGAGAACAGACACAAGTATTATGTTCCACTGGTCTTTATTATATTCACAGGGAACGTAGCTAGTAGGTATAAAATACCTATATATAAATATATATCTAATAATAACTATTCTAGGTAATGAGTCTATCTCTATAGCTAATATAATATATATAAATAATGAATATATCTATATATATATAACTATATATAAAAATAAATAATTAACTAGATAAATAAATAAATCTAACACGAAAAAAATAAACCTAACGGAGGGTTAGGGGAGAGTTCAGGGTAGTCGCGGTGGTCAAGGTAGTCGCGGTAAGTCAGGGGGTCTGTCGGGGACCGTCTGCGAGGAAAAAAAAGGGGAATCCAAGGGGATAGGGGCGTGGAGAGGGTCCGAGGAGACCGAGCCTACCACGTCACCGCAGGCGAGTCGGGATCTCAGCCCGACCGCTGACGGAAACACCCGAGCGAGTGGGACGCGCTCGGGCGTAACAAGGCGCAGCCTCGCCAGGTGCAGACAATTACGATCAGGACACAGCGGCTATTTAAGCCCGTCATAAACAAGACACGTTGCTAGAACGTACTACCCCCTCGGCTCTAGTTCCCACCCTGATCCCAAACCCCAAACCCCAAGCCCCAAGCCCCGATACCCGATACCCGGAAGTAGAGAGAGAGAGAGTGCGTGTGTGTGCAAGTGGTGAGTGTACGATTGAGTGTGTGTGTGTGTGCGTGCGAGAGGGAGGTTGTTTACGTGTCGTGTCTGATCCCCCAGCAGCTTGGCTGTTCTGGGGGACTACCTACTTGTATGTTTAGTGGTTTGATGGATAAAAGAACAAACAAACAAATGGAACGACAGACGACAACGAAAATGAACAACGGAGAACGGACGACGGATGAGAGGCGAGTGAACGAGAGTGCGACAGTGAGAGGGAATGAGAGTGTGGAAGCAGTGGTGAATGTGAGTGAGAGAGTGAGAGAGAGAGAGGAGAGAGAAAAAGCGACGGCGGAGAGATATAAAGCGTTGACAGTGGCAGTCGAACTGAAGGGACCGGATAGGGTCACAATGATGGAGCTATTTAGGGGAATAAGAGAGAACTGTGGCGTGGTGGCAGGGTGCAGGTACAAGAACGTAACAAATTACGAAATAACTATGGAGGAAGAGGAGGGGAAAGCCCGTTTGATAGACGGGTTCAAGATCAAAAACACTGCCATCTTAGGGAGAGCGATGAACAATCGGGAGATGGTGGTCTCATTCCTGGGTCTCCCGTTATATATAACAGATGAGGAGATCCGGGAGAAACTGAGGGTGTGGGGAGTCACAGCGACGTCCCCCATAAAGAGAAGGAAGTGGCCAATGACGGACATTTATGAGGGGACTAGATACTGCAAAGTAAAGTTTACAGACAAAGTACAGTCCCTGCCCTACTCCACACGCTTCGAGACGTTGGAGGGGGCAGATCATTTCCGGGTTATTCATGACCGCCAGATGAGACTGTGTAATATGTGCATGCAACCAGGGCACATACGGCGTGAATGCCCGGACTTCAAATGTCATAAATGTGGAGGGCAAGGCCACTTCCAGAGAGAATGTGGT
>PIJE02000258.1:189088-487415 GCA_002895965.2 Coryphaenoides rupestris
TTAATGCTCACACTAACTTCACTTAATGTGAATGGGGCCAGGGACCGGGACAGGAGACAGCAAGCCTTGCAGGTGTGCAACACAGACATCATATGCATACAGGAGACACACTGGGATGATGAATGTATGAGGGAGGTTGAAAGAGATTGGATAGGAGAGGTGTATGTGAGTAATGGAGGGGCAACATCCAAGGGAGTAGCCATTTTGGTGAAAAGGGGGAGAGTAGAGAAGGTGAAGATGTGTGCAAATGGCGGTGATGGGAGGGTAGTAGGGATCACGTTTGAGCACATGGGTGAGGAGTATAAGTTATTAAATATATATGCTCCAAATGAGGATAAGGAGAGAGGGGAATTTTTTAAGAAAATAGGGGGATTGTGTGGGGAGAACTGTATAGTGGTGGGGGACTTTAATGTATGGTGCGGGAGGCTGGATGTGGCGGTGGGAATGGTTTTTAGGAGCGATAAGTCGAGGGCAATATTGAGGGAGATAATGAGAGGGAATGATTTGGTAGATGTGTGGAGGGAGAGGAATCCAAAGGGGAGGGTATTCACAAGGAGACAGGTGATCAAGGGGGTGTTGAAGCAAAGCAGAATAGATTTAGTGCTGAGCACCAAAGGTATAGCGGGCACGATAGGGATAATAGAATATAGGGACACTGCAATCAGTGATCACAAGGTGGTAGGGTTTAGTGTAGGGCAGAGAGTAGAGAGGAGGGGGGGGGGGTGTGGTGTATGAATGGGATGTTGTTGAATGATGAAAAGTATAAAAGGAAGATAAAGGAATGCATAGAGAGAAGGAAGGAAGAGTGTGAGCTATCGGAATATATGGGGAGGTGGTGGGAGGACTTGAAAAGAGGAGATTAAAAGGTTAAGCATTGGCTATAGTAGAGGGAAGAATAGGGTAGAAGAAGAGAGAGAGAATGGAGGCTGAGGGGAAGCATTAGACGATGCGAGGCCGGGTAGGGGCAGACGGGGAGGGAGGGGTATGATGTAGGAAATTACATCAGGATAAAGGAAGAGTTAAAGAAGATAGAACACAAGAAGTGTATGGGGGTAATAGTCGAGGGAGTTAGGGGCCTAGATATAATAGTAGTAGGGAGAGAAGTGCCACTAAGTGCTTTCCCTAGGGTTAGAGAAGGATGGCAGACAGAGAGGATAGCAATTGTTAGAGCAGGTAGAACGGAAGGGAGAGGAAAAGTTCAAGGACTTTGTGGGAATAGTTGAGAGGCTAGAGGGATTCTATAAGGATTTATTTCGAAAGGAAGAGACGGATGAAGGAAGCATAAGGGAAGTGCTGGAGAAGGTAGGAGCGAGGTTGAGGGAGGAAGACAAGGAAGGATGTGAAGGAGAGATACAGATGGAGGAGATAGATGAAGCGATAAGGGGGTTAGCAAGAAATAAAAGTCCAGGAATAGATGGGATAATAGGGGAATTTTATATAGAATTTAAGGAAGAATTAGTGCCAGTGTTAGGTAGGTTATTTAAATGGATAGAAGAGGAGGGGCAGATACCGGAGGGCATGATAACAGGACTAATCACAATAATACACAAGAAGGGGGCTAGAGATAGATTAGAAAACTATAGGCCACTAAGCATGCTAAATGGGGATTACAAAATACTAGCACGGGTGTTGGCAAACAGGGTGAAGAGGGTAATAGGGACGGTAGTGGGGAGCACACAAGCATACAGCATACCGGGCAGGGACATAGCGGACACAACAAGCAGCATAAGAGACACAATGGAACACATGAAGGGAGGGAAGGGGGGATAGTCATAAGTTTGGATTTAAACAAGGCATTTGACAGGGTAGATCACAATTATTTATACAGGGTGTTGGAAACAATGGGCTTCGGGCATAGGATGGTTGGATGGATCAGGAGTATGATAGGGCGGTTAGTAGGGTAAAAGTTAATGGGATAATCACAGACACGTTCAGGGTAGAGAGGTCAGTAAGGCAAGGCTGCCCGCTCTCGGTGCTGCTGTATGCTATATCGGCAGAGCCGTTGCCGGCGCTGCTGAGCCAAAATCCAAAAATAAAGGGTGTAGAATTACCGGGAGGGGGGGTGAGTCTGCTATATCAATACGCAGATGATACAACAGTTACAGTAAGGGATAGGGAAAGCGTAGGTGAGGTGATAGATAGTGTAGAGCTGTATGGGAGGGCGTCAGGGGCTAAGGTTAACATAGAGAAATCAGAGATCATGTATATAGGAGTAGGTAGGGTAGGCAGAGTAGAGATAGGGCTGAAAGAAAAGAAGGACTATTTATAAGTGCTGGTTGTGAACCTAGGGATAGAGGGCAAGGAAGGGAGGGACAGACAGTTTGAGGGTATAGTGAATGGCATTAGGAGAACGCTAGGGTTTTGGTAGATGAGAGGGCTGAGGCTGAAGGGGAAGGTGGTGGTAGTAAACGGTTTGGTGATGAGCAAACTAGTGTATGCTATGAATGTATTGGATGTACCGGATAGAGTGATAAAGGATGTGAAGAGAATGGTGAGTGAGTTTTTGTGGGGAGGGAAGGGAGTCAAGATAGCGAGAGAGGTGATGGAGAATGACTACAAAGATGGTGGGTTGAAGCTGATTAATTTAGATAGGAAGAGGAAAGCACTTAGGGTGAAAACAATGGTAAGATATGTAAATAATAAGGGGGGCCACAATTGGAAGGTGTTTTTAAGGGAGGCGATTAATAAATGTGGGGGATGTGGAGAGAGCGGAGTCTATATGGAGTTAAAGAGGGGCATGTTGGACGGGGTGTCAGATTTTTATAAAGAGGTGCTGGGGGCATGGGGGGAATTTGTGAAATGTGTGGGGTATGAATGTAAAAATGTGAGGCAGGTGTGGGAGCAGCCTATATTTTTAAATCCAAAAATTAAGTTTGAGGGGAGCACGATATACAACCGGGTGATATGGAGAGCGGGGATTAGAAAGGTGAGGGATTTAGTGTACGAATATGTACCGGGGTTTATGGGGGCACAGGTGGTGGTAGATGAGGTTAGAGAAAGGGGAGATAAGATGTGGATGGGCATGGCGGAGGGGGTGATGGAAAGAATTAAGAAAGGGATGCCGAGGGAATGGAGGAAGATGATAGAGAGAGAGGCTGTGGAGAGGGTGGAAGGAGAGATGGAAATGTATGTGGGCGAAGGGGAACGGAGGGTGAATGTGGAAAGGATGTGGATGAATCTGAGAGTGAAATGGAACAGCAGCGAATGTGAGCACTTTGACTTTATATTAAGACACAACAGGGTGTTCAATAATAATGTGATCAGCAGATTTGATGCGAATGTGAAGAAGGAATGCGATGTATGCGGGGTGGGGGTGGAAACGTGTATGCATGAGTTTGTTGAATGTAGGGAATTAGTCGGGTACCATAACAAAATAAAACAACTGATACAGACATGCTGGGATGGAAGGTTTATAGAAAGAATGGAATGGAAGGAGCTATGGCTGTTCGGGGTGAATGAGGAAGTGAAAGGGTGCAATACTGATTTATTAAATTATACATTGAGCCACGCAAGGTTTGCTGTCAAGCTGCGAAGGAACCTGGCCCATTACGAACACACACATAGGGATGTATGGCACATATTTAAGAGCACTATGAAAAGCGAAATCAATTTGTTGCATGGGTACATAAAGGAGGAGCACTTTGAGGAGGGATTTTTGGAGGGAAGCACGTTTGTTAGCATAGGAGAGAGTGGGAAGGTGGAATTGGATTTTGAAGGCATTGGGTGAAATATTATTACTGATGGGACGATGTATTGGGGGAATGAACAATGATGATGAAGACGGCGGAGGCGATGATGCTGATGATGAAGATGATGATGATGATGGTGGTGGTGGTGATGATGATGATGATGATGCATATATTTGAAAGTACATGTCACAAAGGTTATCCACAATGTATTTTGAGCACATCGCTTGCCGATTCACAAAATGTGCAAATTGATTTCGCTGGGTGAGTGAGGGGCTTGCAGGAAGGGAGTGTGGTAAAAAGCCTGCAGGCCGCCTCAAGGGGTATGTGATGTTTATGTTTATCCCCTCAATCACATCTATTTTGAGTTTTATATGATTTCTATGGTTTGGTGGGGGCTTGTGGGCTGGTGGTGTGGTAGAGAGCCTGCAAGCTGCCTAACCGGTTTTGTTTTATCACTTTATAGAGGACGATGGCATGGTTTTGGTTATATATGATTTCTATGGGTTGGCAGGGGTCGGCGGGCTGGTGGTGTGGTCGAGAGCCCGCAGGCGGTCTAGCCGGTTTTGATGATTTGGTGATTGAGGGAGGGAGCGTCTGGAGGCCCGAGGGGTAGAGGGGGGCCTTCAGGCGGGCCTAATGTATGGAGAAAGAGATGTCACATATGAGCTAAAAATGTATCACGGGGAAATGGAAAATATAATGTAAATAGTGTGTAAAAATGTAAATAACATGATTTTTGATAATAAAAAAAAAATGTAAAAAAAGAATAATAAAAAAAATCTACTTCCCTGTGTTCTCCTTCCTGAAACTCCTGCGTATTCCTTGTCGTGCGTAGTACCGCGTTACCCTGTGTCTCCACGTCTCCTCGCTCCTCGTCTCCTCGCTCCAGTGACTCCTCTCCGGACCCTCTCTGGGAGAGGAGCGCCCCACAACAGTTATGGCATTATTCCGAGTCCATAGGTCCTGTTTCTTTTGTCTTTGCCTTACGAAGTTGGGTTTCTGTCTCTCAGGTTCCATCTTGGGCCTGCTCCATGTGCATTATGACACACGTTCTCAGGCACAAAGAACCCGGTTTGACCGGTTTCATTTGCCTTACTGGTGCAGACTATAGCATGATAGAAAGTTGGCGAATGCATGGGAGGTAAGCCGACATCCGTTGTCGGAGACCAGGTAGGAAGGGTTTCCTTCACAGCTGAATGCTGAAGCTAAGAAGCGAATAAACACCTCTGTAGTGACATTAGAGGTGAATTCCACTTCAGGCCACTTACTGTAGTCTGTGAGCATGATGGCATAATGGCAGTCCCATGTAACACACTCAAAGGGACCCATTATGTCAACAGCCACCTTTTCCCATGGTCCATCTGGTAGTTCCACTGGTGTCAGTGGTGCAGGTGCTGTCTTCACTGTTTTGTCATTGTATTGGCATGACACACATGAAGTTATCATAGACTGCAAATATTTGTTCATTTGTGGCCACCAATATACAGTAGCCCCCCGAGTCTTTGTTTAGTACGCACCATTCCCTGGTGCCCCGCAGTGACTCTCATGAATAGTACATTTTCCACAGCCAGTTCATCTTGCACATTAAAGTACGAAGCAAGTTCACTTGTGCATTTTGGCCAGGCTATCTGTATCTGATGTCGCAGTTGTGTCAGTTCTGGACAGGTCTCACAGGCGACTGTGAACTCCGGCACGGATATGGCAGGTAAGGGATCCATGAAGACAGTAGCCATTAAGTCCGGTTCCTCTTCCCCATCCCCTGTGGCAGGCAGTGGAAGCCTGGACAGGCAATCAGCTATTTTGTTTAGCCGAACGGTAGGTAAGATTATATGTGAAACAAATTATTCATGCTGACTATCTTGCAATTTGCAGTTCTGCATGACCAATGCCCTTGGACATGAGCAGGGACGTAAGTGTTTGGTGGTCTGTACGTAGCACAAATTGATGTCTCCACAGATAGGTTTGCCACCTTTCTATTGCCCAGATGCAGTAGTGCAAGTACTTTGAGTACTTTATTTCAGCAGGAGAAAGTGTTCTGGATGCAAATGCAACAAGTCTCTCTGTGTTGTCTGGGTATAATTGAGTCAGTACACCTGCAAGTCCATAGTCTGAAGCGTCGGTAGTTACATAAGTAGGCAACTCAGGGTTGTATAGTGTGTGGCATCACCAGGGGACAGGTGGTAGAGGGGTGCTACCTTCCCATACCAGATTGGCTGCCACGTCACAAAAAGGCTGCCACGGAACAAACTACATCTCCCAGAATGTGTCACTACTCAGACAGGTGTAGGTGTTTAAGCCACCTGATTAAGGCAGCATTTAAGGACCAGAGTGGAGGCAGAACAAGGAGGGCGGAGCTGAGGAACCGAGCACACCAGGCTAGAAGGAGCTGGGCCACCAGACAGGGAAGAGACCCAGAACATACAGGGAAGTGACTTCTATCAACCCTCTGGTTGGCATCATGATCCTCCTGGGTGGCGCCATAGCATATCACATCATCAAGGTAGGCCTGTTCTCCCAGTAGGCCTGCCAGTATTGTCACCATCACCTTTTGAAATGCTGATGGAGCCGGAGCGAGGCCAAATCGAACTCGGCAGAAACGGAAAAGACCTTTGTGCGTGATGAATGCAGTTATATCATGCTGTCTGGATGTAATAACATCTGGTAGGCAGAGGCTAGGTCGATGGGAGAGAAGACAGTGGCTCCTTGCAGTTCTGAATAGCTTGTCCATGTGCGGCAAGGGCAACTACTGACAATTGGCTTGTTTGGCTCCCTGAGGTCGACACACATGTGCACCTTTCCTCCCTCCTTTCTTTGGGTTACTACTATAGGGGAGACCCATGGAGATTAGGGGTGTAACAAATAACCGATTTGAATCGGAAAATTGGTTTTGATTTAAAAGATGCGAGTGCATCAGTACACGGACCCCTGGATCGGTCTAAACGTAGCATGAACCGGCCGATGGCCCGATCACAAAGTTATGGTTTTATGTTGTTGCTGTGCTGCTGAATCCTCCGTCTGCTCAGTGTCTGCAGCGCTCGCTCTCTCTCTCTCTCTCTCTCTCTCTCACTCACTCACTCACTCACTCACTCACTCACTCACTCTCACACACACACACACACACACACACACATTAAACTCTCGCAAGACTTGTCATAGTAACGTTAGATAGCGATCTGTTTGCGAGGGAAAGACAAAAATGTCCGATATGATTCACAACGTGAACGCATGTAACATTGCAAAACAACACTTTAAAAGAGTGCTTACAGTTTGACACTTTGTTGTGTTCTGTTTGCAAAAAAATTTGCACAAGGGATGTCTTAAAATTGTTAGAATTTTCTACCTCAGTAGTTCATTGTTCCCTGATCTGAGCCTACACAGACCTCTCCACAACTTTGGCTCTAATTTGTGCCAACAGTGAAATTGAATAGTTTGTTTTATTGTCCCCCCCCCCAAAGAATCGCCACCTTATCGTGGTGGGGGGGTTTGGGTGCCCCTGTGACCCTGGGAGCTGTGTTGTCCGGGGCATTAGCCTGGTAGGGTCTCCCAAGGCAAAGTGGTCCCAGGGGAGGGGCCAGACTAAGAGCGATTCAAAGACCCCATGAGAAGACTCCCGGAAAAATCAGTCACCTCGCCCGGACAAGGGAAACCGGGGCACCCTTCTGGAGCCAGACCTGGGAGGGGAGCTCGTCGGCGAGCGTCTGGTGGCCGGGCCTGGATCCACGGGGCCCGGCCGGGCCAAGCCCGAAAAGACAATGTGGAGTCACCTCCCTGTGGGCTCACCACCTGCAGGGAGAGTCATTGGGGTCGGGTGCATTGTATACTGGGCGGTAGGCAAAAGCGGGGTCCTGGGCGTGCAGATCCCCGTCATCGCCGACTGGTTCTAGGGACGTGGAACGTCACCTCACTGGCGGGGAAGGAGCCTGAGCTGGTGCGGGAGGTGGAGCGGTACCAACTAGATATGGTTGGGCTCACCTCCACGCACAGCACCGGGTCTGGAACCAAACTCCTGGAGAGGGGCTGGACCCTCTACTTCTCCGGAGTTGCCCAGGGTGTGAGGCGCCAGGCGGGTGTGGGGATACTCACAAGTCCCCGGCTGAGTGCCGCTGTGTTGGAGTTCTCTCCGGTGAACGAGAGGGTCGCCTCCATGCGTCTGCAAGTTGCTGGGGGGAAGGCTCTGACTGTTGTGTGTGCCTACACACCAAACAGCAGCTCAGAGTATCTGGCCTTCTTGGAGTCCTTGGGTGGCATCCTGGAAAGAGTTCCATCCGGGGACCCCATAGTTCTACTGGGGGACTTCAACAATGTGGGCAATGATGGAGAAACCTGGAGGGGAGTGATAGGGATGAACGGCCTGCCTGATCTGAACCAGAGTGGTGTTTTGTTATTGGACTTCTGTGCTAGTCATGGACTGGCCATAACAAACACCATGTTCGAACATAGGGTGGTCCACAAGTGTACCTGGTACCAGACCACCTTAGGCCAAAGGTCGCTGATCGACTTTGTAATCGTATCAGCAGATCTGCGGCCGCATGTTTTGGACACTCGGGTGAAGAGAGGAGCAGAGCTGTCAACTGATCACCACCTGGTGGTGAGTTGGATCAGATGGCACGGGAGGCTGCCGGACAGACCTGGTAAACCCAAACGTGTAGTGAGGATGAACTGGGAACGTCTGGTGGAAGCCCCTGTCCAAAAGGTCTTTAACTCCCACCTCTGGAAGAACTTCTCGTGCATCCCGGGGGAGGTTGTGGACATGGAAACTGAGTGGGCCATGTTCAGAGCCTCCATTGTAGAGGCTGCAGCTCGGAGCTGTGGTCAAAAGGCTGTCGGTGCCTGTCGTGGCGGCAACCCAAGAACCCATTGGTGGACACCAGCGGTGAAGGAAGCCGTCAGGCTGAAGAAGGAGGCCTTTCGGGCCTGGTTGGCTCAGGGGTCTCCTGAAACAGCAGACAGGTACCGGGAGGCCAAAAGGGCCGCAGCTTCAGCGGTCACTGAAGCAAAAACCCGGGTGTGGGAGGAGTTCGGGGAGGCCATGGAGCAGGACTTTCGATTGGCCTCAAGGAAGTTCTGGCAAACTGTCCGGCGACTCAGGAAGGGAAAGCAGGGCTTGGCTCAGGCTGTGCTCAGTCGGGGAGGAGAACTGCTGACCCAGACTGAGGATATTGTCGGGCGGTGGAAAGAACACTTTGAGGAGCTCCTGAACCCGACCAGTACATCCTCTGTGGAAGAGGCAGAGTCTGAAGACTCGGGGGAAGTCTCACCCATATCCTTGGTAGAGGTCACTGAAGTAGTCAAAAAGCTCTTCAGTGGCAAGGCGCCAGGTGTGGATGAGATTCGCCCTGAGATGCTGAAGGCTCTGGACATTGTCGGGCTGTCGTGGCTGACACGCCAAGTCAATGTACCGGGGTGTTGGTCCCCATTTTCAAAAAAAGGGACCGGAGGGTGTGCTCCAACTATCGGGGTATCACACTGCTCAGCCTCCCCGGGAAAGTTTATTCCAGGGTGCTGGAAAGGAGGCTCCGGCCGATTGTCGAACCTCAGCTTCAGGAGGAACAATGCGGATTCCGTTCTGGCCATGGAACAGTGGACCAGCTCTTTACCCTCGCAGGGTTGTTCGGGAGTACTACGGGAGTATGGGGTACCGGGGCCGTTGGTACGTGCCATTCGGTCCCTGTACGAACAAAGTGTGAGCTGCGTCCGTATTCTCGGCACAAAGTCAAGCATGTTCTCAGTGGGTGTTGGACTCCACCAAGGTTGTCCCTTGTCACCGGTCCTTGTCACCGGTTCTGTTCGTGATCTTCATGGACAGAATCTCAAGGCGCCGCCAAGGTGAGGAGAGTGTCCGGTTTGGGGACCTCAGAATTGCATCTCTGCTCTTTGCAGATGATGTGGTTCTGTTGGCTACATCAGACCGTGACCTCCAGCATGCACTGGGGCGGTTTGCAGCCGAGTGTGAAGCGGTCGGGATGAGAGTCAGCACCTCCAAGTCTGAGGCCATGGTTCTCTGCCGGAGTGTTCCCTCCGGGTTGGGAGTGAGTTGCTGCCTCAAGCGAAGGAGTTCAAGTATCTCGGGGTCTTGTTCACGAGTGAGGGCAAAATGGAGCGGGAGATGGACAGACGGATTGGTGCAGCGTCTGCAGTGATGCGGGCGCTCTACCGGTCTGTTGTGGTGAAGAGGGAGCTGAGCCGGAATGCGAAGCTTTCGATTTACAGGTCCATCTACGTTCCAACCCTCACCTATGGTCACGAGCTTTGGGTAGTGACCGAAAGAATGAGATCGCGGATACAAGCGGCCGAAATGAGTTTCCTCCGCAGGGTGGCTGGGCTCAGCCTTAGAGATAGGGTGAGGAGCTCAGACATCCGGAGGGAGCTCGGAGTAGAGCCGCTGCTCCTCCGCATTGAAAGGAGTCAGCTGAGGTGGTTCGGGCATCTGATTAGGATGCCCCCCGGGCGCCTCCCTTTGGAGGTTTTCCGGGCACGTCCAACTGGGAGGAGACCCCGGGGCAGACCCAGAACCCGCTGGAGGGATTATATATCTCGTCTGGCCTGGGAACGCCTCTGGACCCCCCAGGAGGAACTAGAGAGCGTGGCTGGGGAGATTGAAGCCTGGGGGGCCTGCTTAGCCGGCTGCCACCGCGACCCGGCCCCGGATAAGCGGATGAAAATGGATGGATGGATGTTTTATTATCAGAGGGGCTTTGTAAAGTTCTTAAAATGCAATATGTTACACTAATAAACATGACATGTTTCTGAATTCACATGTGACAAAAAGTGACAAAATACTTGTTCCCTGGTCTTTGATAAATCTATTTGAAGGTAAGCAAACCACATTTATAGTATTGACTTATGTTAATTCATAATGTAAAATGATTGTCTACTTTAAACAAGGAACTCTATCAGATTGTATCATATCCCATCAAATCGTATTGAATCGTATGGAATCGTATCGAATCCTACTGAATCGAATCGAACCGAATCGTTCCATTTTAAAAATGTATCGTCCCTGAATCGTATCGTACCCCATGTATCTAGATACGTATCGGATCGTCTTTTTTGGAGAGATGCACACCCCTAATGGAGATGCATCAATACATTCTATAATGCCCCTGTCCTATAGATCTTTCAGCACATTAGTCACAGCCTGCCTCACAGATAATGTGAGGCCACCTCAGTTGTTGTTGTACAAGCACAGTGTTACAATCGTGTGTACAGGACCCAAGTGCAGACACAGTGACACCGAGACATACAGTAGATAGGTTTAAACTGGGAACAGGGGAAGAATGGAATCGGATGCAGAGGCAAACGATCACAACAAGGGGGACGGGGTAACTGGATGTCAGATGGAGAACAGGGAGGCAGACAGGTAGGCAAGACAGGCAGGAGGTAGCAGGACGGCAGGCTACAGGCAGAAGGAAGGCAGGCTGGGGTTTTTACGATACGGAGACAGGATCTGGATCTGGGTCGTTGATTAGATGATGTGCTGCAGGTGTCATCGGCAGGACAGGTGAGTGCAGTGGATGATTAGTCAGGGAGCGTCCACCAACACCCACACACACGTAGAGCGAAGAATAAGAGGTAGAAGTGGAGGCCTTAACACACAGCATCTGGCTTGAGTTGTATTTTATGTGCAAATTCTTTTGCATATCCAATCTGCCATACCTGATTCTCTGGTACAGTCTGTTGTGTTTGGTACTGTAGGTATCCTCTGCACAGTAGGAGGGTCATTAGGGTCGTCAATTACTTTGGTCCCCTCAATACGCCACAAAAAAATCTAGGCCTAGCAGAGCAGTGTCTGACTTAACCACTACGAATGAGCTTGTAGATGAATGTCCGTCATGGGTTACTGTGGCATGCATACACCCTTTAATGGGTATTTTTTTCCTCTTGAATATATGAACAGGTTCACAGTAGTTTCCATAAGGTCACATGTAGGAAAGAGCGTCTGGTAAGTGCTTTCTGGAATAATGGAAACGGATTAACCTGTGTCGACTATTAGCTCAACCTCAACCCGAGTGTCCATTTGTATTCACTTGTACAGTACATTGGATTTTATCCTGCAGTGAATCAGTCATTTAAAGTCAGTTCATTTATCACTACCTCATGTATGTCCTTTTGGGCAGATCGGCAAACTTTGGAAAAACTTTTACACATGCGTTGCACGTCATTTTAGTCGCCAGGTGTGAAGGCTTATTAGCCAAGTGGTTAGTATATCCGCATCGATAACAGGAGTGATGACTACCGGTTGTTTGGATGGCAGCAGATGGCGTTGTCGTTTCCTCTTTTCCCATTGGCAAGTCCTCCTCTGCTGTTTGTGAATGTCTCTCACCGTCGCAACATTCGTAGTATCGGAGAGAACGTTGGCGTTCCGTAGTTCAGCCTCAATCTACAGCGCCATTGTAACAGCTTTATCCAGCGTCATGTCAGGTTCTAGTAAGTCTGTCTCATATGCGCGGAATCACAACATGCTCTATCAGCTGAGCATTTGCTCCTCCATGTCGCCGAAATGGAGTTGAGTGAAGTGAGAAACTGACTCATCGTCTCATCAGCTCTTTGTGCTCTCTGACAAAATTCATGACGTTCTGAAATCTCGTTAACTTTGGGCACAAAATTGTTTTTCAGTCCCTCCACGTCCGAAGTGTAGGTAATACCTGTATCCAGTAAAGTGTAGAACAGTCTTTGGGGGGATGATGCGGTCGAGAGGAAAGGACCCAAATGCAGGCAGCAAGATTAACTTAAATGATTTAATCTACAGCACAGGCAGGTAGGCACAGGCGACAGGAGTACCACATAGAATACAATAGAATAGAATAGAACTTTATTAATCCCGAAGGAAATTCTTGTGCCAGGTTGCATAGCGATACAGTACAAAAACCACAGATTGATAAAATAACTAACGTATATGCAAATTACAGTTAAATATACAAATATGTGGGCAAGATAAGATATTCCGACGGCGAAAACAATTGGCATAAAGAAGTGAAATATTATTGGACATGACATTAAGAATTAAGAATATGCCAGTGACTGTTCACAGCAGGGGTCCCCTCAATGATATGCAGATGAGGGCAAGTTGCCTGTAAATGACCAATATGGTATTTTTCCACCACACTCCCTCATTTGATTATTCAATAATCACACAATCAATCAATCGTTATACCTTATATAGTGTAACTCAGGAGTCGGTTACTCTGACCACATAGTGGTTCTTATCAGAGACTGAGTCCTTTGTTACTGGGTACGACTTGATGAACTTCTCCTTTCTTGTTCTAATGGCCCAATTACAAGAAAAGAGTAAAGATCACGCCGTATCCACCCCATAAAAAACCCTTTAGGAGAAAAAAGTTTTGGGGTACAAATTATATGTCAATGACATCATAAGCGGAAGTGTCTTGTATAACGAAGTGTAGTTTACGAACTGTGTCTTAATACATTGCTGTGTTCATTGAAACACAGCAATGTATTGGCACGAACATGGCACGAACACCAAAAACAAGAATCCAAACACACGGTTGGGGCAGGTATTAATAGGGAGAAACTAATCTGTGAAGTGAAAACAATCAAGGGTGGGGAAACAACACAAGAGCAGGAATTAACAGAAGAACAGACGACAAAATAAAACAATGAATGAACAGATCAAATAAAACATCAGGGGAAACAACACAAGGAAGGAGGTACTCTATGACAAGTAGGGGTGGAGACAGAAGAGAACAAAGACAGGTGGTAAATAATAATTCCAACGTCCAGCAGGCGGTGCAAAAACCCATAACCCATAACAAAAGCATCGGAGGGGGACAGAGACAGACTGTGACAGTACCCCCCCTCAAGGGAAGGATTCCAGATGTCCCACCGGGACCGACCGGGCAGGGCAGAGGCCGAGCAGGGACCCTCAGGCGGATGTTGGAGACTCAAGAGGCGGAGCCAAAGGAGATGCTGCAGACTCAGGAGGAGGAGCCATTGGGGATGCTGGAGACTCCGGGGGTAGAGCCATTGTGGATGCTGGAGACTCCGGAGGCAGAGCCACTGGGGATGCTGGAGGCTCCGGGGCGGACCCATTGAGGATGCTGCAGACCACGGGGCCGGAGTCACTGGCGATGCTGGAGACTCCGGGGACAGAGCCACTGGGGATGCAGGAGATGCAGGGGGCGGAGCTCCTGGGGAAGCTGGAGACTCCAGGGCGGAGCCACTGGGGATGCTGCAGACTCCGGGGGCCGAGCCGGCTGCGAACCAACAGCGGGAACTGGCAGCTGTCATGGTCCAACTAGCACCGGGACCGGAAACGGCTGCGACCCAGCAGCGGGGACAGGAAGCTGCACGGGACCCCACAGCTGCCGAATGCCAGTATGCCGCCGAACGTCTCCATTCTACGGGGGTGTCGGCCAACGCAGCCCCCTGCCGCTGCAGTATGCCCTCGCTGAGTCCGACACTGCCTGGCAATGAGGACAGGAGACGGCTGTGACCCAGCAGCTGGGACAGGAAGCTGCTGTGGCCCAACCGGGACAGGGATCAGGGACGGCTGCGGCCCAGTAGCTGGGAAAGGAGGCTACTGCAGTTCCACCAGAACCGGGACTAGCTTGCCTCGACTTGTTGGACACTACGAGGTCCCTCTCGGGCCCAACTGGCAGGCTCTGGAGACGGATGTGGACCAGCAGGTTGAAGATCCACCCAACCGAGCCTAACCAACGCATTGTAGCTCAGAGGCAGCTGCTGCTTGTAGCTCAGCGACTGCTGAACCTTGTAGTTCGGCGGCTGCTTACTTAACTTCGCTCCAAACTCCACCTGGCCCAGCATACATGGCACGTGCACGTCAGACGCAGTGTAGAGCAAGGCTGGCGGGAAACTTTACAAAATGGACATTTAATATTCCTGTGGACAGATGATGCCACAAAAAACAAGGTATTTTGTGAGGTTTGCACGACGTCACCGACCTTAAACCTTAAAAACCTTAAAAACATGAAAGCCCTGCTTCCATCAACCATTCACGCTGAAAGTTACTTCATGCTTGACTTTCAGTGCCATGGGTGCTTCCGTGTGTGCGTGTGTGTTGGTGTCGGTGTCCGCTATTAATTTCCTATGGCGCTGAAATACATGCGTTTGACTCCTTTCCACAATCTATAAGTCATGTCGGCTATGGTTTTTCCATAAGGTTTATCTTCGCCGTCAAGGGTTGGACATTCAATTTGTTAGAGCACCCACCAACAGTAACGTAAATTGGCACCTTTGCTACACGGCATGAAAAAGACAGAGAAAACGATCTGACCACATCACCACGGCTGTGAAATAAATATTTGATTGTAGTCTTGTCTTGTTATTAATGTTACAATCGTGTATACAGGACCCAAGAGCAGACACGGAGGCGTAGGTACGTGTAGAATGGATTTACTGGAGATTTGATGGAATATAAATGGAACAGGGTAACTGGATGAATAGATGAAGAACAGGGGGGCAGACAGGGCGGGCAGGAGGTAGCAGGATGGTAAACGGCAGACAAAGGGTAGCAGGACAGCAGGCTGGGGTTTTCGGGATATGGAGACAGGATCTGGACCGAGGAGAATTGGATTAGTCGCGGGTAACAGGTACAGGTAATAACTCAGATCTTTGCGTGATCGGAGGGGAAATTCTGGATACGCTGGACGAACACTAATGAACACTGGAGTACGAACCCCCGACACTTATTGGCGTCATCGGAAAAAAAATCTGGGTCTGGAGCATCAAAATGTTCCGGGTCTGGAGCATCTGAATCCGGGAGGGAACCGCGACTGAGGACGGAGACAATAGAACAGGTGGAGCTGGCTGAACTGGGGAGACTCGTGGGATCAGTTGAGACGTGAGCCTCTGTAGGTGATCAACCATGTCACTCATCCGGGCCTCCATGGCCTGGTGTTTCTCAGAGAGAATGCCCAAAAACTCACCGTGGGTTCTGATCACTTCACCGAGATGGGTGACACTTGGTTCTGCGTTTGCTGGGTCCTTGGCCAGATTGTACTGTTACAATCGTGTATACAGGACCCAAGAGCAGACACAGAGACACGGAGGCGTAGGTACGTGTAGAATGGATTTACTGGAGATTTGATGGAATATAAATGGAACAGGGTAACTGGATGAATAGATGAAGAACAGGAGGGTCGACAGGGCGGGCAGGAGGTAGCAGGATGGTAACCGGCAGGCAAAGGGTAGCAGGAAGGCAGGCTGGTGTTTTTGGGATACGGAGACAGGATCTGGACCGAGGAGAGTATGGTTAGTCGCGGGTAACAGGTACAGGTAATAAATCTACTAAGCCAAGAATGAATACTGACGGCGTAATACCAACAACAATCTGGCGATGAGTCGACGGAAAGCCAGGGTTCTTATACAGGGTGGTTGATAGAAGATTGGCTGCAGGTGCCATCGGCAGGACAGGTGAGTGTAGTGGGTAATTAGGCAGGGACTGTCCACCAATACCCCCACACACACGTAAAGTGAAGACAGCGCAGGGAGTGTCCACCAACACCCACAAACATAGAGAACTGAAAATGCCATTATATTGCCATTGTAATGGACATAGCAGTATGTAATCTACTGTTTTACTATCTTAAAAAAATTGCTCCCTCAAAATTATTAACTGCCTCCTCAGTCACTTCATCCTGGCGCCAGGCCTGTCCTCCTCCCAAGTGGTTTTGCTTCCTTCCATAAAGGGAGGCTTACATTTTTTTAAATTACAATCTTACTAATAAGAAATTGTATGTCTTTCCCAGAATGTCATCTTACATATTCATCAAGGTGCTGTGACAACGTTAGATATGTATGTTCTCACATAGTGTCTGACATGAAGATTATATTTATCTGTTGAAAAGAGGCAGATGTTCTGTCCGTATTCCCAAGTTCTTCCATGAAGGGAAAAGAGAGGACATTGGTCTCCATCTAAATATTGTCTGCGTGCAATGATAATTTGCTAGTTGTATGTATCATTTGTAGGTTCTAGCGCTAGTGCTGGTGAGAAAATGGTGAGAAATTACAACCTTGTCTTGTTCGTTTATGCCAATTAAATAGTGTCTGGTTGTCAGTATTCTTTCACATGGATTCCCAGATAGCAGTTTGAGCCATGCAATTTTACCAAGTCAAAGAACAGAAAGGTTTTGAACGGGAATTTCGAGGAGTATATCATGTTAAACATTTGTCTCAAATGTATAGAAGGAGTTTGGTCCAAATGAGCTCACTGGCCACTCACCAAACTCAGTCTTATCGGCATTGTCTAGAATGGGAGGAATATTTGGTCTACATAAATATGTGTGATTGGTCGATTCAACATCTTTCCCTTATCTTAGAATAGAATAGAATATAACTTTATTAATCCCGAAGGAAATTCTTGTGCCAGGTTGCATAGCGATACAGTACAATAAAACAATATGGAAAACAACAGGAATGAAGGTAATGACTCCTCTAACGTAGGGGCAAATTTTGCTCTTTGTTTTTTATAATTATTTATTTACTTCAGTATGATGTAAGAATTAAATACATGAATAGATATAAATATAACGTCAGAGTGATGTAAAGTGTCTGAGAGGGATTGGGAGGGCCTGTGTGGGGTCTGCTTCTGATTACGTATTAGTGGGTATTGGGGGGTACTGAAAATGACACGTGTGCTGAGTGTGCACATCAAAGATTAGCCAATATTCCCCTGACACACGCACACACACATGCACAGACGCACACACCTGGGATTCTCTGCGAAGAATCCATTAACATACGACAATACTAGACGTGAGTCAACATACCCAGGAGACATCCCTGGTGTGGTGGTGGTGGTGGTGGTGGTGGTGGGAAGGGGGTGGTGTGGGGGGAGTGGGACTATAACTTAAAATAACCAGAGCAGACCTGGATCACACACACACACACACACACACACACACACACACACACACACACACACACACACACACACACACACACACACACACACACACACACACACTACGTAAATACAGTCCAGGGGTCTCTGTACAGAGGTGTGTGTAGGCATGAGATGCTGAGCCACTGAGGTCTGTGGCTCAGAGATAAAGCCACCTGTAAAACACACACAAACACACACACACCACAACACACACGCTGAGTCGCCCTCGCTGCTGAGAGCAAAACCAATTACAGAGACATGGGGAGAGAGAGAGAGAGAGAGCGAGAGAGCGAGAGGTTGTGCAACACAGGGCTGTTGCAGAACAAGTGACCAGGCCCTCTGCAGGGTGTGTGTGTGTGTGTGTGTGTGTGTGTGGGTGTGTGTGTGTGTGTGTGTGTGTGTGTGTGTGTGTGTGTGTGTGTGTGTGTGTGTGTGTGTGTGTGTGTGTGTGTGTTGTGTGTTGTGTGGTGTGTGTGGTGGGGGGATTAAACATGCCAAAGAAAGAAACAAGACAAAACAAAAAGGTTTTATTGAAGACATAATGCAGCTCGGTAACAACTGGTTAACAACCCAATGTGGTTTAGTGCCCAAAGGTAGTTTCTCAAACGGACATGGTTGTGTGCTGGTTTGCTATTGGGCCTGTTCCAAACAGTAACAAAACGTAACAAATACTTAATACAGGTATATTCTGTATATACCTACCTATATAATATCTACATACATGTATGTGATGTAGACATGGGGTATCCAACTGGTTTACTACTACTATAAGTAGTAGTAGTAGTAAAACCATTTTTTTTTAAGTGGACACATACTATGATAAATGTTATGGGTATTTACAATATGATATATGGGTCAAGATATATGTGAACTTATGCACATGAGAAGCTCTGACATCCAGTTTGCCCCGTCCAAGTGTGATGGAGCACACAGTATATGCACGCAGTGGAACGGCCAATAGGCTTCATCTATAGGCCATGAATGGACTGAGAAAAGGAACATTTTCAACGGTTCACCAAACAGTTTGCAGTTTGCAGAGGTCTAGTGTGATCCCATTCATTGATACAGCATTGTCGGCAGCAAATAATATAGAATATATCATACTGTATATCTTTCATAATCAAATGCAAACACGGCGCCAGGATAATTTAGTACAATGCCTTAATCCTATAGAAATGTTACCTTTCTTTGGTACTATAAGTAAGAATCAGTGCATTCTGAGCTCCGTGGGTTGAGACAATAACAATCAGAAACTAATGTTAGTTCTATCAGGTTGTAGCAGGTTGTGGTTGAAGTTAAAACATGAGAGCTTCCCCGACTCTCTGTTGTGTAGAACAACTTTTGGGCTGATTTCTCTTATATTTGAGTCTGGTCGGATTTTGTGGCAAAATGGAACGAAATGAGATGGAAGCGTGGATAATTAAAAACATATATATTTCATAGCTTTTTAAAATGTGTACAAGGTTTAATTATGAATTAGAACTAACATTAGTTTCTGATTGTTATTGTCTCAAGCCACGGAGCTCAGAATGCACTGATTCTTACATATAGTACGTTTAATATTCTTAATCCTTCAGTCTTGATTATGCGTCTGTTAAACTAGATTTTGATCAAGTAAAAAATCACCTGCTGGGCCTATAGTCTATGCCCATGCAGCCAATGACAACCAATTACCTTTAAACTCATTTTTCAGAGACGTTAATTGGCCATTTAACTTTTGATCTGAGGAAAATATCCTCACCACTTACCATGCAAAAATGCAAATGCAATGCAAACATGGTGGTGCAATCAAAACCTGCTCAGTCCTCAACTGAATAGCGGATAACAACGAGTGAATGCGCCCTGCACGCGACCAGGGGAACAATAGGGCATTAATAATTGGAGTGCACAAAGTCTTGCCTTTCACAGGGTATGGGCCCAGTGGGGACCCGAAGGCTCGCCTCCACTTCCCACAAGTCACATGTGGAATGACATCACAGGTGCAGAGTGAAAAATCATTACCATCCAAAGGGGTGGGGCTTGGGAGGGGGAGGGGGGCCAGTCTTTTACAGCCACTGTCCCCTTATTATGAACACAGTTGTTTAATGTGGCCAATCAGAAAGCACTCTAGCGTGAATCAAATTCAGGCTGCTGACAAAATGACATTGTGGCGCATCTCCATGGGTGACATCAGCCTGGACACAAAATGATTACAACCATTTGTCCTCACTGTTCCCTGACCATGTCTTATCGATTCACCCCAACAGCATGTTAATGTGCGTTGACTATATATTTCACTATAAGAGAGCAGAATTGAATAACTGTGTTTATTATAACACAGTTTATTTTAAACTGGGTTTATTTTGGCTGCCTCCCATGGGAACCTGAATAGAGATCACATATCTCATCAGACTTGGAGCAATGTATTTGGAGCGTTGGACCAGATATACAGTATGTATAATGTACACACATGTGTATGTACATGGATTCACAATTAGTGAGAACTGTTTTTATGGTGCATCAAGCATGGAAACTGGACGTTTAGTGGCCTTTAATGCAATTGCCGTCTAAAAATAAATGTCCCATCGAAAATATCAATCAACAATCCTGGACAGTGCCGGTGAAACTCAACTCAAATAATAGTAAATGCTTCAATAATTCAAAGGTTTTGAAAATTGAAAGACACCCCCCCAACCCCGAATTCTCCCAGTTACCCTCCCCTGTCCTCAGAGGGGCTCATGATCAAATCATATGAACGTGAATCCCCTGAGTCCCCTTGAGCAAGGACACGGACAGAGCAAAGCACACCAATGCCTGAACCAGAGTGACTCTTGACTACTTATTACTCTCAGACATGTTAAGGGAAAAGATGATGATCTGTTCTCTTCTTAGAGTCGTACTCTTATGACTCTTCTGTCAAGGTTTGTAAAGAGGAATATGGGGAAAAGGACCCAAGCGCAGGCAGCAAGATGAATTTAAATGATTTTGCTCCAATGAAACAGGCAGACAGGAACAGGGAACTTAACAGCAAAACAGAAGACTAAATTAACACGACATAACATGACAGCCAGATTACATAACACACACAACATACGAAAGAATACCACACGAAGCGACAAGGATCTGACAGACAACCGATACAAACATTGAACTTAAATACAGATCGAACTAAACAGGGCAGACAGGTGATTGGGCAGAAGTAACAGGGACAGGTGAAGACAATCACAAGGGCGGGAAAACACACAAGGCAGGAAGGAACGGATGCACACTAAAACACACAGGACACTACAACACACAGGACACTAAAACACACAGGACACTACAACACACAGGACACTACAACACACAGGACACTACAACACACAGGACACTACAACACACAGGAAGACTAAATGGACAGACAACACACTAATACCCAACAGGAAGGAGGTAAACTATGACGTGGGGGGCGGAGTCAGAAACACAACAGACACGTGGCGCATGAAAACAAACAAGAAGCCATGGTAGACGATAAGTACAGTGTCCAGCAGGGTGTGCTAAGAACACAGAAAATAAATTACGAGAAAATAATGAGGAGGGGGACAGAGACCGACCGTGACATTTTTCTCATGCCTCAAAAATCATTGAGGATGTATGTGGGAAATTGAAATATGTGGACCGCAGTAAAAGCAATTACAGTTTTCAGTTATGCAATGAAAACCTCAAAGTGTTCTGACATGTTGATTGTATAGTTAGTTAAAGGCAGAGAGAAGAGAGAGAGAGAGAGAGAGAGGAGGAGAGAGAGAGAGAGAGAGAGAGAGAGAGAGAGATATCTTAGAGCCGCTCGGCTTGTGTTTTAGTTAATTAACGTTTCACAGAAAAAACGCCCGACATCTGGAATCTGATGCACGTTAGTACTTCCTAATATGAATAGACCTTCAACATGCCTTTATCTTGTGTCTTGTTCGCCAAGATTTTTCATTGAACGATCAATTGTGTTCAATCATGTGTGCACTATGAAATATATATAAATATATATATATAAACATACTATATATTTGGAAACGTTGCTACAATTCTATATGTTCAGATTGCCCGCACAGTTGGTTTAGTCATGTTAATTAACACAGGCTTGTAGACTCTAAAAGCTTTTCGTTTCTGGGGTAAATGGGCTATTTGCACTGGGAATATGTGGGCAGCTTGTGTGGCATAAACAAAAGGACCTTTGAAGGTAACTATTAATTATTTTAATCGTTAAATAATTTCACTCTTAAGGCTATACCCGGAAACACCAGACAAGTCCATTTTTGGGGTAATGTGTTCTTTCCAATGTCCCCTAACAACTGCAGAAGCACAAACATGGGACTCTTTGTTTTGGTTAGGTAGGGGTGGGGGTGCAATTAAAATCCATCTGTCCTCCAGCTCATGAAGGTGAACGTTTCTGCTGACATGCCAAAAAACAAATGTAATCTTCTGGAGAGACCGAATCAAGGTTTCCCGTTGTACACAATCAACCATCAAACCCCTGTATACAGATTATGACTACAATGGGCCAATCGGTGAGGGCAGGCGATTTCCACATTAGAGCCAATCAGCATAGCAGGCTCTTCAATGTAATCACTGGCTTTCGCCTCACGTTGGCCATTCTCTCATCAGGACGGCTTGAGTTGAGGGCAATAGTACAGTCTGGAGGTCACACACAGCCCGGAGCCTCTTTGGTGGGCCATGGCTTTCCATAGACGCACCTCTCACCTGGTGGTGGATTAATACATTCATATTATGAGTTGGATTCATTTGATTTGTTGTCATGTATTGAGCGGCACATTTTTTCATTTCAACACATCACACTTTTCCAGACTTACATTTTAAGACCTCTTGAAGTGCCACTAATACTTCAATGTCATGATATTGATACAAGATAATATATAACTTTATTCATCCCTGAGGAAATTCATAAAGTTCTATCTCATCTTATCTCATCAAGTGCATTGCCATAACAATCTACAGGATTGTAGATTGTTAGCAGTTGTCTGGCAACAGGAAGGTTTCTGGTTTGATCCCCGGGCTCTGTGCTGAGGTGTCCTTGAACAAGACACCACCTAACCCTAACTGCTCCCAACAAGCTGGTTGTCAACCATGCCTTGCATGGTTGACACCGCTGCCGGTGCATGAATGTGTGTATGACTGGGTGAATGTGAGGCAATGTAAATATAAAAGCGCTATATAAATGCAATCCATTTACCATGAGCCAAGCCAAAATGAAAAAAACCTTATCACAACACTGTCTGTTTCATGACAAAATGGGTTAAAATGGTGCATTTATGGAACCCGTAAAAAAAGAACTCCCACCAGACTCCCCTTAACTGCCTTGACGTTAAGCACAACCACTTAACCTCCCTTGAGCATTTTAGATAACAATATTTAAATATACTTGTCTTGTCCTAAGCATGCTTCTAAAAACACTAACCCTAGCGATATATATTTATTTATTTCAGATGGCTACTACTGTTACATAGGCCTAGAGGCATAGGTATAAAGTAGCCCTAGTTGTGTCATTAAAAATCTGGATATATGTTGAAAGGTATGGAAAAGACCCTATAACAGTCCCAAATCTTTCTGTGTGTGAATCCTAGCTGTACTTATATTGTCTCCCGGGCCAACTGGCCCAAACCATGAGTGCTGCAATTAATCTTGCTCAAGCAGAATATAGGAATTGACCGCTGAAGTGGCGGGATGAGTGATTGCACCCCAGCGTTTGTGGATGAAAATATAATGCAGCAAAAACAATATTTTCTGGAATTGACTGGTGGTCGGTATGGCGACAGAGTGCACTTATGTGACAGATTTTTTGTGATTAGGTGGAGGGGTTGCAGCCACTGGGCTGATTTGATTAGCGGCAAGCAGCCGGTCACAGTCGGCGAGTGACAAATGGAAGCTTTCCAGGGCAGAGCAAACACGACCACAACACTTCCACAACGGTGGCTTCTTGTGGATCAGTGGATGGATGGGGCTTTTTACTCAAGGGTTTCGTTCATGTTCTCAGGCCTGAAATGTCCAGACATATGAGGAAAGGTTTTCTTGAAAGGTTAAAACACATGGATCTAAAGAATAGCTCAATTGACAATATACAGGCAGTCAATTTAATGCTGAAAAACAGCAAGAGCTGTTAATGAGAGATAAAGAACAGAACACACACGTTGTCATGATCCGCACTCCGTAAAGTTTCCACCATCAATCATTCAACTCATCAGCCACATCTCCTCCACCTGTCCCTGTATCAATTCCCCGGCCTAGAGGCTCCTCCTCTCCACGTGCACACAGATTGTATCTCCGCTCCATGGATGCAAGACTCTCCAGCAATTCTCAAATCGATTACCTGTTGCCGACCCTGCCTGTTCCCGGCCTTCCTGCCTTGCCTGTCTCCCGAAGAACGCCAAAGACTTCTGTCCCCAACCATGATTCCCGTCTGCCCTTTCCTGTGGCTGTTTGGCATATCTCAGATTCAACCTTGCTTCCTGATCATCCGTCTGCCTGCTTCTCCACGGGCCCTCTGCCCAGATGACTACCCACCAGTGTGTTTTCTCTCCCAGCCACACTCACCTGTGTCCCTGCTCCAGTGTCACCTTTGTCCCTGCTCCAGTGTCACCTTTGTCCCTGCTCCAGCGTTACCTGTTGTGTACAGACTACCCTGTACTGTACCCGAACTTAATTAAAACGTCATTTACAAATGTCTCCCGTGGTTGTGCTGCTATTGGGTCCAATAGCAACCCGTTACACACATCTGTGGAAAATTAAAAATACTCACTCCTCTAAATTGGGCCTTTAACTTCAATATAGATCTCAGTCTATATTGTGCTTTTTTTGTCTTCACTTTTTCTCTTCTCGTTATCTCGGGTGGTGGGCCACCACCTGCTCTCAATTACTTCCCATTTGCAACACAACAACACAATCCCATTAGACATGAATCCCTTAACAAAACAAACATCCATATTTATTTACAGCGCGCAACAGAAAATTACAATGGTTTGTTTCTAGTATCAGTGCCTTTCATGTAAACTCAGTTCAGGGTAATTTGTTACTGCAGCACCTTTACACAGGGGCTCGTTCCCCCCAGACAAAACATATTGAAATGTTAATTTCAACGGAAACGGTGGTGCGTTGTTGTGATACACAAGTTTTCAGTGAACTGAGGCCATTCTTTGCATTTTTTTAATATTTTTTGGAGCTTGATGAAATCTGTTTATATACTTGTTTAATTCTACAAAATATGATCAATGGTAGTCACCGAAGAACATCTCAATCGAATGAAGGGGTATGTGAAACCACATAATTGTTAGACCAAGCTGCAGTGGATGCATTTGCAGGATGCATTCTTAGGTTGGATCCATTCTGCGCACTGCCTTTTTAATATGGCGGGTTTATATAGAAGTCGCTGCTGACCCAAGTGAAGGGCATGTACTGTATGTCCATATTGAAAGCCTTCCATGTATATATATATAACAAACCAATAATCATATCAGACTTAAAGGCAATGTCAAAAAGTAGAAAGTGTAAAATGAGGTTCAAAACAAAGTTCAAAAGTCAGAATGGAGTAGGAAAATATATAGCCTAAACAATTTTAACAAGGTCAAAAGGTTTAAGCATAACCTGCCCATAATAGGTTTTCTATCTTATTTTGAGTAACTTTTTATATGTGGTTTGCTTAAAGCGGGTCTCTTAATTAGATTAGATAGAATTTTTGATAAATTGAGCCTGAATATGTACAGCAATTACATGACCTGAGCTATTAATACATGAGCTATTAATAAACAAATGGCGCCCCCTTGTGCATATATTTGGATATGGATCTATCGATCTTGAAAAGGGAATCCCATGTTATTTATTTACATTAGTATGACTAATAACGTCCGATTTCAAAGTCTTTAAAATGACACTTTTACAAAAAATGCAAATAACAAGTGTACTTCCTCACAGACACTTTAACATCCTTTAACATGTGGCCTTGTGTTGTCCAGGGAGAGACGGGATTACGTATCGCGCATGCGCACTCGGTCGCCGCAGCCATGTAAACACAAGTGTTATGAGACGCTGCTGACTGCTGCGCGCGACTCACCACCGACCGCAGCTCGTGAGTTAACATCTACTGTTACTGTTACTGTACTGTTACTGTTACTGTACTGTTACTATACTGTTACTGTTACTGTACTGTTACTGTTACTGTACTGTTACTGTTACTGTACTGTTGATCAGGTCGTTCATGACAACATACCGTCCTTTACATCCCACGTGTGTTGTACTGACGTGCTGTTGGTGTCATGATGCGAAACGATCTGCTAAATAACGAACGCTAGCTACTGGAGTCTAGCTAGCGCCCATTATTTAGTCCATTATAACACACCGGAGATCGTATATATATATATAATATATTATATATTGGATATTATATAGATATAGATATATCTATATAATATATTATATCTATATACTGTATCTAAAGATATATCTATATCTATATAATATATTATATCTATATACTGTATCTAAAGATATATCTATATATATATAATATATATACAGTATATATTATATATTATATACATAGATATATATCTATATAATATATTATATCTATATATCTATAGATATATCTATAGATATATAATATATTATATCTATAGATATATAGATATATCTATAGATATATATATAGATATATAATATATATATCTATATATATATCTATATATCTATAGATATATCTATAGATATATAATATATTATATCTATATATCTATAGATATATAGATATATTATATATTATATATATATATTATATTATATATATCTATAGATATATCTATAGATATATATATTATATATATATAAATATATTATATATCTATAGATATATATATAGATATATATATTATATATCTATAAATATATAATATATTATATATCTATATATATATATATACTGTATATAATATATTAGAATAGCTGCTCCTATGTCTTTCTGTTAACCCAATGCCACTCGTGATTATTTGCACAGTTTATCCTAGAATGGTCCTCAACTAACCACACTTGTTGCTTGCTAGTCATGTATCCGTGACCCCTCATGAGGCAGTAACCCTCATCTCAATACTTACTATTACTATTATTATTATTATTATTATTATTATTATGTTATGTCTTCTAGTTGTGGCAATGGGGAAGTCATTGTCCCTCCTTGCTAAGCGGTCATGCAGCGACGAGCGTCCCCTCCAGGACGACGAGGTGACGGACGGAGAGGACGGGGACGGGAAGGATGTATCCCAGTTCCCCTACGTGGAGTTCACCGGCCGGGACAGCGTCACCTGTCCCACGTGCCAGGGCACCGGCAGGATCCCCAGAGGTTAGTTGTTGTAAACACACAACACAATGTTATCGGGGTTTCTCAGCAAAACACCAAACGCCAAAGCACACATTTGTCATCCATGGGTAATCAAGGCACACACTTGAGCAAGTCTCTGCCTTGCTGAGTAGTGACTGAATGCTCCATACATTATTTCTCCGAGCCATCAGTCCTCACTTCGAAATAATGCCATCGCCTTTCATACACGTGAACAATGTGAAGACATGAATGTACTAAACATGTGATGACAACAGCGTCAAATACAAACCAGTATATTGCACATCATGTTGAAAGGTAATGTAGGAGAGGTAATGTTATGTGCAATACCTCTCCTACATTACCTTTCAACATGATGTGCAATATACTTAATATTCTTTCTATCATGTGCAATACGTCCCCTAACCATTATTATTATCACAGTAGGCCTATTACACTGCAATTATGCCAAACTGTTTTTGCCGTCTGAATATCTTGCCTATATCTTTGTATATTTTGACTGTACATTTGTAAATCTGTTAGTTTATTTTTATTATTCTGTTGATTTCTCTCTTGTTTTATTGTACTGTGTTGTTATGCAACCTGGCACAAGAATTTCCTTCGAGATTAATAAAGTTCTACCTTATCTTATCTTATTTTATGGCTGGGGTGTATTTTATGTATCTGCATGTATTCATCATTTCCCCCTTGTGATGGTTTGGTTTATTTTCAATTTGCAAAATGGTCAATGGTACAACTTCACCAGAATATTTTGGTGACTATGGAATTGATGTTGCAGATGATTTTTTTCACTAATCGAAGCAATACTCTGTTATATTACAAAATACCAGGGCTATGTTTAACTGGGGGGTGTGGGGGCGCAAATACTTTGGTACCATTGACATTGAATCCCGAATACTTTGTTAAGATATTCCCAACACACACAGATTGGTAGCCTGGTTGATTGCATACTAAATTCTCTTCCTCCTGCTGGGTTCCAAGGCCAGGAGAACCAGCTTGTTGCGCTGATTCCATACAGTGACCAAAGGCTCAGGCCCAGACGCACGTGAGTTCATCTTATCATTTATTGTTCATGATTTATATTTGTCATAAAGTAGCATGTGATGACACGGCGTACTTTGGTCCGTAGAGTCAGAGAGAGAGTCATTGTACAATACATTTAACATTAAAGGAGACATATTGTGTCTCGTGTCCACCTAGACGTATGCTGGGTAGATCAGCCTCCCTCAACAGCCCACACCACCAATTACCCTCCCCCCCCCCCCCACACACACACACACACACCCCACACACACACACAGAGAATCATCTCTCCCTCTTGCTCTGCTAAGCAGCGCTTAAATTTTTTCCGAAGTCATAACTTGTGTTTTATTAGTTTTTTTCTGCTGTAACCCCACCCCCCCCCCCACAAGCTTCATCTCTCCACCTCACTGCATGACATGGACAACGTGTCTGCAATGATTGACCCCCAACACACACCCCCTCCCATGGTGTTGCAGGAAGTGATGACACAAATTGTGCGTGCGTGCGTGTGTGTGTGTGTGTGTGTGTGTGTGCGTGCGTAAGGGATGGGGTGGGGGGGTGGCATGCATATGTAGATGTATATCTATATATATATATATATATAAAGAAAATTGCTTGTTTTAAGACAAAATCAGGAAAAAAACAGTGTATTGCGTTGTTGCGTACCTAACAGGAATAAGTCAGCTGTACTATTCAGGATTTCGTTGATACAATCAAGGCCAGAGTTTCGCTCCCCATCTATCTATTTGTCTTTAAAAAAACAACAACAAAGAACGCTATGAAATACGGAAATACGAGCGAACAAACGGCAACAGATGCGGCCCGTCTGGCTGAGGCCCAGCTCTTCAGGAATACCCTGGGAGTCTCTACTCAGGTAACTTCATGTAATATACGGCCACACAATGATCTGCTGGGGCGCCACACGGGGTGGAAGGGGTTAGCGGCCCGCGGTTAGCGCTCACTCCTGTGTGGTACCTTGTTTCTTCTACCTTATCCCACCCAACCCCCACCCAAACATTCCAAGTCGCAGCAGGCCAGAATTATGTGTATATTATGGGTGAGCTGCTAGGATTGGACCGGAGAGGTACTGAGCAGACCAGGGTGCACTGTGAGAGAGAGAGAGAGAGAGAGAGAGAGAGATGCGGACCGCCTGAACATAACCAGCGCAAAAGTGCTCTGTCCTTCCAAGAGCCGTTCCTCCTCTTCTATCTCTTTGCCCAATTTGAGAGTCTGAACCGGGCCCTACTGTGCAAGGCTCGACTGAGGACAGCGTATAGTGGTCACCCCCCCCCCCCACACACACACACATTGACACCTAGTATGCACCAAAGTTCCCGCGTTTCCAGGGAATGTCCAACCTAAGACTGTTGAGATCAGGCAACGGTTCTCTCCGCTGCGCCATTCGATGCATTCCATCATGCGCTTGCTGCGCTGACACTCTTTAATTCATTCCCCAGTCGGGAAAAAGAGAGGGAGGGAGAGAGAGAGAGAAATGTGAGGGCTGTTTGACCCTGCCACGAGGTGATCCGTTTTGTTTTTTTCATGCACAGAAGGAAAAAACTCCTGGCCTCCGTCCCTCCTCGGTGTGTTTTTATAAGAGCCGTGAGGGTGCCACCTAGTTATTCTGTTGGAGACGCACCCTCTATAGGTTACACAATGCATTACCGTTAACACCAACATTAGTTTCCAAATATAAATGACCCACAATATTATTTATCAAGACATGTAAAGTGAAGATAAACAATCAAAACAAAAGAAACATTTATTTTGATATATTGTGTGCTTGTGGAATTCCTGCATCCTTATTTTGTACATACGTGGCTTTAAAAAGAACACACCAGAGGATTAGTGCAACATTGTGGTTGTACGACTACATTTCAGCACCTTATCATGAAATATAGCTTATGCAGTGTCCAACATACGCCCTGGCGCTGGTAAACTAGATGTGTGCAATAATAGAAGGTGTTGTTGATGTTGTTGTCGTCTTCCTCCGCCTCCCGAATGCTTTTCTGTTTATTTGGCGTCCATCACGTCTCTCGTTGTGTCCTTGTGAGCAGCGTGTGTGGGCTGGATGAGCAGTCAGTACAGAGAGGACACCACTGGTAGGGAACACAGTGTTTATCCCACATGTTTAACTTTAAACCATACTTGTGTAACCTGCCTTGTCAAAGTTCATGCACAAAATGGCAATAAAACCATTGGTTTGTTTTGTCCACTGCGTTTTGTGACTTGTCTGTGTTGTTCAGCTGTATGAACATTAAAACATGTTTTGGCTTCCATGGGAAATATAGAACAGTGTATGTTCAACATGCATTGTAAGTGTTCTCATCAGCGGCCTCTAGTGGCTGGAGTTGTAGTTGCAGTTAAAGTGATGACGTCAGACACTACTGACATCTGAGAGCTCAGCTCATGTTTGGGGACCAAAGTGCAAATGTATTTATCTGTATGATAAGGTGAGCTGATCATTTATGAAATGGCAAACGAGGACGTTAGTAGTTGAGCGGTTCTACAATTTACAAAACATCAGATTTCTGAAATGAAAACTGGGACATACTTTTCCCTGTTGTTTTATCATGGTAAATGTAGTAGCCTACTTTAGTCATATAAATAGTAGTACATGCATTTTTTACGTTTTGGTAAACCACCCAAGAACAAGCCAAAACAGGCTACTTAATAGGGATTGTTTATGATCGCTCATGCCTGTTGATAGTCGATAGACCACACAGAGGTTGCACCACAGCCTAGCAGATACACTGATCAGTTGTTTTGGTTGTTCAGACAGAGCCCATCTGCAGGAAGGATGACCAAGATGTCTCTCAGCTGGATAGCTAAACCACAGCAAGAAAACACAGGAGCCCAAGCAATGTGTACAGAGTATGCCTTTTTACTCTATTTTTATAAACAATGAGAAATATTGTAATTCAAATGGCTATGAATGAACTTGGGGCCCCAGTGTGGTGCACCTGTCACAGAATACTATTTTAAGTCGTACCACAAGCCAATCCAAGCCTGCTGAATTCCCTAGCATCTCCTTAGTTGCTTCCTTGAAAACAATGGTGGGCATCTCCAAGGTAACACCAAAGTGTGTTATCCTACCGACAATTTCAGCAGATCTGAAATAAAATGCTCTTACACATGCCCACTGATCTAGTCTTACTCAACATGATGAGGATAGTAGTAGTCATTTTATAGGAAAATATTCTAAATAAACTGACTGGCCCATGAAGCCAATTTGTATTACAAACATTTCACATCTCAATGAAAATCAGGTCTTTATCCATACAGTGTATTCGATGCTTCGCAAATGTGGTACAAACTCATGAATTAAATACTCCTTGAGGGGATATACAAATGTGAAATTAGTTTCTAAGCAAAGTTGGTCCAACGACACACAAAGTAAGATATGTCAACTGTTTTTTATAGAAATGTTTCTAATGGAAAAGCATGTGGAGACGCGGTTAATTGAATGAAGGGTTAGACTCATAGTAGTCACAAACTAAAGTGATTATCCTTTCCATGTGTCAGTGCACATTGTGCGTGCGTGCGTGCGTGTGTGTGTGTGTGTGTGTGTGTGCGTGCGTAAGGGATGGGGTGGGGGGGTGGCATGCATATGTAGATGTATATCTATATATATATATATATATAAAGAAAATTGCTTGTTTTAAGACAAAATCAGGAAAAAAACAGTGTATTGCGTTGTTGCGTACCTAACAGGAATAAGTCAGCTGTACTATTCAGGATTTCGTTGATACAATCAAGGCCAGAGTTTCGCTCCCCATCTATCTATTTGTCTTTAAAAAAACAACAACAAAGAACGCTATGAAATACGGAAATACGAGCGAACAAACGGCAACAGATGCGGCCCGTCTGGCTGAGGCCCAGCTCTTCAGGAATACCCTGGGAGTCTCTACTCAGGTAACTTCATGTAATATACGGCCACACAATGATCTGCTGGGGCGCCACACGGGGTGGAAGGGGTTAGCGGCCCGCGGTTAGCGCTCACTCCTGTGTGGTACCTTGTTTCTTCTACCTTATCCCACCCAACCCCCACCCAAACATTCCAAGTCGCAGCAGGCCAGAATTATGTGTATATTATGGGTGAGCTGCTAGGATTGGACCGGAGAGGTACTGAGCAGACCAGGGTGCACTGTGAGAGAGAGAGAGAGAGAGAGAGAGAGAGATGCGGACCGCCTGAACATAACCAGCGCAAAAGTGCTCTGTCCTTCCAAGAGCCGTTCCTCCTCTTCTATCTCTTTGCCCAATTTGAGAGTCTGAACCGGGCCCTACTGTGCAAGGCTCGACTGAGGACAGCGTATAGTGGTCACCCCCCCCCCCCCACACACACACATTGACACCTAGTATGCACCAAAGTTCCCGCGTTTCCAGGGAATGTCCAACCTAAGACTGTTGAGATCAGGCAACGGTTCTCTCCGCTGCGCCATTCGATGCATTCCATCATGCGCTTGCTGCGCTGACACTCTTTAATTCATTCCCCAGTCGGGAAAAAGAGAGGGAGGGAGAGAGAGAGAGAAATGTGAGGGCTGTTTGACCCTGCCACGAGGTGATCCGTTTTGTTTTTTTCATGCACAGAAGGAAAAAACTCCTGGCCTCCGTCCCTCCTCGGTGTGTTTTTATAAGAGCCGTGAGGGTGCCACCTAGTTATTCTGTTGGAGACGCACCCTCTATAGGTTACACAATGCATTACCGTTAACACCAACATTAGTTTCCAAATATAAATGACCCACAATATTATTTATCAAGACATGTAAAGTGAAGATAAACAATCAAAACAAAAGAAACATTTATTTTGATATATTGTGTGCTTGTGGAATTCCTGCATCCTTATTTTGTACATACGTGGCTTTAAAAAGAACACACCAGAGGATTAGTGCAACATTGTGGTTGTACGACTACATTTCAGCACCTTATCATGAAATATAGCTTATGCAGTGTCCAACATACGCCCTGGCGCTGGTAAACTAGATGTGTGCAATAATAGAAGGTGTTGTTGATGTTGTTGTCGTCTTCCTCCGCCTCCCGAATGCTTTTCTGTTTATTTGGCGTCCATCACGTCTCTCGTCGTGTCCTTGTGAGCAGCGTGTGTGGGCTGGATGAGCAGTCAGTACAGAGAGGACACCACTGGTAGGGAACACAGTGTTTATCCCACATGTTTAACTTTAAACCATACTTGTGTAACCTGCCTTGTCAAAGTTCATGCACAAAATGGCAATAAAACCATTGGTTTGTTTTGTCCACTGCGTTTTGTGACTTGTCTGTGTTGTTCAGCTGTATGAACATTAAAACATGTTTTGGCTTCCATGGAAATATAGAACAGTGTATGTTCAACATGCATTATACGTGTTCTCATCAGCGGCCTCTAGTGGCTTGAGTTGTAGTTGCAGTTAAAGTGATGACGTCAGACACTACTGACATCTGAGAGCTCAGCTCATGTTTGGGGACCAAAGTGCAAATGTATTTATCTGTATGATAAGGGTGAGCTGATCATTTTATGAAATGGCAACGAGGACGTTAGTAGTTGAGCGGTTCTACAATTTAACAAAACATCTGATTTCTGAAATTAAAACTGGGACATACTTTTCCCTGTTGTTTTTATCATGGTAAATGTAGCCTACTTTAGTCATATAAGTAGTAGTACAATGCATTTTTTACGTTTTGGTAAACCACCCAAGAACAAGCCAAAGCAGGCTACTTAATAGGGATTGTTTTATGATCACTCATGCCCTGTTGATAGTCGATAGACCACACAGAGGTTGCACCACAGCCTAGCAGATACACTGATCAGTTGTTGTTGTTCAGACAGAGCCCATCTGCAGGAAGGATGACCAAGATGTCTCTCAGCTGGATAGCTAAACCACAGCAAGAAAACACAGGAGCCCAAGCAATGTGTACAGAGTATGCCTTTTTACTCTATTTTTATAAACAATGAGAAATATTGTAATTCAAATGGCTATGAATGAACTTGGGGCCCCAGTGTGGTGCACCTGTCACAGAATACTATTTTAAGTCGTACCACAAGCCAATCCAAGCCTGCTGAATTCCCTAGCATCTCCTTAGTTGCTTCCTTGAAAACAATGGTGGGCATCTCCAAGGTAACACCAAAGTGTGTTATCCTACCGACAATTTCAGCAGATCTGAAATAAAATGCTCTTACACATGCCCACTGATCTAACCTTACTCAACATGATGAGGATAGTAGTAGTCATTTTATAGGAAAATATTCTAAATAAACTGACTGGCCCATGAAGCCAATTTGTATTACAAACATTTCACATCTCAATGAAAATCAGGTCTTTATCCATACAGTGTATTCGATGCTTCGCAAATGTGGTACAAACTCATGAATTAAATACTCCTTGAGGGGATATACAAATGTGAAATAAGTTTCTAAGCAAAGTTGGTCCAACGACACACAAAGTAAGATATGTCAACTGTTTTTTATAGAAATGTTTCTAATGGAAAAGCATGTGGAGACGCGGTTAATTGAATGAAGGGTTAGACTCATAGTAGTCACAAACTAAAGTGATTATCCTTTCCAATGTGTCAGTCATATCAATATTAATCATATTATTAATATAGTCAGTTAAATCCTTCGTCAGAACGGAGTGGACCTGGAATACATTAACATGAACACACTAACAGACAGCACCCGGTGCCCCAGTGCTGGAATATAGCATCTTGCATAGATATAGTCAACAAGGTGTTCCCTGGAAAAAGGGAACAAGCTTATACAAGGTTAGTAATTAATAGCTTGGTGCTTCAACAGCCCAATGTGCAAACCTTTTTTAGCTTATTAATAATTAATAATTAAATAAAAGTACCTTTAAACCATTTTCAATTGTCTCCTTGAATGTACAGGCTAATCAGTAGTTCAGCATGCCAGATGCGTGTACTAGGCATTACTTCCAGTGCATTATTCTTGATTATTAACAACAAAATCATTTAGCATTAGTTTAGAATTAGTTTTTTTTCCCCTGGAAAATCGGCATCCTGTTTCCAATTCCTTTTTTTTTTTTTGGGGGGGCCAGCATCGTTACACGATAGACTGGTACGCACAACGCCCATAGTAAGACCAGGTAGGGTTGAATTAATGAATGTGATGGAGCTGGTGTTGATGGTGTGTTGCAGCTTGTGGTTCATAGGAGTGGTTTCACTGGGGAGGCTGCACCAGGTTGGCCGGTATGGCCATGCCCCGCAGAGAGGTGGTGTTGCCGCCACAGTCCACGTACTGGTATATCTCCTGGGACACCTGCCTCGGCGTGGCCGAAGTAGGTGGGTGGTCACCATCACCTGAGGACGCATCATGGAGAAGATCAGGTGACGGACACGCACTCAATGGCCACCGTTGTACACCGGGCCGCACGCAGCAAGGTAGTGAACACCAGCTAATACACCGTAGTCGGCTTGTATTAAACAATGAAAAGGAGAACAGAGGCACTAAACTATTTCCTGACTAATGGTGAAAACATTAGTACATTAGCACTGGTACAATAAATTATTTCCTTGGACTAATCTTAACTATACACAGGTTCATTAAGTATTACCTAGTTCAGTGGTTCCCAAACTATTTTTACCAATGGACCCCAAGATATTTTTTCACCAGCACAAAACATTTTGGAGAGGGATGTTTTTTTAAATGAATATAAATAATGTACATGTATGCCATTTGGTGTAAATGTGAACGTTAAATGGGTGGTGCAAATATAAATATTGTATTAAGGTGGTATTCAGATTCAACTAATTTCCTTCGGGTGGCCTCATGTCACAATTGTTCATAACCAATATTGGAACAAACAAAAGGACACATTTAGAATAGACGTATACAGTAAATATAGAATTCATTATTGACATTTTCCAAGTACCCTCTACAATCCTTCAAAGTACCCCTTGTGATACACGTACCCCCCATTCAGGTAACAATGACCTAGTTAACTAGCAGAGTATCAGTCTTGGTCACTGGTTACTGAAACCAGATGTAACCAGGGGTGGTTTTGTTAAGCGTCTACAGCAGCTAAGCAGCTACTCACTGCATCATGACGACGATGTTGTGCACCTTGATGGTCTGCAGGGTGCAGTAGTCGCTGGGAAGAGAAACACATGATGTTTAGCAGCTCTTCCAGGTCTGAGCTCTGAGAAGCCTCCACACATTGAGTTGTTTTGGTTGATGCTGGGTGGTTCTGTTTCACTGCATGACAAGGTCCAACATCTTGATGAAGAAGATATTGAACTATTTTACAGTGAACCTAGCAGTGGTCTGAGCCACGCTAGTAACAATGAGGCTAGTTCTGCTAAGCAACATGACACACGGACAGAAAACAAACTTCCATCTACTAGAGCGGCGCTTCCCAACCTTGCTTTCGGCCATGACCTGTGACCTCTAAATCACAACCAAAGCACTCCTGTCTGGAAACACTGTACTGTACTGTACTGTACTGTACTGTACTGTACTGTAGGGGGTGTTAGTGGTTCATATCCTGTCATATTTTTGTGTGGGCAATTCTGGCTGCCATTGTTCATTTCCAACCACGGGCCAGACTGTACTGAAGACTCATCTCATGACGTAGTACTACATGTGACTCATCTCATGACGTAGTACTACATGTGACTCATCTCATGACAGGCTACATATATCTCATGACTTAGTACATGCAACTCATCTCATGACTTACTACATGTAGCTCATCTCCTCCGCTAGAACTGTCGGAACCGTGTAGTCGATCTGAGGGGGGTAAACAAACAAACACAAAACATTTGAAACTATCCAACGACAAAAAAACAACACAAACAAAAATATCAAAGATATCAAATATAAATGGTGATACCAGAATGAGAGTAACATCACACTGCTACCCGGGGCAGAGATTGACGGCGAGGTTTGAGTCGTGTAGTTAGTCAGTTACTCACCTGCTGCATGTCAAGCGGACTGATGGCAGTGATGTTACTGATGCGGGACTTGCCGATCACCGTCTTGGCAAACTGCACCTGCGCTGTGATGTTGGCCACCTCCACCGAGTAGTAGTTGTTGTTGGTGATGTTCAGGGTGTTCTGCAGGGAGCGCCAGGATATGAGAGGATGAGAGGGTCAGTGACTGAGTGCGCAACAGATATCTTTCTACCAGATAAGGACAAGTGGAAGACAATAATGAGTTCACTGCGTGGTCACGTCAAAAGCAGCAAGCAATAGCAGAGCTGGATTGTATTTCCTCCTATGCTAGTTTCCAGCAATCATGGAGGAGAAACTATTCGTTGATGTATCCCACAGTTATAATCAAGATTCAGTCCGTGTGTCTCCACAAACGTAGACGCAAACACAAATGTGATCTTCTTTTCTGTTTGTTGTACTGACAGCCAAGAAACAGGTCAAATTCCTTCTGTATGTTTTAACATCCAAATAATAAAATAAGATGTAAGCCTTGTGCAAAAATCTAAATGCTCTTTATAAAAAAATAAGTTAGGATGACCCAAACCGGTAGCCTACTCGCAGTGTACTCGAGATTATCAAAATGTAACATGTAAACAGTAACATTAATCAACATGAAAGGCATGAGCAGAAAGCATAAATAGCATTTTTGTCTATTGATGATGATGTAGACGAATTCAAATAGTGCACAACCTGCCAATTTATTTCACATATGTTTAAGGTTTGTTACCAAATGCAGCCTGGGATTTACTGTGTCAGGATAAAGGACGTTATCCAAGCATTTACGTCATTATTTAGCCCAATTGATTGACCTGAGCCAATAACAAACAACCAAAATTCTCGGACCTTTCCGCTGATAATGTGTGTTCAATAAATTAGACAAGCCTTAGAAGATAACTGAAATAGAACTGAAATGTGTCCTGACTCTTTCAATTCAATTTCAATTCACAATTAGTTCAATTCAACCAGGAGGCTAAAATAGGCACATACAAGTTTGAAGTTATTCTAGTTGGGTGTCCATTCACACAGTGAAATTCAATGAATACCATTCATTGAATATCGTCTCTGGTGCTGTTGACATAGTGGAAAAATGACCTCAAATCATCAGGTCAGAGTGGGCGAACACACAGTAGGCTGCATTCTCTTGGGATTACGTTCGGGGACGCGCTCACCGTGATGTTGAGGTACACGATGCGCTTCTCTTGGTCGTAGCTGACGAACACCGACTTGACGCCCACGTAGGACACGTCGATGGTGCGGGGGAAGAGGAAGAATACCGCCAGGCTGGACAGCAGCAGACACAGCAGCACTGAGGCAGTCACATAGAGCTTCCTGCAAGAGGCGGGGCCAGGAAAACACACATCTCGACTTACTTACAAACCTCAGTGGAATGATCGCATTCAGTGACACAAAGTGCCAAAAACAAATCCTATCTTTCAAATATCCAATATCTTTCTGAGTAAAACAACGTTCCAACTATCAACATGATCGCCGAGTTGTGAGACTGAGTTGTGAAAGTGAATGGATGTCTCCCTCTCTGTTGAGGGAGGGAGGGGGGGACCACTCGTCCCTATAGCAGTATCGATAAGCTTGAACCTTATAGATTTTTGGGTTTTGAGAAATGTGTAACTGCCCAACACTGTGCCACCAGGTGTGACTCAGCGTGGTTAGCCATTCCAAGCGGTTTCAAAAGCCGGTGTCATCACTGTTTTATGACATCACAAGTGGGAGTGTCCAACAAGAAGTAGGGTGGATAGCCTACCAGTTGCTACAGTCCACTGGGTAGCTGGAGGGGTGGGGCAGAGGCCAGCCTCTGCTCAGGCTTCTTAACTGACAGCATGAGGGTCTGTCTGGGGGAGGGGGGCTTCTGTCTCAGGGGGCGACCCAGCAGGGTCCTCCTCCTTCTCCGTCACCGCCATCACCTCCGGTGCGTCGTCGTCATCATCGTTGCCGTCCTCTTCGGCGTGGGCCTCGAAGGCGGGGCCCAGGTGCAGGGACCCCGGCAGCCGGACGGGGCAGAAGGCGGAGCCGGTGGAGATGAAGTTGACCTTGTTCTTGTCAGGGCAGGAGAAGAGAGGGGCGGACGCCGCCACAGGCTGCCTGGAGCTGGAGGACAACGCAGATACGTGAGGATGGAGAATGTCCCGGCTGCACGTTGTATTCCCATTCTCCCTCACCCACCATTAATGATTATAATTACAGTAAATCAAGTTAATGTCCTGGTCTGTCCCTTGGGCATCATCTTACTGCAGGCCTATAGCTACTAAAAGCAAGTATTACATGCAACTATAATTTACTCATTTATGAGACGTCAACTTGACACATTTGGATCAGGGTTCAGTAGTCAAGGAATCAAAAGTGGAAGAGGAGGGGCCAAATCCATACCTGGTCTCCTCAAAGGCTTTTATCTTCTCACAGCCTTCGGGCGGCTCGCGCTTAAACATGTAGCTGTTGTTGGGCTTGGGTGAGGAGGCGAACTTGGGCAGTGGGGAACTGCTTCCACTGTCGGCACCTAACGTGAGCAGAAGTCACAGGGACATCGGATCAGAACCACGCCCTGGTGACGCCGGCCCATTTCTTTTCAATAGATCACATAGCTGTTATAATCACCTGATTCCCGAGTTTTCTTCCAGAGTAGTAATAACTCATGTTGTTAAAGTGGCAATCTCTAAGATTTATGTTTCGTGCTCTTTGGTGACACTTAAGGCGAAAAGTGGTAATTGCACCCAAACATTGTCGCATAGGTCATACGTCGGTTCGCTGGCAGTTGTTTAATGGTGGATACACGGATTTGGTAAATTATTCAAATAGTTTAATGAGATTGAAAAAGTTTCAGGCAAATCCGAAATGTTTTTACTGAAACGTTCTGATGAGTGGAGGAGTGTTTTCTAGGCACACCTGTGCCGCCCCGAGGGATCAAACAGTGGCTTTCTGAGGAGTGTAGACCATGCAGAGCCAGGTGCTGCGATCCAACTAATGCCATGCCTGTAGGACCTGCATACATTTGTACACACCGCTTTGGACACGTATGATCTGTGTTCATACACGGGCTGCATGTATGAGCCCGCTCGTATCTTTAGGTATAACCCCATGTGCATACTGGGTGGAAATGTCGGCCAACAAGTCTGGACTGCAACTGCTATGAGACACGATTCTGTTACAGATATACCACGACTGGTATCGATGTCGGTCGATACAAGGTTAGAAGAGTAGAAGAGGACAGTTAGAAAAGGGCAGCGCAGCAGAGGAAGACCGAGAGGAAGAATTCTCAGCTAGCGTTGGGGCTATCGTGGGTGTAGCACAGAGCTCGGATTCTCCACCTAGAAGCTGCAGCCAAGGTGAACTAAAGGGATGGTGGTTGACTGTGCAGACCTCTCGACCTCTCCATCAGAACACATCAGAATACATTTGACGTTGAGAAATAAATTATTTCTGTTTATTTCTGTTTCCATGGTTTTATGCGTTAAAAGTCCTGTCTGTTGTTTTGTGTAAAAAGGTTGGACACGCTACATTGTGTGAGATATATGCTAAATGCACCGCCTGGCCGTACCTGTGAGGGTTTCTGGTATTATTTGTTTTATGTTTTTGTCATAAATATACATACATTTGCATGAGGCAAGCATATTTTGTCTGCTCCCTTTTTCATTTTGGACAAATAAAAAAAGTGCAATTAATTTGCAATGAACCACACTATAATCTGAACCACCTCGTCATGCGTGGACAGCTCAACTCGGCAGTAATGTGCGCACCTTTATCGCGGTCGTACAGCAGCTCGTCCGTGGAGTAGGGGCTGCCGGCGTGGGACCCCAGGGGCCCGGCGGCGGGCGAGGGGCAGGGGGACAGGCTGGAGCAGCTGCTGGAGCGGCCCGGCGCCGACGACGGCGTCTGGGTGTCCACGCTGCGGGAGCTGCCGCTGCGCTGCTGCGGCGGGAAGGGGGCGCGGCGGCCGTCCGGCACCTCAAGAGCCTGGGGGGGTGTATTAGGGAAAGAAACACTTGTTGACCGCTGATGACACCGTTAACGTTGGTATACGATGGGCTCACTAGTTAGATAAATCCAAGAAGACAAAATCTCATTTCACATAGCATCAAAATTATCATGGTATATTTGCTAAACTATTTACTACTTCTATTTCGTCATTTAGCAGACACTTTAACCAACAGGAAGTTCAAATAAAAATAATTAAGGAGCAGGTTGAAGTTAGGGCATACATGTAGAGTACGGGAACTTTGGGGATCGAACCCGGTACCTTTCGGCTTGGGACTTATGGGGCAATAACTCGCAACAGGCACCCTCGTCCAGGTGACCTGACCAAGGTTGATCAAGACTCAGCCTGTGTCCAAGTGGCATTCTACTGCCCCCACTGGTCACCCCCATCAGCCAGAGGCATCTCTCTGCTGCATCCACGCTGTTACTGATGGCTCTCCTCCTGCTCACTCCTGTAATGCCCAGGGTTCCATAGGCCGTGCTGAGGGAGTAGCCTGCAAATCCCCAGCTGCCCACCTCCACTGGCATGCATCTGGTTCCTCCACCCGTTCTTGGGGCAGTCCTCCACCATCTCCTGTTACTTCACCCTCTTCATCTCCTGTGCCTCCTTTCCTCCCAGGGCACTGTTAGCTCCAAGAGGACGAGCTCTCTGGTGGCCACAGAGACCAAGATGGTGTCTCAGCGAGGTCTGGATGATATGCGCTGGGATTGTCAGCTGCCTCTCAAGGTTGCTGACAACAGCTTGCCCGCTCTTCCTCCGCTGAAACATGCACCTCCTCCTGGACCAGCTTTTGCCTCTCCTTTCCACTGGTCCCACAGGTCGATGTTGAGCTCCTGATTCCGGCCCTGCCCTGTGCCACACTCCCAAGCAGAGCCTTGTACTTTAGCCGAGCTTCTGCCTGCTGGACTACCTCGGCTGCCCTCCACTTCCTCCCCCTCCTCATGGCGATCCCTGCACCGGATACTCTGGTGTCCCTTGAGCCGGTGTACTGCAGGTGTTCTCATGCCTGTGCCATGATGAACTCCTCCCTGACAGAGCTGAAGGGAAGCCTGAGCATATTGCGGTTTCCATACAGCCCAATACTACTCAGGCTGCGTGGCAAGCCCAGCCATCTGCAGAGATAGCTGATCACCTTCCACTCAAAGCCTTCTACTACCATCATGGGGAATTCATAGACGAGCAGGGGCCAGAGGATTCTTGGGTGAAGAGATGCCCTGGCTTACAAACCATTTTCTCCAGATGTAAGAAAACATGTTTGTTTGGTACAGACCCCAACAAATGTCATAATGATTATTTTAATAGTTTGTTTAGTGAAAATTAAGTTGTGATCACAATCGCAAAATCTGTCAAAATAACTTTCTTAAGGAGTGGACATAATGACAACTAAAAAGAGATGGACAAGGAGATGTGTGACCTTTAGCTCGTCCTTGTCTCCGTGGTCTCTGATGAAGACCTTTTCCAGCTCGTGGTTGATGCCCTCGATGCTGCTGGGCACCCGGGAGATGGAAGGCTTGGGCACCGTGATGCTGGCCAGCGGCATCTGGGCCGACTTTGACATGGAGACCTCCTCCTGCTAGGGCAACGCAAACATACACACGTGAATCCACTGTCTAGGTGGGCCGGCTCGCGGCTCGACGCCTTGTACTGACCCAGGTTCGATTCCCGCCTGTGGTCCCGCGCTCCACATAATTCTCTCTCCTACAACCCAATCTCCAATTAATTGATTGATCTGCAAATGTGTCAAAGGAGCAGCAAATGAGAATCAACTTCAATAAGACAAGTGGCCAAAAGTGATGTAAACATTGTATATCAATATCATTTCATTAGAATGTTACAATGAAGCCGCATTGCTGTTTGATCAACAGAACACGAATCATGGAGAAAGTAAAATATGTTCTTAACTACATCCAACCTTTATGAGCAGGGAGCTGTATGATCAAGGCAGGAATCAACTCCGGTCATCTTACTGTTGTGAGATTTAGCTTTACATTGCATCCAACTTCAGCCATCTTTGACATCCCCTGTGAGGTTCAGGTGGCAAGTGTGTGTGCATGCGTGTGTGTGTGTGTGCATGGTGTGTATGCATGGTGGCATCCTAACCTGGCTGAAGGCAGTGAGGGCGTTGAGGGTGGTGGCAGCGGCGGCACAGGCGCTGCACTGGAGCGGGGGGGAGAAGCACTCCTTGTCCCTGCTGCTCCTGCTGCTGTCGTGGTGTAGGTGGTGGTGATGGAGGTGGTGATGGTGGTGTGGTGGTGGTGGTGGCGGCTGCCCTGCTTACTGCGCTGCAGCTGCTGCTTCAGCTTGGCTATCTGCTGGAGGACACGCGCATGTGGACGGGAGGAGACACACCGGAGTTATAGTAACACCAGCAGCAACACAGAGACTTGGACAAGACACACTGTATACAGTATATGGGTGATAATCACGCAAATTGCAATTACGTGAGATTGTAATTGATTTCAGGGAAAATGCTAAATAAAAAAATATTTTTTTGTACTTTATTTCACCAGGCAAGTCACCCAGAACAGATTATTATTAACCCTGAATAACGTAATTAGAAGTTAATGATGGATATCCATCCCTTAAGGTTAAGGTTGGGATCTGAACTGATTGAACAGCCGCGGGACCCTTGTGTCATATGATATAGCGCCTTTACTTTCTGAGGAGACTCAAGAAGTTTGGCATGTCTGCAAAACAGGTGCACCATCGAGAGCATCCTCTCTGGCTGCATTACTGCCTGGTTTGGCTGCTGCTGATGGTAAAGACAAGTGGTGAAGACACATCACCGGCTGCCATCTCCCAGCAGTGCAAAGTATCTACCACACACAATGCCTGAGGACTACAGCCACCCTGGCCATGGACTGTTCACGCTGCTGTCTTTTTTGCGTACTGCCTGCTATGTCACAAGAATGGCCTGTGTTATGATGTACATGTGACAATAAAACACTGACTTTTAGAACGTAAGACCATGCATGTCGTACTCCAACACAGCCACTAGAGGTGGCCATTTGTATTTGAGGTGAGGTTGAGTCAACCGGTAGCGTGGGGCAGACATTTGGTCACAGTGTTGGACACATGATACAGTTCCCAGAACCAGCAGCGTACAGTTGGTAGGCCAGTGGCTCTCAGATGGGGGTACTTTGAAGGATTGAAGGGGTTACTCGGAACATGAAAAACTATTATTGTTTTAATATTGGTTATGAACAATTGTAAAATAGTTCCGCCTCAGGAAAATGAGTGAATACCCCCTAAATATAATTAAGTCAATCTGAATAACAATGTAGTAGCACGTTTGGTAAATCTTTCCAATCAGAGCATTACTTTAAAGAGGTACTTGGGGTACATTAGTAAATGTAGTTTGAGGACCACTGTAGTAGACAAGTAGCAAGCTAATGCCGTTATTGATTACTATAATGACTCAATACGGGCCGCAAACCACCCTTCAAAAGATGTTATGTATTGTGCAGCTGGAGCTGCAGATCTATAGAGACAGCTTTGGGTGGGTGGGCCGGGCGGGCTCGTTTGTTAAGCAACAACAAGCAGTTGTTGGACTCGTAGGACGGTCAACAGTCAGATACTAATCTGTACACTCAGGCCTGCAACATGTCTGGGACATGTCCATATGGACACACACACACACACACACACACACACACACACACACACACACACACACACACACACACACACACACACACACACACACACACACACACACACACACACACACACACACACACACACACACACACACACACACACACACACACACACACACTTATTAAAGAGGGCTGTCTGAAGCGGCTGACACGCGATCCCCCGTCTTTCTCTGGCCGGGGAGCCAGAGAGCGGGGGCAGATTTGGTTTCCCCCGCTCCTCACACACACACACCACAGGTGAGGCCAGGGGCCCTCGTCAGGTTTCTCCATGCTGGGGCCCGGGGGTCCGGGGGCAGCGAGGGCGTGAGAGTTGACTCAACACGATGGCAGGAAGAGAGCGACTCTTCACCGCCAGCAACGAGCAGCAGCGTGGCGCAGTGCATTATTGGTTTGTATGTTAGCGACAGCGTTAGAGCAGTGATGAATAAGTTTAGGTTTCCCTCAGGAGTGTCACAGTGCAAGTTTAACACAATAATCGTAAAAGTTTTATTATATACCGCATAAAGCGAATATGTGATGAATTTAGTGTTGTCATAAACACCCCGAGAAGAAAATCCCCAGACATGTTAAAATATATAAGTGGTGTATCATATTTAAGAAGTCCAGGTGGCCAGGATGTGCTGAATCAATACATTACTATATTGAAAACTGATGGTTGTCATTACATGATTAAATGCTGAATCAGTTATATGTTCATCAGTGCAAATATATATATTAAAAAAAAAGTATATTTGAAAATAAACAGTGTAGGAATACATTACAAGGACATATGTCAAAAGATACTAACGGGAAATACTAATAAGGTCATATTTCAGATTTCTCCATCCAACCATCGGTGGTCCATTTATCTACAAAATATCAGATATTTTTTCTGCAATGATAAAAGCAGGCATATTTACATTTAGCGTATTCGAATCATGGTAAATGCAAAATATTGGTGCAGTACATGCCCAATGGTTTACTATGGTCATACTATATTGTATTGATAGCCTATTTTTTGCCGTTTATGGTGTAGTTCACATCACAGCCAATCAGACAACAACAACAAAAAATCGATATTTTCAAGATCTTTAGAATCCTATTGTTTTAAAACAGGGACAGGCCACTCGAGACAGGGATTGTCCCCAAGAAAACCGGGACGTCTGGCTACCCTAAAAAACTCGCTATTCAAACAGAGTAGTTCAAGGAAATGAGCTTCATTGGCATCATAAAAAGGCAATTCATTTCATGTCGATATGGATTTTCCCAAGGACTTCCTGGTCCGACAAGTGGCCGGTGATGGTCTGTGACACTGCTGTTTCGTGGAATGCAGATGGACACAGGCAGGCAGGAAACAGAATCCACCTTAACACGCCGGTGTCAATCTCCCGTAGTGGAGTAATGATGTCACACGGCTGCCTTTCATATAGATGGATTACCCAACAATGTGAGGCTCTAGCCCAGATCCACTCACTGAAGGAAGGCTGCGATTCAAAACCATAACACAACGAGGCCAAACACACTTTAAGACCCAATCTCCAATAACATTTCTACAATTAACCTCTTTCTTTGCAAAAAAAAATATTATAAACAAAAATACCTGCTAAATGCCTCTATGGCTCCTCAAAACAAGGGACCAACTAGGTTATTTTAAGAAGTGCATAATAAGCCGAATAAAACCTTTCTATACTTTAAGACTGATACAAGTGGTGGCAGTGGCTCAGGAGGTAGAGCGGTTGTCTGGCAACTGGAAGGTTGCTGGTTCGATCCCCCGGGTCCGCCTAGCTACGTGTCGAGGTGTCCATGAGCAAGACACCTAGCCCCTACCTGCTCCATAGGCAACAGTCTATGCTGGCTGTTGCCTTGCATAGTTGACACTGCCGTCGGTGTATGAAAATGCCGCTCCTGTGATGGATATTGCACTTGTCGGCCCTAGCTTAAAGTCCAACAAACACATTCACTTCCAACATGCCTGCAATCCCTGCAGCCCCTGTTTCGGACTGAATACTATAGCAACGGCAGCTAAATGTGTGCATAATATGATGTACTCTACACTCTGTGACCTGGGTGGCGACGGACGTGGCGGCCCATAGATTGCGCACGGCCATAATGTGGCAGTTGCACAGAAGGGGAAGTGGCTCGTTAGGAGCGAAGATAGGCTTATCGGTCGCCTCCCCGCCGCAACACACCAAACCAGCCAGGGTGGAGCTCCTTACGTCTGTCCTGTCTGACAGCATTCGCCATCGGCGCACAGAGACACGTATGCAAATACATGAGTACGTTGCAAGATAAATAAGGAAACAAAAATGACAATAAACAATCATCTCATGGTTCGAGCTGCCTTGAGTGTTTCCTTCCTAGTCCAGCATAACCTGACCTGTCCTGCTCATCCCAGCAACACAGAGCTCCATGGATCAAATCTCTATTGAGAAGTGATTTCACTGATGAAGATAAGAGTGTGCCGCCTAACTGCCAGCATCTTTTTAGCAACAGTGCATGTTGATTCTTCATGAGTACGGATTCATTCTGGAGAGCAGTTGATGTTACATGGTGGTGCCGTTTTCAGATCATCTGGTGGTTTTAAGCCTGCAAATTACATTGTTACTTATGTGCTATTTAAAAGAGAATATTGGCCCTTTATCGGTGGAATTTCCACAGATACAGCTGTGATAGGCCCATATATTCACATATCCACGTTGTGTCAAATGCCTCAGATATTTCTTCATGAACAATTTTGCGCAGTGTAGTTGGCAGTTCAGCATTGCACATATTTTGTCTGGAGGCTTTTGCCGCCATTGTTGGGTTGCTTTATAAAACACAAAAGGATACTCCTGTTTTTCCTGTGCACTTTGACGTACGTGCATGTGTGTGTGTGTGTGTGTGTGTGTGTTGTGTACCTCTTTGAGCTGGTCGGCGCTGCCCCAGGATGCGGAGCGCTGGTGTGTGCTGCTCCTCTTCTCTCCCACTTCTTCAACCCAGCATACAGGAGTCTGCACAACAACAACAACAGAGGACCACAGGAACACAACGCTATGGGTATCAGCTGACTCACAGTTGGAAAGAATGATGTGATCGTTTGAGGTCCCTACAAAGTTCTGCCTACTTCTGCATCTTGTAAGGGTGTGCACAAACTACGACGGTGGCCACTTTTGGCAATAATGTAGAGTGTCATGGCGATGGAGATGGCATGAAGGGCTTTGATATGGTTAGGGTCACTATGGGAGCCTGCTGGGACATAATAGCTCCTGCCTTAAACCACAATGACATGTTCTGTTCAGGTTAGCAGTGAATGTGCCAATCGCATACTACAGAATGTCACAATGACAGCTGTGAACATGTTTGATGATACAATACCTGGAGGGGTCACAGTGACAATGCAATAAGTAGACAATGTGCCATTTGTAACTGCAATCACGCATGTGTACACAATGTCGACAGCAGGCAGTCACACACAGCATTAAATTCACTGCAGCTGCAATGGAGACAACACATGCATGCCAAGATGCATTGACAGACAAACACAATTTGACTCAATGTTGCAATACGTTTGTCAATAAAAAGGTTAAAAAAATGTAATTACAATTTCTTTGTCACAAGTCTTGAGGGATGATGATCGTGAATTAACAAAGCTATCAGCACTCTCCAAATATCGAAATTGACACACACACACACACACACACACACACACACACACACACACACACACACACACACACACACACACAACACACACACACACACACACACACACACACACACACACACACACACACACACACACACACACACACACACACACACACACACACACACAGCGTGAAAGCTGAGCTGGTCTCAGACAGAAGTTAGCGATCGACCCCGCATCACTTTGCCTCTACTGCCGTACAAACTGGCGCAAAGGGTGGTTTTGTTTTGTCATTTTTTTCCAATTATCAGGGATCTCCCTCTGTCTCTCTCTCTCTCCTTCTGGATGAAGAAATGTGAGGGATGGACACCGAAGTGGGTTTTCAGGCTTTCATTCAACGAAAGACTTGTTTTATTTCCTAGCTAAATGGTTATTATGTGAATATTGAGCCACGACCGACTGACCTTGCGGTTCTGATGCCTCGGGCGGCAACGGAAAAAAAAATCTGGAAGGCAAAGTTGTGTGGAAAAGGGCTCAGCATTGGAAAATACCAGGCTCGGAAAAAAAGTCAAAGCCCCGTCATGTTTCACTCCAGGGTTGTGTGCTAATATGCAAAGTTGGCCCGAGAGTGTGAACTGCAGAAAATACCGGGAGGATTTAGCAGTCTTCTGCTTGCCTGACAGACAGTGCTGACATTTCCAATAGACAGACGGGGCCCTCTCTGTCTGAGGACAGGGTGGGGCCCAAGTGCCAGGCCTGTATCAGTGCTTGCGTGGTGTTTTGCTGGCCCGGTAGCTCTGTATCCAAGACCTTGATGTATATGTGCATATATTTCCCACTGCTGTACCCACCGACAACAACATGTTAGCAAGTTCTTGTACAGACAATCGAATGTGAGACGTCATCTTCTTCTCCCTGCGCTGTTCTATACAGAGCACACTATGCACTTTCCACAGTTGCCGTCAATAAGCAGAAGAATGGTTGGGAACAATTGAGGCCCTGTTTTGTGCGAGTGGCACATCATTCAATTCTGCCAGACCAGTCCTACTTTGCGTTTGCATATTTAACAAACTGGCGAAGCCATTTTAGCACCGTACAGAGAAAGCCAATAGCGATCGGCAACCGGTCGTTATTGGCTGATGTTACACCTACTACTATAGAATATTTTTCTATACATATGACATTATACTTTAATGGAATCTGCTAGAAGAGTTACCAGAGAACAGAGCTGGCCTGTAGTGGCTGCTAGAGTCCTGGAGTAGCCGTTAGCAGGACTACATGAGAATTTAAAGGGATGCCTGTGCCACCGACAAAGACATCTTCTGTGTATGTGCCTCTCTCTCCTTACCTACTCTAAGGCAAGGTGAGGCACAAGGGGGGCCATACTACCTGTGACTTCACCATGTCGCTATACACACTTTCATTAATTGGGTGGCAAGTTATACCTGCACTATATAACTTTTCAATTGCAGCCATTTATGGCATTAAAAAATATCACCAGTAAAAGTGTCTCACAGGTTAATCCATACAGGGAACAATTTTTCTTTATGAATCATTTTATTGTGGTCCACTTCAGCTCATATATCCCTATACATTGGATTATGATCCCTTTATGGTATAAATTGGAGATAGTATGGGCCATGAAAGACAAGCTGCAATCTATAGGAGCTCAGTTTGTACACATACACGCACTGTGATTGGCCGCAGTAATATAATGATTGGGCCATCTTTTATTGCAAAAGCTGCAATGTTGGCTTTTTTTTGACAGTAACAGTCAAACAAATTGGTTGAATCAGTTTTCATAAATATTGCAGCATTGGATAAATGCTACAATACAATGTGAATATTTTGTAGACCAATAAACATAAATAGTACATAAATTATTTCTTCAGTTGATTTCAAAGTCTGCATTGAAAATGCATGAATAATTAGCACATTGTAATGCCAATACATTTATTAATGTTCTCTCCTGTCGAGAGACAACTTAAAAACTAAACGGAAGCCAAAACGCTGCCATTACCGTTATGAAACTATCTTCAGACTTTGTACTGTATCTGCTCTAAAACCAATACAAAACATTTAGAAAATACAGATTATTCCTTCAGAGCATCAGAGCGTCAAGCGTTCACTGAAAGCCAAAAATAACCAAGAGTGAAGGTCAAAAGTAGGAAATATAGTGTGAGATTCAACGTACACACACACACACACACACACACACACACACACACACACACACACACACACACACACATACACACACACACACACACACGCAATAGCAATATGGTTTCGAGGCGTGGGCTGACGTGACAATTTAGCAGCTGAGGCTGGCACCAACACACACTTCAGGTTGCCAGGCGACGGGAATGAAAACAGGATGTACTATGAAGTCATGGTGTCAGCGAAATTGACACACCCTTAGGTGTCAATATCTGAGCCCTGGGAAGGCAGCCTGTTGGCAAGAATCTTAGCTTGCGTGTCTCCAATAAATGACCATCAAAAGCGCTAGTACAGTGTAATCCGCTTATAGTGATCACGTTTGTCCGGGTCAAATTGATCACTATAAGCGGTTGATTACTATAACCGACATTTTCTAATTTTCTTTATTTTTTATGCAGATTACCATCCAATTGACATATGTATATATAATACATTAATACATGTATAAAGTAATGAAACGGACAGCCTTGCTTCGACGAGTCTCCGTTTTTCGTTCAGAGAAAGTGACTTTCTTTTACCCGACATGGTGAGCAATTTGCTGCAGCACCAGCGCTCACCAGCCGCTGAAGATGTGCACGCGCGAGCCGCTATAAATGACCGTAATTTATTAATTTCTCCCACATATGTTATGTATAAAAGGACCCAAAATGATCACTATAAGCGGACTGCTTGATCGCTATAAGCGAATTATTTAAACAGTGTTTGTATAGGAACGATTCTGTCCCAGGCTTTTTGATCCATATAAGCGGTTGATCACTATATCCGTGATCACTATAAGCGGATTACACTGTACAAGAAGCACAGTATATTATGAACAACATACTGTATAACAGCTCCCTCTCTCATCTTTACAGTCGGAAGGGGAACTATGTGAGCATGTTCTTTACTGATTCTAGCTCAACACCATAGTTCCCAGCAGACTGGCTGACAGGCTGATTGAGCTGGGTCTGAACAACCCCCTGTGCGCCTGTATCCTGGACATCCTGGCCGCCAGGCCCCATGTCGTCAGGGTGGGCAGGCACACCTCCAAACCCCTCACCCTGAACACAGGATCCCCCAGGTTTGATGAATGATCCTCACCAGCCCAACAACAAACTGTTCTAACTGCTGCGGTCAGGCAAGTGCCTCCACAGTCACGCTGCTAGAACAGGGAGACTAAAACAGAGTTTCTTGTACTCTGACCTCACCAGCGCACACATGCTTATGACATAAGACGGACAGACAGACTTTCTACATATGAAATGTCAGGTTTATGTTTCAGTCAATTGCATGCACTTGTTTAATTAATGTATGTGCAAAAGTAAGTGAACCCCCAGCTGCATTGGTAAAATCAAGTAGGTTATCAATTAAGCAGACCAATCAAATGAGACATCCTTAGGAAAAGGGTTGGGCAACAGATTAAAAGAGAGAGGAAACCAACCAAACCACAGTCGTGCCAAGGTGTACCTACACAGATCAACAATGCCGAGAGGAAAGGAGATATCCGAGGACATCAGGAAGAAGGTACTGACCGCCCATCAGTCTGCGGAAAGCTATAAGACCATCTCCAAAAGATTCCAGCTCCATCCATCCACTGTAAGACAAATCATTTAAAAATGGAGGGCAAAATATGGAGGGAAAAATAATAAATCAGGTAAAAGCCAACCCACACATCACCTGTAGAGCATTGCAGATCTCTCTGGCAGCATCTGGGGTACAGTAAATGTACATGTGTCTACAATCAGACGAAAATTTAATAGACATGACATTCATGGGAGGGTTGCTAGAAAGAAGCCTCTGCTCTCAAGAAAGAACAAAGCTGCCCCTTTCAACTTTGCCAGAGAACACTTGGACAAACCAGAGGCCTTCTGGAAGTCCATTCTCTGGACAGATGAGTCCAAGATAGAATTATTTGGTCACAACCAAAACCGCCATGTTTGGCGAAAAGCCAACACTGCATACCAATAAAAGAAGCTCCTCCCAACAGTGAAGCATGGTGGTGGAAATGTGAAGGTCTGGGGCAGCTTTTCTGCCTCCGGACCTGGACGACTCCATATTGTCCAGGGAAACATGAATTCTCGTGCCTATCAACTAATTCTTGATCAGAATCTCCTGCCATCAGTCAGGGAGTTGAAGCTGGGCCGAAAATGGGTTCTGCAACAAAACAATGACCCAAAGCATACCAGCAATAGTACCAAAGAATGGCTTAAAAGAAAGAGGATTCGTACTCTGTATTGGCCTCGTCAAAGTCTGGACCTCAATCCTATATAAATGTTGTGGCTAGACCTGAAGCAGGCAGGACATGCCAGATGTCCCTCCAACTGCTCTCAACTGGCTGAGTTCTGCAAGGATGAGTGGGCAAAAATCCCCAACAGCAGATGCGAGAGACTGGTCAGTGGTTTCAGAAGACGTTTGGGTGAAGTAATGGCTGCAAAAGGAGGTGCCACAAGCTACTAACTAAAAGGGTTCACATACTTGCACATGTCACATTCTCTGTTTTTGTGAGATAAACCACTTTTGTTGAATAAATACCGTATTTTTCGGACTATAAGGCGCACTTAAAATCCTGTAATTTTCTCAAAAATCGACAGTGCGCCTTATAATCCGGTGCGTCTTATGTATTAATTCTGGTTGTGCTTACTGACCTCGAACCGATTTTATGTGGTACACGGCGCTCAAAAATCTGTCAAAATGTGTTTAGTACGACTTTGGTAAGCTACGAAGCCGCACCGCTTGATGGATTGTCGGAGCATTACGGCTACCGCGGAGTAATACTAGCCTTGCGGAGTAATACGTACTGTGCTTCAACATACCGGTAATATTATGGTGTGTGGCTGAGAGAAGTTTACGTCAAGAGACAGGATGGCTTTTTCCACAAATCTCCGTCCCTATTGATCTGCGACTCCATGCGCTCCCATCTCACCGATACTGTCAAAACCCAAGTGAAGCAAACTAATTCGGAGCTTGCCGTCATTCCGGGTGGATTAACCAAAGAACTCCAACCGCTAGATATTGGTGTCAACAGGTCGTTCAAAGTTAAATTGCGAGCTGCGTGGGAGCATTGGATGACAGAAGGCGAACACACATTCACCAAGACGGGCGAGTTACGCCACTATCTGCCAATGGATCGTGGATGCCTGGGCTAAAGTATCAGTCTCAAGTGTCGTCCGAGCTTTCACGAAGGCTGGAATCATCACTGAACAGCTCAGTGACAGCAACGAGACTGACTCGGATAATGACGAGGGGGATCCGGGCATGCTTGATGCCGAAATCGCCCAACTGTTAAACTCAGACACTGAAGATGAAGAATTTGATGGATTTGTGGAAGAGGAATGAACTGAAAAAGTGAGTGTATTGTTTTGTATTTTATGTGTTACAACTGAACAATGTTGAGTTATTGTGAATGAGTTGAATAAAGTTCGACTTATCTGACTGTTTTGTTTTGCTTAATGCGCCTTATAATCCGGTGCGCCTTATGTATGAAAATAGACCCGTTCATTGATATTGCGCCTTATAATCCGGTGCGCTTTATAGTCTGAAAAATACGGTAATGAAAATACATCTTTTTTTTTTTGTTTGTGTCCATTATTTGGAAAGTCTGCTTTACAAATTGGTGTTTGGATATACATTTAATGAGGTTATTTTAAATTGTTTCACAAAAACAATGACCGTGTCTTGAGGGCTCACAATCTTTCAAGCAGCACTGTACATGCCCACATACATGGTCTGTATTAGGAATGCACCGATACCACTTTTTTTCAGACCGAGTACAAGTACAAGTACTTACATTTGGGTACTTGCCGATACCGAATACCGATACGAGTACTTAATAAAACCATTAGCCCTACAGTCTAATGACTTTGAAAACATGTTATTTTTTGTCTTGAGGGGGGTGCTCCGTTAATTCGCGGTTCTGATGGGGGGGGGGGGGTGCTCCGTTAATTCGCGGTTCTGATGGGGGGGGGGTGCTCCATTAATTCGCGGTTCTGATGGCTTCTGATCTCTGTTAATTGGTGGGGACATGTCCCCAGCGTCCCCACTAAATTCTACGCCAATGCTCGGTACCATGCGCAGTTGCTATTAAACATCCATAAACGACAACTCGGTTGCATCTCTTTATTTCAATATTCCTTGGCTAAGAATATTACAAGGTTAACGTTGCGTTGCCAAAGTGGTATCGGTGCGGTTGTATCGGAGTAGTTCAACAAGTACAAGTACAAGTACATGAGCACAGTATCAAACCGATACCGAATACTGGTATCGGTATCGGTGCATCCCTAGTCTGTACTATATTTTTTTCAGATTTAGTACATTTTTGATGCTGCCTTTTATTTTCTTATGCTATTTTTACTGTAAATATACTAAATATTCGGATCTGTTCAATTCAAGTTATCTATCGTATGCTTTTGCACATTCCGCTGAGCATCACCACTTTTAATTTCACTGCATATCCTGTATGTGTATGTGACAAATAAAGTTCTTGAATCTTGAAAGTTGGTGCCACAAGTTCAACATCAAAATGGCACAACAATGCTGTCCGAAACCATCACGGTCTAGCAGAGACGATGAAAGGTCAGTTTTTGTACACTCTCTTAGAAAAGTATTTTTGGTGTGATCTTGATCTTAGCGGTTTTTAAAAGAGGCTACTCTTTGCAGGAAGCTTTCTCTCGACCCAAATAAAAATGCCACGAAAAACGAATGCCAATCCGTATTTTCTGACGTCCTAAACCCATCTGCACTGCACTGAATTTCTCCCCAGGGCTAACTTGGCTAACTAATCCCATGGCCGTTTACCACCACTTGGGGCCCTTGTCCTACACCTGGAGAGAACCGGGGGTATGGGGGAATCTACAGCCCCCCATGGTTACTCTTTTTCACAGCTATGGCATTAGCACATCCCCATGTCATCGCCAGCTAGCTAGCAGACAGTGCATCTGTTCAGAGCATCCCGTCCGCAAACAAAATTACAAATCCTATCAATCAAATTCTACTTCACATGTTTTGGGAAGCATTTCTTAAAGGTCCCATATTATGGAAAAACATTTTGACTGCTTCAGTGTTGCATTTGTGTATCTGTGAGTGCCTACCAACTCCAAAACGCTGAAAAGAAAAACCCAGTCAGTTCCTTGTGGGCTGCCTAAGTCAGAAAGCATGTGTTTCAACAAGCGGTTCTGATTCGGGCTCCGTTTTTCTACATCATAATGGAGGTGCATTATAATGATCTCGCCCAGCTTATATATCCCTATACATTTGGATTATGATCCCTGCATTCATCATGTGCCAAACAGCAATCGTCAGACACACAAACAGACAATTACAATACCAACAAACACAACAGCACCAACAACAACAACAGAACACCTCAACAAGGTCACAGACCTATAAACAACATAGTCCTTAATCACAATACAGTCTCAAAGGGCTTTACAGGCCAGATTATTATGGGGCCTTGTGATTATGACACCCCCCTAGCCCTAGAAATCAGGAGAAGGAACTCAGAGTGGGGGATCCCGCCTTCCAGGGACAGTTCCCTGTACCGTCTGATGGTAACAGCTCATATGCACTACATAGGGCAGTGATTTTCAACCAGTGCCGCGGCTCACTAGTGTGCTGTGAGAGATGTCAGGTGTGCTGTGAGGGAAATTATCCAATTTCACTTAATTGGTCCAAAAAATATTATTTAGTTACTGCGAATAATTTGCCATGGTTGAGCGTCTGTGACCTGAAAAAAAGTGATTTGCGGTATTTTGTCGTTATTTTTTTTCCGGGTTCGTTTTTTGGGGAAACAAAGAAGATGCGGGTCGGATCGTGCGATTTATATCATAGTTATTATAGGATATGCGGGTTTGAGTCGGGCTGCGGGTCTTGTGCCGTCGGGTCGGGTCAGTTAAATGTGTGTTACAATAAAAAAGCTCTCTTATAATGTTGTTGTGGGGCATGGATTGCACATGCTGAGTTGTAAGCCTCTGCCAAACTAATTTTATTTAATTGCTGACACCGAATGAGACATTTTGAATGTTGGAATTTCTTTATATTTACATAATATAATAAGCCGTTACTTAATTTTTTGGACAGCCCTTCTGTCTGCATGTTGTGTGTGTGTGCGTGCGCGCGTGATGACGTCATCGACGACTTGTCGACTTTTTTTCGACTTGATAGAAAGGTCGACTTGAAAACACCAGTAGTCGTGCAGCCCCAGTAAGTAGAGCAGTAATGACCTTGTTGTTAATGGAAGACAATAGAATGAGTGATGCGTGTGAGACGTGTCGCTATGAGGCTACAATGTGTAATTTTGTAACATGTTTGGTTGGTGGTGTGCCGCGGGATTTTTTTTTATGTAAAACATGCGCCTTGGCTCAAAAAAGGTTGAAAAACACTGACAGAGGGGATGTGATACGTCGCTAATAATCGCCTGCCCTTTCCTCAGCACCCGGGACTCACAGGTCATTGTAATGACGTTTTGCTGTTGTCCAGTAATCTTGCTGGACATATTGACTATTTTATGCAGTTTGTTTTTATTATTCACCGACAGTGAAAAATACCACACAATGGTATTTGGTGGTATATATAATGGTAATTATATCCCCCTCATTTGCGAACTGCCATTCACTATATTTTAAACATGATTAACTTAAGTACTTAGAATTGAATGGAAAGAGCAAAATCTTTCGTCTTTTTCACCATCGCAATTCTTATCGAGAATGCTGCATATTCGCCTCGAAAATTCTATTAACTTTGTAAATAGTTTTCTATGTCTTTTTGTCTAATTGCTGTAACAAACCGGCAGCTAAATAGCGCCGTTGCTGTGACATCCTGCTACACGGAGGGGTACTATAGGGGTACTAGATCTGTAGTGGAAAGGGAGCAGGTACAAAGTGAGTCGAGGCGAGTTGAGCCAGTACTAAGATGCAGATCACTGAAATGTACTGGTGTCAGCAGGCCCCGCTGAAAAAGCAGTGTTAGCACGTGCTCACATTTGCATAAATGAAACCAACCCTGGAGAACAGGGCTGTCCGGTAGAGTGCTGTGTGCTTGATGCTTGTGGCGCTTTGACCAAAACATGTCACAGACATTCATTAGACTCAAGACTGTGGCAACTGTGGGAGGCATAATATGGGTCCTTTAAGACATTTGAAAGTCTTTTTAGTCCCGATTAAAGGCCTTATTTTTTAGATGAATAATTCAATGCCTTTTATGAATTTTAAGGGTCGGTGGGAAAGCTGTAATAATAATACATGGTGAGGTGAAAAGGGGAGTCATCTGCTGTCTTTGAAGCCTTGATCGATGAGCGGAGGTGGTAAATGCCTCATAGCGCAAACGACAGCAACTGCTGTAGTTTGAACTGCTAGCGGAGACATTCTCCTGAGGTTAGTCCTCTGGCACATTCTCATTTGGATCTTTGTTTGTTTTGTTGGTTTGTTGGTCGGTTTCTGTCCTTAGATTCCACCAGAGATGATGCATTCCCTGCACTGAATCAACTGAGCATGAGGTCATTTAAAGTTTTTTGCATTTTATATGCATAACCCAGCCGTTAAAAATCAGTGTGATGAATTGATGAGTATTTCAGCAATTCCCAGATACCAATGTAAATTCATTGTCATTTATTTGGCGAGGCAAAGCCTACTTATTGTAAGTGTAATACACTGCCTGCCATCAATCACTTTTTGCAGGTCACCCGTGGGTTTCATCTTTTGTGAAGTACTTCCACACACTTGATACGCAAGTCTGTGTTTGCTGCAAAACCTGCTGTCTTTTCTGCAGCACATGAAATCACGTGGCGAACGACGAGTCGACTTCTCTTGGCAGGAGTCGACTAATGATTAGTCGACTAGTATGTGCAACCCCTACTACCTACTGCCAGCCACTGACATGGAAGAGTATTCAATTACTCTGCCAGTCACTACATTGCAGGCACAGACGCGCAACCATGGCAGTAACTAAATAATACTTTTTGGACCAATTAAGTGAAATCTGATAATTTCCCACGGCACACCTGATGATCTCTCACGGCACACTGGTTGAAAATCACTGTATTAGAGAACCAGACACTGTTCAATGTTGTGCAAGAGATTGGTAGTAGCAAGGAGCATCTACATTACGCGCGCCATTGTAGTAGCCCATCTGTTGTCTCTAGTCTACAAAAACATTTACATTTGAGAGTCTCAGAGCAGTGTGCCTTCCCGGGAAAGTTTATTCCAGGGTGCTGGAAAGGAGGCTCCGGCCGATTGTCGAACCTCAGCTCCAGGAGGAACAATGCGGATTCCGTCCTGGCCGTGGAACAGTGGACCAGCTCTTTACCCTCGCAGGGTTGTTGGGGGGGGCATGGGAGTTTGCCCATCCAGTCTACATGTGCTTTGTGGACTTGGAGAAGGCCTATGACCGTGTCCCCCGGGGAATCCTGTGGGGGGTACTACGGGAGTATGGGGTACCGGGGCCGTTGGTACGTGCCATTCGGTCCTTGTACGAACAAAGTGCGAGCTGCGTCCGTATTCTCGGCACAAAGTCAAGCATGTTCTCAGTGGGTGTTGGACTCCGCCAAGGTTGCCCCTTGTCACCGGTTCTGTTCGTGATCTTCATGGACAGAATCTCAAGGCGCAGCCGAGGTGAGGAGAGTGTCCGGTTTGGGGACCTCAGAATTGCATCTCTGCTCTTTGCAGATGATGTGGTTCTGTTGGCTACATCAGACCGTGACCTCCAGCATGCACTGGGGCGGTTTGCAGCTGAGTGTGAAGCAGTCGGGATGAGAGTCAGCACCTCCAAGTCTGAGGCCATGGTTCTCTGCCGGAAAACGGTGGAGTGTTCCCTCCGGGTTGGGAGTGAGTTGCTGCCTCGGATCTCTGGATCTCTGGAGCTCTGAGTCTGGTTCTCTGGGTCTCGTATGCTGGTATGTCTGGATGTCTTGCTGTGTGTCTCTGGGTCTCTGGAGTGCTCTGGATCTGGGTCTGGATGTCTGGATCTCTGGAGCTCTGGTGTCTCTGGGTCCTTGGTCTCTGGATGTCTTGGAGTCTCTCGGATGTCTGGGTCTCTGGAGTCTGGATCTCTGGATATGTCCTGGATCTACTGGAATGGGTCTGGATCTCTGGATCTCTGGAGCTCTGGGTTCGTCTGGGTCCTTCTGGATGTCTGGAGCTCTGGATCTGCCTGGATTCTGGAAGGCTCTGGGTCTCGTGGGGTCTCTGGGATGTTCTGGGATGTCTGGCATGTCTGGAGCTCTGAGAGCCTACTGGATGTGCTGGGTGTTCTGGTGTCAGGGGTCCTTTCTGAGGTCTACCTGGATGGGTCTGGGATCTTCGAGATGGTCTGGATGTTCTGGATGTCGTGGAGGTCTGTATGTCTGGAGCTCTGGAGCTCTGGAGCTCTGGGGTCTGGTGTGTGTCCGTGTGTGTCCGTGTGTGGGCGTCGTGTGATTACCACTCGGCCACCCCGGCTACATATATGAGTGCACCCCGTAAATGAGTGTCATTTCACGGGTACAACTTATTGAGTCTACCGCTTAAGTAAGTCCACGGCTACATATATGAGTGCACCCCGTAAATGAGTGTCATTTCACGGGTACAACTTATTGAGTCTACCGCTTAAGTAAGTCCACGGCTACATATATGAGTGCACCCCGTAAATGAGTGTCATTTCACGGGTACAACTTATTGAGTCTACCGCTTAAGTAAGTCCACGGCTACATATATGAGTGCACCCCGTAAATGAGTGTCATTTCACGGGTACAACTTATTGAGTCTACCGCTTAAGTAAGTCCACGGCTACATATATGAGTGCACCCCGTAAATGAGTGTCATTTCACGGGTACAACTTATTGAGTCTACCGCTTAAGTAAGTCCACGGCTACATATATGAGTGCACCCCGTAAATGAGTGTCATTTCACGGGTACAACTTATTGAGTCTACCGCTTAAGTAAGTCCACGGCTACATATATGAGTGCACCCCGTAAATGAGTGTCATTTCACGGGTACAACTTATTGAGTCTACCGCTTAAGTAAGTCCACGGCTACATATATGAGTGCACCCGTAAATGAGTGTCATTTCACGGGTACAACTTATTGAGTCTACCGCTTAAGTAAGTCCACGGCTACATATATGAGTGCACCCCGTAAATGAGTGTCATTTCACGGGTTACAACTTATGAGTCTACCGCTTAAGTAAGGTCCACGGCTACATATATGAGTTTGCACCCCGTAACATGAGTGGTCATTTCACTTGGGTCCAAAACGTAAGTGCCCCTTACATATATCATGGTGAGTGCTGTACGCTTAAGTAGTCCACGCTACATATATGAGTGCCCACCCCCGTAAAATGAGTTGTTCATTTCCACGGGTACAACTTATTGAGTCTACCCCGACCCGGATAAGCGGACGGAAATGGATGGATGGAGTCTCAGAGTCGTGCTTTTTCAGTGTTTGTACCAGGCAGTGTATTACACTTAGAACACAGCACACACAAGCACACACAACACACACAACACAGCACACACAACACACACAACACACACAACACAGCACACACAACACACACAACACAGCACACACAACACACACAACACACACACACACACACACAACACACACACACACACACACACACACACACAATACACTGTCTTGTCTCCAGTGTCTTTATGAAACACTGTCTTGTCTCCAGTGTCTTCATGAAACACTGTCTCGTTTCCCCTACATGCTCGTACACTACACTGCTACATGTCAGTGTTGTGTTGAGATGAAGCGGCTGCTCTCGTATGCGTAGGACGAGATACGCGCGTCAGTGGTTTCATGTGCGACGCTGTGTCCCAGCCATCATGTGAGCTGGTCTACAGATATACAGCCGCAGCTGTCATGGCTCCCTGGCTGCATGAGGAACTCTGTCTGAAGCAGAAGTGCCCATCTGAGTTTGTCTCGAAATGCTCCAGTGTTGTTTCAAGGCAACATCCTGTTTCTTCGCTTTGCTATCATAAGCTCCGGTTATGCACCAAACGAGATGGCATGCTGCTCACACAGGCTCCAAACGGTGACTCACTACCTACCTACTAGGCTTTGCATGACTCCACACACACTATCCACGCCGGCACAACAACGTTATGAGAGCATAATTTTTTTTTATAACATACATTTAGCTGAAAATGTATTCCTGCACAGGTCTGATTTTCAAGACCCGCTCCCGCCCCACACCCACGACGTGCAATACCGAACCCGCCATCCGCACATATAACCCGACCCGACGGCACAAGACCGCGCCAGACCCGAACCGGCATATCCTATAATAACCATGACCATCAAAACATGTCAATGATCACCTTACACTGATCACCACGCATTTGGCTCAAAACGCACAATCCTTATTTTATTTGATTCACCCAGAAACTAACCCGGAAAAAAATTATGACAAAATACCACCCATCAATCACTTTTTGCAGGTCACCCGTGGGTTTCATCTTTTGTGAAGTACTTCCACACACTTGATACGCAAGTCTGTGTTTGCTGCAAAACCTGCTGTCTTTTCTGCAGCACATGAAATCACGTGGCGAACGACGAGTCGACTTCTCTTGGCAGGAGTCGACTAATGATTAGTCGACTAGTATGTGCAACCCCTACTACCTACTGCCAGCCACTGACATGGAAGAGTATTCAATTACTCTGCCAGTCACTACATTGCAGGCACAGACGCGCAACCATGGCAGTAACTAAATAATACTTTTTGGACCAATTAAGTGAAATCTGATAATTTCCCACGGCACACCTGATGATCTCTCACGGCACACTGGTTGAAAATCACTGTATTAGAGAACCAGACACTGTTCAATGTTGTGCAAGAGATTGGTAGTAGCAAGGAGCGTCTACATTACGCGCGCCATTGTAGTAGCCCATCTGGTTGTGCTCCAACTATCGGGGTATCACACTGCTCAGCCTCCCCGGGAAAGTTTATTCCAGGGTGCTGGAAAGGAGGCTCCGGCCGATTGTCGAACCTCAGCTCCAGGAGGAACAATGCGGATTCCGTCCCGGCCGTGGAACAGTGGACCAGCTCTTTACCCTCGCAGGGTTGTTGGGGGGGGCATGGGAGTTTGCCCATCCAGTCTACATGTGCTTTGTGGACTTGGAGAAGGCCTATGACCGTGTCCCCCGGGGAATCCTGTGGGGGGTACTACGGGAGTATGGGGTACCGGGGCCGTTGGTACGTGCCATTCGGTCCTTGTACGAACAAAGTGCGAGCTGCGTCCGTATTCTCGGCACAAAGTCAAGCAATGTTCTCAGTGGTGTTGGACTCCGCCAAGGTTGCCCCTTGTCACCGGTTCTGTTCGTGATCTTCATGGACAGAATCTCAAGGCGCAGCCGAGGTGAGGAGAGTGTCCGGTTTGGGGACCTCAGAATTGCATCTCTGCTCTTTGCAGATGATGTGGTCTGTTGGCTACATCAAGACCGTGACCTCCAGCATGCACTGGGGGCGGATTTGGCCAGCCGAGTGTGAAGCAGGTCGGGATGAGAGTCAGCACCTCCAAGTCTGAGGCCATTGTTCTCTGCCGGAAAACGTGGAGTGTTCCCTCCGGGTTGGGAGTGAGTTGCTGCCTCAAGCGAAGGAGTTCAAGTATCCTCGGGGTCTTGTTCACGAGTGGAGGGCAAAATGAGCGGGAGATGGACAGACGGATTGGTGCAAGCGTCTGCAGTGATGCGGGCGCTGTACCGGTCCGTTGTGGTGAAGAGGGAGCTGAAGCCGGAAGGCGAAGCTTTCGATTTACTGGTCCATCTACGTTCCAACCCTCACCTATGGTCACGAGCTTTGGGTAGTGACCCGAAAGAATGAGAATCGCGGATACAAGCGGCCGAAATGGTTTCTCCTCGCAGGGTGGGCTGGGCTCAAGCCTTAGAGATAGGGTGAGGAGCTCAGGAACATCCGAGGGAGCTCGGAGTAAGAGCCGCTGCTCCTCCAGCATCGAAAGGAGTCAGCTGAGGTGGTTCGGGCATCTGATTAGGATGCCCCCCGGGGCCTCCCTTTGGAGGTTTTCCGGGCACGTCCAACTGGGAGGAGACCCGGGGCAGACCCAGAACCCGCTGGAGAGATTACTATATCTCGTCTGGCCTGGGGAACGCCTCGGGAATCCCCCAGGAGGAACTAGAGAGTGTGGCTTGGGGGAGAAGGAACCTGGGGGGCCGCTGGCTTTAGCCGCTTGCCACCCGCGAAACCGAACCCCGGATAAGCGGACGAAAATGGATGGATGGATGGAGGGAGTCTCACAGTCGTGCTTTTTCAGTGTTTGTACCAGGCAGGATACACTGCATTGTTCCTCCTGGAGCTGAGGTTCGACAATCGGCCGGAGCCTCCTTTCCAGCACCCTGGAATAAACTTTCCCGGGAAGGCACACTGCTCTGAGACTCTCAAATGTAAATGTTTTTGTAGACTAGAGACAACAGATGGGCTACTACAATGGCGCGCGTAATGTAGATGCTCCTTGCTACTACCAATCTCTTGCACAACATTGAACAGTGTCTGGTTCTCTAATACAGTGATTTTCAACCAGTGTGCCGTGAGAGATCATCAGGTGTGCCGTGGGAAATTATCAGATTTCACTTAATTGGTCCAAAAAGTATTATTTAGTTACTGCCATGGTTGCGCGTCTGTGCCTGCAATGTAGTGACTGGCAGAGTAATTGAATACTCTTCCATGTCAGTGGCTGGCAGTAGGTAGTAGGGGTTGCACATACTAGTCGACTAATCATTAGTCGACTCCTGCCAAGAGAAGTCGACTCGTCGTTCGCCACGTGATTTCATGTGCTGCAGAAAAGACAGCAGGTTTTGCAGCAAACACAGACTTGCGTATCAAGTGTGTGGAAGTACTTCACAAAAGATGAAACCCACGGGTGACCTGCAAAAAGTGATTGATGGGTGGTATTTTGTCATAATTTTTTTCCGGGTTAGTTTCTGGGTGAATCAAATAAAATAAGGATTGTGCGTTTTGAGCCAAATGCGTGGTGATCAGTGTAAGGTGATCATTGTGAGACATTTTCATTGATCATGGTTATTATAGGATATGCCGGTTCGGGTCTGGCTGCGGATCTTGTGCCGTCGGGTCGGGTTACATGTGCGGATGGCGGGTTCGGTATTGCACGTCGTGGGTGTGGGGCGGGAGCGGGTCTTGAAAATCAGACCTGTGCAGGAATACATTTTCAGCTAAATGTATGTTATAAAAAAAAATTATGCTCTCATAACGTTGTTGTGCCGGCGTGGATAGTGTGTGTGGAGTCATGCAAAGCCTAGTAGGTAGGTAGTGAGTCACCGTTTGGAGCCTGTGTGAGCAGCATGCCATCTCGTTTGGTGCATAACCGGAGCTTATGATAGCAAAGCGAAGAAACAGGATGTTGCCTTGAAACAACACTGGAGCATTTCGAGACAAACTCAGATGGGCACTTCTGCTTCAGACAGAGTTCCTCATGCAGCCAGGGAGCCATGACAGCTGCGGCTGTATATCTGTAGACCAGCTCACATGATGGCTGGGACACAGCGTCGCACATGAAACCACTGACGCGCGTATCTCGTCCTACGCATACGAGAGCAGCCGCTTCATCTCAACACAACACTGACATGTAGCAGTGTAGTGTACGAGCATGTAGGGGAAACGAGGCCCGATGATGAGGAGATGGTGACCTGATACCAAGGATAAAGAATGTTTGTTTAAAGTGTGTGTGTGTGTGTGTGTGTGTGTGTGTGTGTGTGTGTGTGTGTGTGTGTGTGTGTGTGTGTGTGTGTGTTTGTCGGTTATGCGCAGTTGTGTATATTTGCATACAGAAAGGGTGAGTGTGAATATGCAGAATATAGTATTAGCCAATAGTCACTGTAGTACTAGTATCCACAGCATGGCGTACCATACTACGCAGTGGAAAAACACCAAAGCAGATATTGCACAATACATCCCATTTATATTGACATCAGATTTGTAACATGATGATCGGCTGTTTTATTTTTATTGCTAGAGCTGCAATGTTGGTTGAATTGGATTCATTAGATTTTATATATACTCAATAAACATAATACATGCTGTCTCAGGCACATTGTTAATAAAGGCATTAGTGTTCTCTTCACACTAGCTCACCTAGTGTGAAGGTCAACAGTATGTAGTGGGAGATTCCTTCCACACACACACACACATCATCATATAATTTGACCATATCATGGAAAACTACCGGTTCAGAAATGATTAATCTGGAATGCGGGAGCGGGGTGCACAAGGCGAGCTCAGCTGGGTGTACTGGAAATTTTTTTTTTTCATTTTTCCACCTACAATGTGTGTCTCACAAGTCAGACAGCTTGTGTCCCACTCTTAACCTAAAAGACATTTGGGGCGCCTCTGATTTCTCTTGATACCATACGCTTGATCACAGGCCATGCCGACACTGTGATTTCTTGGGCCGATGCGGTGAGGCAATTCTACACCCAACCCATAAAAGAGGGAAAAAAATCCATTCCAGGTTACATTGGCCAGCAGGATTTAGGTCACGGTGTTGTGTTTTTTCCTTACGATGCATCCCGTCATCGTGTGTTGTCTGCTACAGATGACCATATTTACACCCTCCTAATCTTATTGTTCGTTTGTTGCTAGGTCTAAGGTGTGTGCTAATTGGGCTTCCTGTGCTAGTGCTGGTAACTGTCGCCCGCTTGGAGGAGAAAGGGGCAATGGACGTGGAAGGCAAACAAGGGCACTAGGGCCTCTGCAGAACTGACCAAACACCACCGCTCCTAGGAACCTTCCAGAATCACCCTCAAGTTAAAAAAAATACACAAAAGCCTGCCCTTTTGTTGTGCACACATGAATGCAGAAACTAAAAAGTATACTATAATAATCTATAATTACCTGCTTCTCATGGCAGATACTAATAAGATAAGTGATCATTTCACCCTAAAGTTACATATTTGTAACTTTAGGGTGAACAACGCCAGAATTCCCAAGGTCATTGGAAGATATAAAAGGCTGGAATATAAACCAGAGGATTTGCAACCTTTGTAACGACAACCGTCTGGGAGACGAGTATCATATTGCATTTTAATGTTAGAATGTAAACATAATGGTTTATAAAGAAAGGTACTTGCCAAAGTATTATTTAAGTTGCCCATCTATGTTTAAATTAATTTTGTTATTACAATCAGATGAGCCAAAAGTTATTTGAAAATTAGGTGACTTTTTGAAGAAAGTCCTTCCTCTGTTTAAGTAACATTTGTTTACTTTAGCTACTGTTTTGGTATTATTGTATGTTTAGCTTGTGCTCCTTACCATGTCATCATGGTCCTGAGTCACATAAATATTCTAATAAATAAATGAATGAATTAAACATTTAAAAGGAAGTTCATTACCTGTAGTTTATGCACACCTGACGGTAAGAAAGGCTAAGACTTAGTGAGCAATGATGGATGATTTAATATTCCACAGCTCTGACCTCACCAACTTTAAAACTGTCATCACGTATTGCAATACCTAATTGTAATATAGCAAGAGACAACGTACAGTGTAGCCTTACAAAGTTACAATGAACCGTTTCTTCTTGGCCAGGTTTCAATGTGTCTCTAAGAAAGGAACATTGCTCTCATGGTCCACTAGTACATTATTAGGTTGTAAACCAGTTGTAAACAAGTCATGATGAACGTGGTGAAAAAACAAAGCAGTGTTTCCTCCTCCTTGGTAGTCTTGGGACTGGCGCTGGTAGCATCTGGGGAGCGTAGCTTGCCAAACACATGAGCCGGTTTGGACACGGCTCTCTGTGTGGCAAGCTAGATCGCCAACTTAGCGAGCAGCAACTCAGTGGTGGCCGTTTCCCAGCCCTCAGTGAGTAAGTTAGGTATGTAATACGATATTAACATTCTGTTCCCCAATACTGGATCAGAAGTGCAGCAACGATATTTTATTAATTAGTGGCAACCATCATCATACGTTCAACTGACTGTATACTAGGTTGCGCGTATTACGGTGTAGTATTTCCATGTAAGGTGAGATACTATATGTATTGACTTGTGATTCATGCATTGTGATATCGCCTGCCAGATTTGTTGCCAACACACAGCTCTTGTGTTTCTCTCTCTCTCGGTGTGTGTGTGTGTGTGTGTGGTGTGTGTGTGTGTGTGTGTGTGTGTGTGTTCCAGATGGCCTCACAAACTTGGTTAGCCATATCAAGTCTGATCTTGTGTCTTGTGTTATGTATCCCAGGGAAAGTAATCCAGGAGAAACCCGGTTGTGTGCAAAGTTACAAGTATTATGGCCTAAACATTGAATGAACAGGGAAGAGAATTATGATTTAGCCTAACATTTTCTTAAAAACCAAATGGAACAGGAAGTACAATAATAGTAATAATAGTGGCTTGGTGGCTCAACCGACTAACACACGATAACCACATCAGAGATATGTCTTGAGCGACCCAGGTTGGATTCAATGTCCTGTACATGTCCTTTCCTCTCTCTCTATCACAGGCTTTCCTGTCTCTCTCCACTCTACTGTCCATAGAAGACATACACATTTCTGATTGACAGGAGTCAATGTGTCACAGACGTGGCCACAGCAAAGCCTTGCTACATCTCTGTTGCAGTTGTCTGTTGTTTCAGTTTCCAGTCTTAATACTACCAAGGTGAAAAGACCAGAGGCATTCCTCTGACTGCACACTGCTCTATTCTCGTTTTAAGTGAAGCCTGTTTGGGGTTCATCTGCCAACTGAACCGGAAGAGAGAGATACTGCTATGGCAACAGACCGCAACGCACCGGCGGCAAACTCCAAATGCTGGCTGACCCCCTGATTCCACGAGATCCATCTGCGCTCCGTCTGCGTTCTGTTCCGTCAGCGACGTGTCAACGGAGCAGATTGCCACCACTCAATATTTGCTATTCCACCAGCTGTGAAGCATCCCAGAAGCGACGCTACGCTCTGCTTCAAATACGTGGCAAGTCTATTTTTGACGGATGCGCTTCTGACAGTAGCTCAATGTGCCATGTCGAGAACAATGCAACAAACAAGGAAATAACAACAATAAAAGGTATTCTTCCTGTTAACGGGCACTGTATTTGTAAATGTAAATAAGAAATAATGATGAAGCTAATTGTATTACAGTGTAATCCGCTTATAGTGATCACGGATATAGTGATCAACCGCTTATATGGATCAAAAAGCCTGGGACAGAATCGTTCCTATACAAACACTGTTTAAATAATTTGCTTATAGCGATCAAGCAGTCCGCTTATAGTGATCATTTTGGGTCCTTTTATACATAACATATGTGGGAGAAATTAATAAATTACGGTCATTTATAGCGGCTCGCGCGTGCACGTCTTCAACGGCTGGTGAGCACTGGTGCTGCATGTCTCTGAACAAAGTTATGTTTTAGTTAAAGTTAGTTTTTCAAGCTCTGTTACGAGTTTTGACTGTTACGGGAACCGCCAAGCTGCGGCTACAGTATTTGCACTAACTGTCGGCTTATTCGGCACAATATACAGCTTTAAATTATAGCCTAATTATATATGGAACTACAGTAAGTTATACAGTACAGTTTTTTCATATACAGTAGCCTACTGTAGTGTATTTGATTTATAGCTACACAGTGCAATGCTGTAATTTAATTTGCTATTTGAATCGCGTTTCAAACAGCTGTACTGTAACGTTAATGTACTGCACTGTACAGTATTTTTCAGTTAACTTGCTGTAATAAAATCCAGTAAATAGCAAAGCTGTCCGTTTCATTACTTTATACATGTATTAATGTATTATATATACAAATGTCAATTGGATGGTAATCTGCATAAAAAATAAAGAAAATTAGAAAATGTCGGTTATAGTAATCAACCGCTTATAGTGATCAATTTGACCCGGACAAACGTGATCACTATAAGCGGATTACACTGTACAACTAAAACACAAAAACACATCCAACAGACTTTCATATAACCGCGTTATCTGGAGACTACAAAGTAGGAAATAACAATAAACACAATTAAAACATAAAAACTTAGCGTACGCCTGGTGGGGTATGAAAATGAGGCACAGATGACGTAGCCAACACATAGCTTACGCAACGTCACGCTTTCACGCCTGGTGGAATCACGGGGTGAGTGTGAGCATCCCCACACTGACATAAGAGGCAAATTGATGAGGGAAAGGAAACTCGTACAGCAATATAGTGGCGTCAGCTGCTCAGAGGACCGGTGCCAAGGAAGGCACCAGACAACACAAGTTATATACAGAACAGGGCCTCAGTTATGTGATGGAGGACTTGCCTACTTCAATGAAAAAAGGCTGGAACTGACAGAGACTTGGCAGGTTAAATGACGGAAAGCGGGTAAAAAAAAGCATTGCTGCATCGTGAATGGATTGATTTTGAGGTGGCAATTCAACATTCAATTTGGAATGTTGAAAATAGATTACAATGCAGAAATTTGATTGGATATGAAATTGTTTTTTGATACTAAATACCAGGCAATGGATCTGCTGGGGACTTAAAAATGATTTGTATCATTTTATTTCTGCAGGTATAACCATTTTCTACTGATGGACATCAAACACTGAATTGAGATTTAATGAAATAGGACATTTTACGATGCAGTGCCTATCCTTTATGAAGCAGAATGTAATCAAAGTAAGGTCAGACTTAAGGACCCCTACATTGTCAGGGGTCCCTTTTCTGCCATGACTTCCTGTCTGGCTAGGGGTACTACTGATGAAAGAGTCTTGAAAGCCTTATGACTTGAACCACACATGACTGACCCCCCCCCCCCCCCCTCCCCTCCGTTGAAAGGCTGAAATGAAAACAAGCCTACGACTTCCTGTCATTGGATGTCTGGATTGCACGGTCCTGTGCTCCTGTGTAGGCTAACTGAATGGAACTCGTGTGTGTGTGACACACACACACACACACACACACACACACACACACACACACACACACACACACACACACACACACACACACACACACACACACACACACACACACACACACACACACACACACACACACACACACACCAACTTTATAGATAGAAAAGATGCTTGTGACACGTTGATGTGCTATAGCATAATACCAAATATGATCATCTTCCTCGTACAAGGCAAGGAGAGGACTAAGAGTATACAAAACAACTCAGCCACAGCCAAACCCACTGAATAATCGCACCACTGCCTCACCGAAGGCTGCATGTAACAAAAACATTGTTTCAAAGGGATTCCACAATTCACAGGCCAAGAAAGCAAAATGGCCACCAGATATGGGGCCCAGTTTAGCCCCTCTCATGTACTTGGAGATAGCAACCACTGTCGAAGAATTAGGCGGACTGCTAGTAAGAGGAAGGTCCGATTCAAGAAACCCAGCTGAGCGAGTCGTGTTATTTTAACAAACAGACCGGTTGCACCGCTCATTACTTATCTCCAGCCAATGAACATTGACATTTCACTCTCAGCCAAACCAATGTGTTTTAAATCACTCCCGGTCTCTAATCCACCATAGCCTGCTACACTAGTGGCAGCCATACACTTAAAAGAACTGTAGCCATGACGACAGAATTGTACTTCTGCTTTACCACAAACTTCAGGCCCCCACAGACTTCCAAGACACTGATTTCTCTGGCCCAGCCAATTGGTGGAACATTGGCCAGGCCCGGGAGCAATTAAAAATGACATGGGAAAATAAGAGACTTAACAGTTACCACATTACACAATATAGGAAGCGAGCAACTTGAATTACATAATAATGAAGAAGAAGAAGAAGGTCCATGGGAATTTCATTTTGTAATATATTGGCATAATAATTAGCCTAATACTAATATACTAATTATTAATATACTAATAATACTAATTGCTGCAATATTGATTGGAGATATGCATTTACCTTTCTTTAATCAGCTATTATGGAAGTGTGTGGACCACTGCATGACATGTTTTTGACATTTTAAAACCTCTCAGTTGCCTGTCCTAACACCACATCATAATACATGTATCTGGATGCTTGCTGAAACCTGAGGAGGCTGCAGTGGAGACATCTCTGCAAAGCAGGATGGAGCTAAATGTGGTCTGTTTGCTTTATATATATATTGGGCCATTCCTAGATACAGTGTGCTTTAACAAATGCATATTTCAGACAGCAGTGTAGAAACACAAAGCTCTGCCATCATCATCCTATTAGATGTTAACCAGGTTACTTGCTTTTGCTCGCTGCTGTGGAGTAGATTCTTACTGGTTAATGCCAGAAGGTTTGCTCTATTTGTGTAAGTGTGCAAGTAAGGCTGCTGGTAGCATGACTGATGTGTTTACGTCTGGGAAGCGCTTTAGCTAGGCCCCTGGCAAGAGACGACGTCACGTTTCATTTCGCTAGTGGCTATTAAACATCACAACACACATCATAGATACAGCACCTCTCAGAGAACACGGTGAGGACTGTTCTGGATGAACACCGGGGGTTTAATGTGCATTACAGATGAGTTTGGGAGCGAGTGGTGCGCACTGGAGCTGCATCATCATCATCATCCTCCTCCTCCTCCTCCTCCTCCTCACCACCGCCATCCGTCTCCATACAGGAATGACCGCATGGATAATGACTTCAACCACTAGATTCTCCCATCACTATACGTTTGCTACGCGCTTTTCCATGATGTGGTTTGCGCTTCAGTTCCATGACACCCTAATGCCCAACGCAAAACCATCGTCATGTTCCCCAATGCATCAACCCCGCGATTACGCGTCAACAAAACCGTGTCGCTATATGACTGAGGGTGCTATAGGATTTAGATGGTGTTCATTATTTGGTGTCCAGCAACAACATACCTCCTCCTCCTCTCCTCCTCCTGCTGCTGCACCGATGACTCTGACCCCGTTAGCCCGCTAGTCAACCATCAAGCTATCCGTGCAAAAGGGACGGGCTGCCGACAATGACACGCTAGCTAACTCCCGCACCTCGTTTACCTTTGGGAACGGGCGAGTTCGGGGAGCGCTCCTCCGGCGAGCTCCGCTTCTTGTCGGGTGGAGAGAGCCTCTGTCTGGCCACCAGCCTGCCCTCCGAGCCGCCGTGTCCAGCCGGGCTCGCAACTAGCGGCGGCGGCGGCGGCAGCGGTTGGGTCGTCGGGCTGACGGGACTGGAGCAGTAGTGGGACGTCGCTGGTCCCGAGGTGGTGGTGGTGGTGGTGGTGTTGTTGTTGTTGTTACCAACTGCGAAGGCGGAGGGAGACGAAGACGAAGAAGAAGGCGAAGAAGAAGAAGAAGAGGAGCGCGTCGGGCTGTGGTGCTGCTGGCTGCCACGCAAAAGCTGGTACGGAACCGTGGCGCGGACGGGTTGCGGGAGCAGTCGGTGCGCGGCGCCGGGGGCAGGAGTGGGGGAGCCGTCGCCGTCCCCGCCGGGGTTAACCCGCTGAGGGCTTGTCGTCGTGGATGCTGATGCTGACATTATTATTATTATTATTAGTAGTAGTAGTAGTATTATTATTGTTAGTATTATTATTAAGCACACATTGAGAAAGTCCAGCTCCAGTAAAACACACGTCGTGGGTATCCTTGTTGGGGTTATATAGAAGTAACCACTTCCTTATTCGTGTTTTCACTTTGGCTGCCAGCAACAAGATCATTTAAAAGCTGTTTTATCAAACTTGATTTTTTTTTTTTTGTTAGGTTGATGATAGTCGGCAGCGTGAAGTGGTCTGCGACATGTCGGCGATCTCAAGGAGCCCGACGCACTACTTTACGTCTCGTCTTTGAAGTCCTCCACTCGTACTAACAAGTTTAAATCCCGGCTCCAGCCTCGGACTGACTTAGTAGTGACCGCATTACAAACTCGCTCCTTTGTTACTCCAACTACTGCGGTCCGTACAACTACAGCCTGACCCCACGCTGGCTCCCGGGCGAGGGCGGGGTCAAATCACTTCCTTTACTCCGATAGGCGTGCCCTCCTGCCCCCGAGACACGTTCATTGGTTAACGCTGGAGCATGAACCAATGGGGAACGTTAGATTCATTGGAGCTCCGCATTACCATCCTATTGGATAAGCGTCTGTCATTCGGGCGAATGGATGAAAGTGTCACCATTGTTTTGCTGTCACCTACTTTGATGACCCAGTCTAAACGGCATGCAGATCTTTTAGAAACTAAGGAATTTCACAATAAACACATCATTTTGTTCATGGGTTGTAAACATTTTAATTTACAAATGCAGTTTTCTGAAAAATAGTTTTGGCTTTTGAAGTAGCATACAGTTACAAATATATTTTCATGTAGAAGGCACAGCAAGTTCGAAAGTTTGTTTTTTTATGAGTGCATCCTATGAAAAGACCAACCTCTGTTCATACACAGGTTAAAAAAAGAAACATAGAACTTGGACACAAAAATTAAAGTTGTGGCATTAGTTTCTGAAAATATGAGTATACCAATATTCCTGAATCTTTAACATAAATGTAATCTTTAGTGGCAAATCGGATACACTTCACAAGACCAAACCTGAACTGTTTCAATTGTTGAAACAAAGATAAAAACAACTGTTCTTGAAAATAGTATTTTCTTATTCTTACAGTTATTAACTTGGTGGTGCCTCACTTGTAACTACTTAACTGTACAAAGTGCATCCAGAGTCAAATATTTCCCGTGGTTTACCAGCCATTAAACACAATACATGAAATGTCAAAAGGAACACATCCTATATGAACCGTTGTGATGATCAGCATTACACACACACACTAGGAAAGCCAGTAACCGATACTAAATGAGTAGTATGATGTGACATTATAACTATAACATTACACAAATGCAAGACAGACAATGAAAACCTATTTTGCTTCCTCTTTGTGAAAAAAAGCTTGTACTATGGTTTCAGAAATTGCAATTGTTGATTTGCTATGTCCTCAAAGGGGAACTTCACCAATGTTCAAACATTTCATTTCAATGTGGGCAGTATATGTAAATGAACAATGTTTACCTTGTTGCCTGCACCCAGATCTCTCCGCCGCTTTTGTCCACCAGATGAGGCGAAACATGTCATCCGGCATCACTCTACCCAGATCCATCATTAACTCGGAGTTGGTGTAAGAGACACAGAGAGAATCGACAACAATTGCAGGCATTTTTCACACTATATCCCTAATGTGGATAGCTAGAGATGAGGTGGAGAACTGGCAAAATTATCCTTTAACAGCAAGCATTCCATATACCAAGATACAATCATTAATGTAAGTTATTAACTACATAACAATAAAAACCAGGCCAGGAAGCCCTCTAGAAATTGTACATGACTTAGCCAACCAAGGAAGCCAATAAAACATTTTGTATTGCACTTCAAAATGTGTGCTATTAGCCTGTAACCTCATTGTGTGTGGTTACAGGCCGCCTGACACAAATCAGTGTCAGGCGGCCTGTTTCTAAGATGGCTGATGAAGACGACCAGAACCCCTGGATGCTACAGTATTGCTTAAAGTACATGATGAAGCCCGTTAAGACTGTGACAGGGCTGCCTGTGGGCACTGCCCGTGGGTTACAGGTCACACAGCACCGAGTTCTCCAAGGTGAAGTCATAGTTGAAGCTGGTCAAATTGTAGTTCACATCCCGGGACAGGTTCAGGTCAGCGTTCAGGGTGAAGCCGGCCTGCATGGCCAGAATGTGGGGGGCCAGGGTGAACGGGACATCCCCCAGGAAGTCAGGCACGGTTGGGTTCACGTCGGTGGCCGGAGGGGCCGGGGGTCCTGCTGCCATGGTGGGCACCGCCGGGGCAGGCCTCTTGGGTTCAAACATGGGAGGCGTCAAGGCCGGATACTGGGAAGGATACTGGGAAGGAGACAGAATCACAGAGGTTTGTTAAATTCAATACTTTGTTGCTTACTTTAAGAGCCGGTCTTACAGTGTTTACAGTCAGAAAAGGACGAATAAAATGACTAATCTGTGGTGTGTGTGTGTGTGGGGGGGGGGGGGGGGTTGCTGGTTTAAGCAGCCTCACCTGGCCCGAGTTAGACACGGGTTGGGTGAAGCTGCTTAAACCAGCAACCCAACACACCAATCCACATCTTCATATGTAACATAGCTCAACCAAAGTCCATGCATTGGCCTTCACAGTGGACCAGTAGCTCCAGTTCACTGTATGGCCAATTTAGGTCTCTAGCTTTCAGTTGATACTCCATCATTGCTTTTGCAAAACAAAGTATCAAAGACTACAGTTTTTCAAACGCAATGAGGAATGGAAAAGGGCATTGCACACAGTGACTACTAGCAAAAAGCTACTGGTGAAAGTGCATGGAAGATTCAAGATTTCTTTATTGCCATATGTGACAAGTACAATGAAATGCTTACTCCCTATTCATTCCTGCAGTATTTTCAGTACAGTACAAGGCTGTTGTCCTTGCACTATCGCGTCAGCTGGGCTCCCTTGGCTCTGTACTCGTCGCTGCTTATCAGGCCGATAACTGTGGTGTCGTCTGCAAACTTGATGATCCGGTTGCTGCCGTGTATGGCTGAACAGTCATGTGTGAAAAGAGAGTACAGCCGTGGGCTGAGGCAGCAGCCTTGTGGCGCTCCGGTGTTGGAAATATAAGGGTTTAAGATATACAGACTAACATTTGGCAGACATTTCATATTGCTATAATGCCTTCATTTAGGCATTGACCATAGAACACTTGGCCATCCTCTCAACTCTCATAAAAGGCACGCTGTGTGCAGCACAGCACATATTTACTATTATATTTCAAACTGAGCGGTTTCTCTAAAGAGGAGTGAGTTATATTACATGATGAGTAGATCTTAAGCTTAAGGATCAACATGTACAATTAATGGTATGACAACTAGAAAATATTTCTGTCCAAATAGTTTCTTAAGGTTATCAGTGATGAACACCGATGCTGATCTGTATATGCCCAGAGGACTGACACAGCTTGTGGGATCAACAAAATGGATGCAGTTAGTAGGAAAAAAAGGTGTTCCACTCCAGACACATACGTCGGCACTAAAGAAATACAAATAATTAAAATGACACACTGCTGCAAATGAGAACCAGTCCAGGCCGTGCAGCTCTGCAACATCCCAAGGAAGGAAGGAAGTTGCATGGGCGCTGAACCCACGGTTACCACTGACAGCTGCACCGTCTGTACTAAGCTGAACTTGTCTACTGCTCTGAATGCAGGTCACACCACAATTACAGATCCAACACATTGCAGACATGCTGGTGTTTATAGAGCATCCAGTGGTTCTATACACACTGACAATGGCCCGTGAAAATAACACGTGTTCCAATGGGATATGGGAGCCAGCCATACTTGCTTAGATCGGTGAAAGGTGAAATATATCATACTCCCTGATGCTCATCAGTATGAGGCAGAATTCTTTCAGCATGTATAAACTACCAGTGGTCCTGTAAATATTAACATTTCAAAGCCATTCTCCCTATTCTGCGTCTTTTTTTGCATTGGAGAATGCAAAAAACACAAGCCCATCTCCATTTTGGTTATAGTCTCAGACTAAGCAACGGCCGGTCAGCAGTTTCCAGACAATGTTTTGCTGTATAGCTTTAAATGTAGCATTGGACCATAACTAATTTAAATTGATTCAATAATAAATGTATAATTAGTGATGTGATCGCAATATATATTCTCCACCTTGACGTTCGTTGCATTACGTGCATAATTTATTAACTACGGACAATTGTTTACTGAACGCAGAATAATGTCCGAGCAGCTCATTCACGTTCTTTTTTTTGCAATAATGAGAGAGCTGCAAATTCCTCAGGGACTGGAACACAAAGAGAGCCCTAACAAGCCTTCAGTCTACCTACTCAGGGCTCGTCTTGTTTTGGATTTTGCTGAACCACACATAGTTACCGTCTCTAGGATCCCAAACACTAAACAAACCCAGACACACTTGGGAACGGCAACAGCAACCATTCAGATATAAAACTATATATATACAGTTCATATGTAAGCAAAAGAATTTGTTGTCGGCATATCCTGACAAAAACTGCTCCGCCTGTCCAAGAGAAACTATTTTTGCTGCAAAAGCTACTATTGGTGACCAATTCTGTTGAGCTATCTTGGCCGTTTCCATTCGCTTCCTGTTGCACCATAAGAAACACATGCAAGGTCTGGGTGGGTGGGCCTTACAAGTGTCTAATTGTGTCAAATACATGTAAATACATTGTGTAGTACATGCACAGCATGTAGTACATGCACAGCATGTACTACACAAATATGTTTGTGTAGTATGTAGTACATGCACAGCATGTACTACACAACAGAGGGTACATTAATGTGTCGTGATGCTCTGCACCTGTGTGAATGACTGCACAGAGAGTCCACAGAGTGGAAGACCGTGTGCTATAAAAACCCAACAGGTGTATGTTTGTGTAGGAGCACCTGTGAGGGCAGCACGACCACGTTGGTGGACGGGTGGGAGGCGTACGACGTGCCCTGCATCCTCCAACTTTGTTCTCCCGCAGTCTCCCCTGGACAGGAAACAGACAGAGGTCCTTAATATGCACAGTGGTTGTAAAGGTTGACGCCACTTTAAAGGGCCCCTTTAAGGGGTGTGTGATTATTAGCCATTACAAGCCGTTTCAAGATTGTGATGTGACTAAAATTGTCGCTGTGACACAGATCACACATAGGAGTGTCTGTCCACCCTGGTGTACCAGATCATTCTACCAGCCTACCCCATGGCTATCCCATGACTGTACCAATTGGTTTATCTAGCCATCAATCATCAGGGTGCCCCACTTGGGGGTGTCCCACACAATCCCACTTGTGATGTCACCATGTCACAATAACAATTTTAAGTCACATGACAATTTTGACACAGTAAGGGCTTGTAATGGCTAATCACACTGAGACCTGGTGGTATAATAGGGCCCCTTTGATTGATTGAATTGTAGGTACTCGGTGGCTACAAATTAGAAAGTTGTACATGTAAGCCTACTGGAACTAAGTGACTTAAACCATCACTATTTGAGACAAATCACTGCTTTGAGTCCATCAGCAAATCAACTGTTGAGTTACTGCCCTTATGGTTTTCCAATACATTTGCCTACAAAAAAGATGATTGCATGGTAGGGGGAAAAAAACAGGAACCACAATCATTTTCTTTTCTTGCCATTCTAGTGTAAACTCAGTCGCAAACAGGATTATAGGAGTTACAACGCTTTTTTTCTGATCACATTAATGGACTCGGAAGCCTTTAGACTTTGGCAACTTGTCGTGTGTACCTTGTGGCCTCTGGATGGATCAGTGAGTCTCTGTTGCATGTTGCTGGCTTCCTGTAACCTGTGAAGTCCCTGCTCATTGTTCAGAACCGGACTTGCTCTTCTCACACCACACCCACTACATCTTGATAACCATAGTTAGCAACACAAAACTAAATAACACACACTTACACGATTTAACCACAGCATTTCAATTACCTATCCTCGTCATGCCCTTGTGGTTTATGAGCGATTCATTGACAATGGAAACTAGTCAAGAAGTAATTTGCTATACCAGGAGTGTGATTCAGGCATTGGTCCCAACATGTGCCCAATTTACTGGAGCTTTTTGATGAGCAGCAGTCCCAAGCAAAATGCAGCGCTGCTGAGCTCAACTGCTGAATTCTTCCACGGCCACAAGGTTTTATGCTTCCCCTCGAGTCCTGCATCCCCTCTGGCGCACTCTACAGTCACATCTGTCTCCAGACCATATCACCCGCTTGCAGAGACTGACGTTCAGGGGCTTTCAATGTTTCCCAAGTTTCTTAACTTTAGTCAAATGGTTCACACCTCACTCTTCCTGATGCATTTAGACACTTCGTAACCATGAAGGGTATGGTTGTCGTGTTGTGTTTATTCATCTTCTTAGGGTCACAACGAGGAACCATCCTTCATGAAACGCTGCCAAAAAAATCTCCACCGAGCATGAGGTCTGTACAATAAAGGGCCAGTTCTAGAAAACTCATCCAAAATAGAACCCGACATATATTTTGCGACATTTCAGACCCAAACTTTCCATTCACATCTGCAGGAGGAATTCTTGGCAGCCAGGGCCACTGTGAAAGTTAGCAACAAATCCATAACGCTCAACAATGTGAGACTAGGTCTTCTCCATGCCCACGCCTAGTGTCAGCAGCTTCTAAACAGCCCTGTCTTTGACGTCCATAAGACTTGGCATTCAAGCGTGCAAGTTAGCCTAGCGTGTACTTTAGGCTTTATCCTTTCAACAAACACAGGACGATTAAGTGTAACACTACTTTTTAATGGCACGGTTAAGGGAACACAAATCGCTGAAGCTGGATTTATGATATTAGTCATGGTTTTGGTCAGTTAATGTCACCTCTAATGTGTGATCTTTTATTATCATGAATTATATGGTTGCCATTAAGTCATGATACAAAGAGGGCACAATGCGTCCGTCTCTGTGCTTCAGGTAAAAGCTACTGAAATCATTGCATGTTGAAAAATAATATATACATTTCTAAAATATAAAATAACCCAGTTTTCCAGACTGGGTTAAAGACTGTTGGCTTTTGCCTACAATTTTGTGCAGATGGTGTTGGTGACCTAATCGCGTTATGTCAGCGCTCACGATTGCTCTCCAATGCAAGGCATACAAAAGCTAAAAAGGGCCAGTCCCAAACTAGGTAAGGACCAGAATAGACACATTCACATGGATAATGCCTTGTAATGTGTGTCCTGAGGTAGGCTGATCTCTTCTCTGTCGTGTTAAGACACCAAGTGATCGAACACAGATGCACTGCTGATGCTCTGTCCTCACGGTCTGGCAAAATATATAAATACGTGTGTAAATCATCATGTCATCCACACATAAAGCCAACCGAGTGTCTGAGAAAAAGAGGCGGGTCAAGAAAGGGGGAAAGCAGCTGCTTGGGACTTCAACAGGCCTGCTCTTCACACAGACTGCTGCACACCGACTTAGGCTCTGATCTGCATTTTGGAGGTAGCAACGATTTACTTGGAGAAGGAGTGTAAGAAATAAGGTAACGGACCATTCAAGAGCAACATCTCCCAACATCCTCTTTCAGATGAAATGAAACATCATTGTGAAAACTGTATCCACAAACAACTAAATTCTTAAAGCCAATTAAAAGCATCCCTAGGATGTGTGGTCATGAAGAAAAACACTGGCTGCATTCGAATAGTCATAAAAACAGGTCCAAAGTCCTTTCCTAACAAAAGACGGAGAGGAGAATTCAGGACAACTGCGCTGTTCACAGAATCCAGCTCCACTGACACCAAGATGCGTCATCATGCAACGGCACATGGTATGGACGTGGGTCTGCTGTGGTGAAACTACAATTATCCTAAAACTAAGATGGACTGCAAAAAATGCATCTTAGATTAAAAATATATTAATTCAACATTGGAATTGACACAAAGGTGAAACTAAATGCTTGTCACATTGAGAAAGGTTGCTCACACTCATCATCCTGTCCACTCATACACGAATCCCAATTTCGTGTTGTTGTTTACACAAGCCACTATTCAAGCATCAAGGATCCATTTGGAGGCAGGAAATGAACCCTGAACTCAAAGACCTTCCATGAGGAGCCTTTGAGATGCCTGTTACAATGAGGCAGAGATCCCCACCTAGTGTCAGGGGGTAGCCATAACATGTTGTTTTTCTCAAAGCCATGTACTACCCCTCAGGAGGATTTGATCTTCCTGCCTCGATTACCAAATGGAGAGATGGAGAGTGGGGGGGGTTTATGTTCGGTGAGAAACTCGCCATGACCCTAACTCCGCCCTGCTGGGGTTTTCCTGCTGGCGAGCTGTTCCCATGGCTACAGCACTGGTCTAGCTCCCTTTACTAAAGCTCTGTACCAGAACTAAAGGACTGGTTGGGAGTGGCAAAGGGAGGACACTTCTCTTTTATCCACTTTTTCTATTCTTTTTCACCACAGGATCAGTGCTCGACACACATCTGCTGTCAGAGCCAATTGAAAAAACCTAACCCTACATTAATTCAAAACAGAAGGAAAAACCGTTGTTCCTTTGGGTTACTTTTGAACTTGAATATACCTTTTTACAACATAGATACAACAAAACAGTATGATTTCCTTTCACTGGTGGAGTTAACTGCATTGCATTGCGTTTTGTTACATCATGAATTGTGACTCCACCAGATACAGCGGCAGTGGCACTACCAGATTCTTACTCAGGTCAAAGAGCAGGATTAAATCAAGCATGGTGGGGGTGTCTGGGAGCATGGTGGGGGTGTCGGGGAGTATGGTGGGGGTGTCGGGGAGCATGGTGGTGTCGGGGAGCATGGTGGGGGTTGCTGGGAGTATGCGTGGGGGGTGTCTGGAGCATGGTGGGGGTGTCTGGGAGCAATGGTGGGGTTGTCTGGAGCTGGTGGGTGTCTGGGGAGCTGGGTGGGGTGTCCTGGGGAGGCATCCGGTGGGGGTGTCGGGAGCATGGTGGGGTGTCTGGGAGCATTGGGTGGGGGTGTCTGGTGAGCCATGGTGGGGGTGTCTGGGAGCATGGTGGGGGTGTCCGAGGGAGCATGGTGAGGGTGTCGGGGAGCATGGTGGGGGGCATGGTGGGTGTCGAGAGCATGGTGGGGGTGTCTGGGGAGGCATGGTGGGGGTGTCGGGGAGCATGGTTGGGGGTGTCGGGAGCATGGGTGGGGTGTCTGGGAGCATGGTGGGGGTGTCTGGGAGCATGGTGGGGGTGTCTGGGAGCATGGTGGGGGTGTCTGGGAGCATGGTGGGGGTGTCGTGGGCATGGTGCGGTGTTCGGGGGCATGGTGGGGGGGTCGGGGGCATGGTGGGGTGGTGGGAGCATTGGGTTGGGAGCGATGGTGGCAGTCCGTCCACCTTGATTTTGAGACAGAAGCCTGGGCCATGGATAACATGCAACCCCAGACCACAATACTGGGAGCTCTTCCAGTTAAAGCCACAGTATCAACGAGACCTCACACTCAAATCGAGAGCAAGGAGTCGGAGGGATATTCCCAGACTGATACATTTTAGCATCGGCTAATGTTTGTTTTAGATTTGGGGAAAACAAATATTATCTTTCAAACATTGCAACCAGCTTTTTAAGGATTAGCCCTCTATGCAAAACTAGCCATAGTTTTCTTTGTTGTTGACATGCTGGCTGTGTTGTGTTCTATGAATACTTTGAGATAGTGGACATGCAAAGCCATGAGTACATAGCTCAGAATCAATGTAGCCTTTATAAATGTTCAAATCATAAAAAATAGCTCATTCTGATTTACATTCTTTCTCAATTGACATGTTAAATTCTCAATTGAGAATTTAACATTGAGAATTTAACATGTGTGTTTTATGGAAGAGCAGTAATGTTTAAAGCAAACATTTTCCCTTATTGCTTTGGATAAAAGCGTCTGAAGCTGAAAAGGTCATTTGTGATCTCATTGTTATCGTGTTGGAGTCGAGACATGAGCCTTGAAATAATTACCTACTTGGTCACCCATTTCATAATCCCATGTGACCATTTTATTTTTGCTGTTAATAATTAAAAATATCGCGATACGTTCACTTACTTAATTCTTAATGTCATGTCCAATACCTCTCCTACATTACCTTTCAACATTATGTGTAATATTATTTCTATCATGTGCTAACCAATATTATTATTACACTTCAATTATGCCAAATAGTTTTTGTCTGAATATCTTATCTTGCCTATATACTTTTATATTTCGACTGTACATTTGTAAATCTGTTAGTTTATTTTTATTATTCTGTTGATTTCTCTCTTGTTTTATTGTACTGTGTTGCTATGCAACCTGGCACAAGAATTTCCTTCGGGATTAATAAAGTTCTGTCTTATCTTATCTTATCTTACCAACGATAACGAAGCCTCCGTCTGCTTCCTTCTCCGGTGGCGACTTCTTCGAGTCTTTACGAAGTCCAAGGAAGTTGAACATGACTCAAAGATAAGAGTACAGAGTCGACACGTTAGCTAAGTGACTACAACAATGGAAGTATTGAGCGGCTGATCGATAAAGAGATCACGTGCTGAGCAGCAGCTGATCGACAAAGAGATCACGTGCTGAGCAGCATCTGATCGATAAAGAGATCCTGTGCGCCGCAAGTAACTCGGACTTCCAGGAACCTGTCCGGTGGATCACGGGACAGGCGAGTGAGCTGCAGGCCTCGAGGCTTCTACCAGGACCACGGTGACATGTTGCACTTCGTCACCGCTGTTAACAATAACATGAAGGATGTAACGTGTGACAGTAACGTGTGATACGGACGCTGTCGCCTTCTCTGTATCTCCGTCTGTTGTGCTTTACAGCTGAGTGACGGTCAACTAGCTCCGTGTTGAAACCACGCAGACACCAACGACCCATTCCGCAAACGATGCTGTCATGAACACAATTGCGCGACATTTATGATTAATACGACTGCATTGCGATTAAAATATACCGTTCGTCCACACTAACAATACAATCCCGGAGTATAGTGCAATCAACCGACGTACACACACGCGCGTATTTTTACATGACGTGGGAACCAACTGATGTTGCGTTGTGTGTGCAGACGGTATATCGTTGTAGCACGACGGATGTGACGTTGTTAATATGGGGTGCGTTCGTTTTCGTTTTTGTTCGTGTTTACCGCTGGAGAAACCCTGCGCTTTCGCTTCGTACATTGACATTGCCAAAGCGAGTGGTAAATAAAAAGTATACTTATAAAGAACTAAATATATACAGGTCAGTAAGTCAACTTAAGAAATAATAACTTAAATATATATATATTTAAAAATACTAATAAAATACTATTAAAAAAAACCAAACTATTAGAAAGAAACCAAAAAAATATATATATATTAAAATAATAATAAAAAATAATAATAATAATAAAGGGGGATTGACAGGTGATTGACAATTTTTATGGAGGTTGTATTCCATTGGATGTCCTTTTCCTTTCACAACCACCGCCCATCGGCGTTATCCTTTGGTTGAAAACGGACACTAAAACATCTCCCGCGCTATCAGCGTTGTTCCCGCTTCACCGCAGCTGAAGTGCTCTCAACATGGCGGGTATGTTTGAAGCACCGAAAGCGAGAATAAACACGTCTATGTTATCCCAGTATACAAACCGCCCCGTCTGCTTCGTTGGACGTGTTGAGAAGGTAACACAGCGACCTGTTTATTTTATGTAGTTTGTCATTTCGGCACAATTACTGATCAACTCATATGTGTGCCGTCGACAGGTTCACCCGACAGGGAAGACGTTCACTCTGTCTGATGGAGAGGGAAAGGTCGCCGCAGTGGAGCTCAACGAGCCCGTAAGTCCTCCACCTTTACTGGTGTGTTTAACCAGAGTCTCCACACATACTACTCCACAGTACACATACTTGTGGAAAAAAGTTGAAGTACTGATTCAAATTCTTTACTAAAGTGAAAAGTACAGGCAAGGAAATGTACTTAAAGTACTAAAGTAAAAGGTAGCCGTTTTAATTCTTAATATATTGATAATAATAAACTTACCGTGGACCAATATTAACGTGTGGCTCCAATGCAGAACATCAGCTTTCAATGCCAGCAACAGAACTTTGACACTTTTGTCATAGTTTACTCACACATTATACATGATATTTGTAACACACACACATGTGCACCACACACACACACACACACACACACACACACACACACACACACACACACACACACACACACATGATGTAAAAAAAACAAAACAGAAAATTCCCCTAAATGCATTAAAACTAAAGTAACGAGTCCCGTTTTGAAAATGTAAGGAGTAGAAAGTACAGATATTTGTGTTTAAATGTAGGGAGTAAAAGTAAAAAGTTGTCAAAAAAAATAAATACTCAAGTAAAGTACAAGTACTTCCCATCACTGTATTTCATCATTGTAGATCATCAGATCATTGTATTACATTGTATCATTGTATTGTACTGCTTGTATTATGTCAGCTTCTATTTAGATTTACAAACAAATCTACACATTTTCTGTAGTCGAATGACGAAGCAATTATGGAGGTCACTGCCTTAGTTACACCAAGATTAAAGAATGATGTCAGACAAGCTAAATAGTGGTTCAGTACTTTTTACATTATTATTTAAACCAAACTCTACTTGCGTCAAAGGAAAACTTTTACACAAAGTACAATTGCATGGATGCAAGGCTACTGATTGACAGTACTTTGAGTGCTTGCCATCTGTCCCTAGTACGCCCCTGATGCTGCATGTACATTGATAAAGGATGACTTCTATTGCAGCTTGACGAGGAGCTGAGTGGCGTGGTGGAAGTGGTCGGCATGGTGTCCAACAAGGGCACGCTCATGTCTTCTGCCTACACCATACTCCACGAAGAGAAAGGCATCGCTTTTGGTAAGTGGTTTTTTAATTAAAGATATGCCTTCTGTCATGTTCAAGTTGCTTTGCTTTCCTTTTTTGCGTGGCTATGTTGTGATTTAATATTCTGTCCTTTTGCCCACCAGATCTGGAGCTCTACAACGAGGCTCTTAAGGTCATCCATGACTTCCCACAATACTATCCCTTTGAAGTGGCCACAAGTGGATAAATTTACTTCTGGCCTTTTTTGGTTATGTTGTCCCACCATTTGTTTTTGTAAATGTGTAATTATGTTTGTGCAAGTTTTGAGTAGCTGAAGTAGCTTTTCATAATAAAAAAATATATATTTAAAAGCTTTTGCATCTTCTCTCAATGTCCAACAGTTCTATACAGCATACAACATAAATCTCTAAATTTATAAGATTAAATAATCCTAAAGATGATAAAAAAATTATCGAACATACTGTCTATAATTTTAAAGGCTTTCAAATAATCATGGTATGTAAAGAATGTTACTTAAAATTCTGAGAATAATATCTCCTTTATACATTGTTTTGTTCTCTGCTTTGCATTTAAATTAAGTGAATAGTTTGCTGGTTGTGTAATTTATTAAACTTAAAGTATTATGACACTTATGTTGTCATGAACCTGCCTGTAAATTGTGGCCAGTGCATATGTAGCTGTGATTATTCTGCTACATAGTGCTCTCTGCTGGTTGCAAACTGCATCCTGATGCTATACCAGTGGTGCGCTCTGTCTTTCGCTCTCTCGCTCTTGTTTTTGAACTGCTTTGAACTCTGGCCAATGTACACAGCCACTTCACCTCTTCAACCCTGGTAAAACTTCACCTTTACCACTATAGTCCATCATTGGAATTCATATAAATGTTGATCTTTGTCCCATAGACTTTTAAACATTTTCTGAAAACAAACCATGAAAGACTCATTTTCACCATAGCAATCAACAATGCAATAAATAGGTTGTGCAAGGCTACACTGATCCATCCAATTTCCAATGCTCTGAATATAAAAAAGCAAGAGAAAATGGTGTGAAAGAATAATAAATTGTTACGACCATGCTGGGTTAACAGGCTAATTGTCTGGAGTAAGAATTTATCGGGTGGGCAGAACTGTGTGTGTAGCCTTGGCTATAAATGGGGCCTCTTGATGGGTGGGAATGAGTTGCCTGGAGCAGGGCAGCTGTCATGTAAAGGCAGGTTGAGACTCTGCTGTGGCTCTTATGACATCTGCTCCCTGAGACTGAGCCTCCATTTCTGCCATCTGTTAAGACTTCAATCTGTCATCATCATCATATTCTTTTGATAACTCATTTCACATTGGCATTATGTCACATGATACAAAAAAGATCACTGATATTACAAAATGAATGAAATAAATTCCTCCTGGGCAGAGATACTGTATGTGTGAGACAACTTCTGAGCATTTTTTGTCTTTTGAATAGTGGTGAAAGTATGCAGATCATTTACTGAAGTAAAAGTAGTAATATCCTGTAGAAATAGTTAATTTTACTTACTGTGCATAATGGGCCATTTCAGAATGATATATTTTATATGCATTCATGTGTTCCTTGCTTTAATGTGAAGCAAATATACTGCTGGTTTGCTTGTGGATTTCCATGGGGATTATTATAATATTATTATTGATATAATAACAATTATGTATTTATTGATTATATTTTGCATTATTATTATTATTTTTGTAGTGGGCCTGCGTGGTGCGTATCCCAGGAGTGTGGACATGTATTGAAATCATACATCTTTGGTCTCCAACAATGGCAATGAATGAAGTCACATCAAGTACAACTTTATTAAACTTTGGTCGTGCAGCAATAGTAAAAACAAGATCAAGACACATAAGACACTCATAAAAACACACAGTTAAGCACAGTACAACAACGTCAAGACGCCCAAGTCAATTAAAATATAGCGCACGATTGAATACACTGTGAAGCAGTATGCGTAAAAATAAAACCATAAAAATATGAAGTGCTCTGTGGTATATGCTCTGTGGTGAGGCTGATATTACATTTCTTTTGTTTAGCAGTGAGATGGCTGAGGGTGTGAAGAGTGTTTGTATCTGTTGGTTCTAGAGGGGCTTGAAGCAGGGGGCTGGAACTCTATGTGTAGGGGCTGGGTACTGTCACACAGAATGGATTCTGCTTTCTTTCGTGTGTATTTCATATATAGATCAGACAGACTATTATGCTGAGTGTGCAGTGACAATATATCATAGAATTAGAAAAGTGAAACATTTATGATAAACTATGATGTTTTTTGGGTAGTAGTGTGCTTGTTGAAAAATATTTATGTTTTAATTCAATATATTAATTGGGTTGAGTTGTCATGCTAACTAGCCTGTAGCCATAGCTCTCAATCGCCTGCTGAGTCCCTGGCAGCTGTGCTACACTGCAGGCCCCAAAATACAGTTTTTTAGTTTTGTCTTTATTACCAGAGTCAGATTTCGTCATGACCATCAAGAGTTTGTCAATTCACACGATTTGATGTATTTTTTGCGTCTGGAGTGACAAAGGTGTCGGAAGAGTAGCGCGGCAAAAAAACATGAAAAAGAATACGTTTAAGTCAAATAAGTATGAGGAATAATAATAGTGGGCCTGTCGGCACATCCGGCAAACTAAGCTGTCAGATAAATGTAACGCAGTAAAAAGCACAGTATTTGCCTCTAAGATGCAGTGGAGTAGAAGTTGAGTTAACATTTTTTTAACTCAAGTAAAGTACAAAAAAATGTGTACTTGGGTACAGTACTTGAGTAAATGTACTTGTGTTGTGTACTTTCCAGCACTGCTTTTGTAATTAATTTTCTGAAGGTCAACAAACCACAACTTTGTGTGTAGTGTAGTATTAAAAAGTAAACCAGTCAGTCATAGTATCCCCTATCCTAGACCCTGGGGGCCCCAGCCAAAGCCAAATTGAGTTTGGTCAATTATGCTTGATCACATGTTATAATCACCATGCATACACACACACACACATACACACACACGTCTGAATATTTGACGAACAAATGAGGAGCAACATGTAAATATGTAACAGATATGTGTTTTGGAGGGGCCATTTTCCCAAATTTTCTTTGGGGGGCCCAAATATTTGCCTGGCTTGCCTCTTCTGACGATGCACCTCTGCTTATGGCTTGGGCGACCTGTGTGTTCAGGTATTTCCCTCCGCTTTTCTTTTTTTCTCATTTTGTTATTGTGGTTTATGATGCTCTTCTGTTGTGCTTGTTAACCCCGGCATGACCACCGCCTCTGTAAGCACCAAGCCAATGGGGTTAGGTAGCATCCGCCATCCAATAAAGTTCTCTGTGGTTGGACATTAGCATACCTCCAGAAAAGAATCCTTCATAGTCTGCATACCTCAGGTGGACGGGATGACTTTGAAATGAATGGAGCCTTCAGTGCTTTTGCTACTACAGTATATGAGCCAACTTGTCTAAAAACCAACCCTGCCTATATATCACATGCTTATCAGTGATTGGTTAGAGGCGGTAGTCTACTATATGAAGCTGTCAGATCAACGTTTTTCACATTCCCACCGGGGCGGTTTCGCTGTGTTACGTCTGTGACATGTTGAACAAATGATCCGCAGCAAAGCAGGTTCATGGAAACTTAATGGCTAACTACAAACACTTCAATAAAACTACATTCTCTTTAAAACTCTGTTAGTCAGTCTTTAGGCTACTGTCGAGCCAATGGATGAAAATGAAAGTGCAGAGCACAGCCAACTTTGAATGATTAAAAAAAAACCAGCAAGTATCTAAAATTAGGTTTCAAAGTCATGAGAAAATGTGCAGTATTCTCTGCTCTGAAACGCTGGGGCTTGTCTGCTGAAGAAGAAACCACGCCCACTCACGGGAAAGTTGCCGCCTCTCTCAGAGATCTAAAAGATGGATGCTCTGTCTAGTAGTTTTATTGGACTTGTACTATATTGGACTTGTACTATACATACAGGGAGGTGTGTGTGGACGCTCACAAAAGTTTTATTGCACTTACAGCAAGAAGCATAGTTGGAGGAGCTCCTCTCAACACTGACTGTAACGCTGCAGCCTCTCCTCTGCTCTGTCGGGACTGTTAGCTCTGACACAGCAGAGGAGAGGCTGCAGATGATAATACATTACATCAAAATGTTAAAAGGTATCGATAAAATAACCTGTCATGTTGGTGCTTATCAATATTATGGTCTTTTAATTCATCCCTGTGGCCTGTATAATCCCAGGTTACAGTACTCACAATTGAGCGAGAGAACCACTGATGCTATAGGTAGGTTGAGCACGAGGCATGATGCTGTGCTCTGGGTGCACTGAAAAGGTTTAATTGCGGAGGCCGGGAGTCCACCCAGGAGAGAGCTGCAGTTGTCAAGGCGGGTGATGACGAGCGCTTGGACCAAGATCTGTGTTGCTTCTTGTATGAGGAACTGCCGGATCCTGTGGATGTTGTAGAGAGCAATTCTACAAGATCAGGCCACTGAGATTATGTTGTCGATGATGTCGAAGTATTCCTCGTACTGAGCGTTGAGGGACTCCGGTGTCAAGAGAGCAGGCTCTGGACAGGGCGCCATTCCGTGTGACCTGATGGGTGCTCTCCATCACGTAGGAAGTGAACCATGATAGCGCAGATGCAGCAATGCCTAGTTCAGTGACAGTGGAGAGCAGGATCTGATGTTGAACTGTGTTGAACACAGAAGTCAAGTCAAGGAGGGGCTTTGTTACCAGGAACAGGGCCGTTTCAGTGGAGTGTGCAGCCTTGAAGCCAAACTGATGGGGGTCAAGCAAGTTGTTTTGTGAGTGATAGGAGGACACTTGTTCAGAGATGGCACATGCCGGGGTTTAAGAAAGGAATGGAAGATACTGGAGATACTGGTCTGTAGTTGATATAAGGATAAGGATAATGATATAAAGTAAACAGACATGTCACAAAATCAACAGATAAATATAAGTTGATTTTATTTGTTCAAGGCCCAAAAATGTACAGGCTACTGTAAAATGAGGTTGCATTGTAGCATTGGCCTAGTTGGCCTAAGTTTCCCTTTTCCGCCAGAAGCAGCAGCATATGTTTGATTTATGGCGTGATCCTGTGATGATCCGCCCTATAGCCTGTCGACCTGTGAATTATGAGAACAGGTCAACTAATGGCTCTTTCCATATTGACATTTTCCAAAACTCTCTTCTGAGGTGAACTTGGCCCACTACATGGACAATGTTTTCATAGGCAATAGTCGCAAAGTGGATTTGTTCTGCTCCAACTATTAACCCAGTAAGTGTGATTTATTTTCTTATTTCTGTATATGTTTGATTTAGATTCACTCGAGGCCTAGGTACAGTATAGCCTGCTTTCTCGCTCAAATTGTTGATGTGTTTTAAGTAACACATACAGTACATTGGACTACATTGGACTAGCAAATATACAGTATATACCTTCTATAAAAATAACTCCAAGCAGAACAATAATGCAAAGATTCTTTCAACTTTCAACGATGTTGCTCCCTATTGACATTTTCATAACGCAATACTGGTTTGGCAAAATATGCTCCCAAAGTAGACCTGCGTGTAAACACAGCTTCTCAGCGAGTTGGATTTGCTAATCCAGATAAAGCACGTGGACAGAGCCTTTGTGTGTGTGTGTGTGTGTGTGTCTGTGTCTGTGTCTGTGTGTCTATCGGGGGGGGGAGGAGGGGGGGGGGGGGTCTCGTCGACAAGGCTTGAATCATCCAGAGACCCCGACCACTCACTCAGTTTCTCGACCTCAGCGCAGCCAAACTACGGGCGGCGGGAGACACGTGTGACCCGCAGCCACCTCATCGACCCTCAGCAGCGCGGGATTGCTGGAGGACCTTGCGACCGCTTCAGCGCCAACACTACGAGGTGAGACCCGCTGCGTCTTATTAATACATGAGAGGCTGCTGCTGCTGCTGCTGCATGCGGGGGGAAGGAGCACCAATCCAATAGGTTATAATCGTCTATTATATTATATTATATTATACATGGATCACTGTTTGTGGTAAAGGATACTTCTCTGAGATTTGTTTCAGTTAACCTACTTTTATAATCAGCGATGTTTTTAGGCCTATAATAATGTTATTATGTTATTAATAATAATAACAACAATATGCCTAACTGTTAGTTTTATGAATATAAGTCCACAGTGGGTTACATGCTTGATTTAAAAAAAAAAAAAAAAACACAAGACGTAGGTCCTAATATGTAAACATATATAATGGGACGATAGTCTGCAATTATTTGTTGCCATATAACAATAGGTATCTATTTGTCGATCTGTGTGTGCTTATGTTTGTCTGTTTGTATACTTTCTGTGAATGAGATGGTTTGAGTCAGTGGCTGGAGAAGCGTTCATGTTGATGGAGAGGAACCAGTGGACAGATGACCGCAGCGTTGTCTCCCCCTAGTGGTGCTGACGAGTACTGTTCACACCTAAACCCTTCCAAGTGATGCTGCTTTGGGAGCTTTAGACTGATAAGAAGGCTCGGGGATTATAATTGGCTGCATGCAAAATCTCGCAATCGAGTTCATCTTACGAATGTTACACTACATTGATATATGAGGAAATGCTTTCAACATTTTAAATCCTGTGTTGCAAATGAGGTGACACGTTCATGGCTATATGATTGGGGAAAACTAAATTAGGAAAATGTAGTTATTTTGAGGACATATCTTAAAACTAAATGATTTGATGATGTACAAAAAAAAAATGTATATCACACATCATTGGAAAAAAGAACCATTGACATTTTGAATAGGGTGTTAAATGTATTCCCCTTCTCCCCACTAACATTGTGTGTGCAGGTTGACTGGACGTGAGCGGAGACATGCGGTGCACCCCAGAGCTGGCTGTTGTGATGCTTGTCCTGGCGCTCTCAGCTGGAGGACAGGGTAAGAGACGGAAGGGCCACAACCAGAGAGACGACAGCCAGGCCATACTCAAAGAAGGCAAAAGTAAGTTTTTTTTTAAATTACTAATGATCCACTGTGTGTGTGTGTTTGTGTGTGTGTGTGTGTGTGTGTGTGTGTGTGTGTGTGTGTGTGTGTGTGTGTGTGTGTGTGTGTGTGTGTGTGTGTGTGTGTGTGTGTGTGTGTGAGAGAGATGGAGAGAATGAGAGTTGAGTGAGTGTCAGTCAGTATGTAAATAAGTAATTGTACATTGAAACGTTTCTCCATATTCACCCCAACATATGCACTCTGTTTGCTGAGAGTCTGGTGTTAATGTGTAGTTACCCTTTAACCCCAGCTCACTTCATCATCATCAAGTGTCCCTGATGACCCAGATCCGATGTAAAACATTTCAGAAACCAACTGTAACCCAATTGTCAAAATAAGCTTCAAAATACACCATGGTTGCTCATGGAGCATATGTACCTATACATATTACAGTAATTATGTATTTTGTCAGGAAATACAATAAATACATTTTTATTATGAAAATTTGGTGGCCAACATTCAGTACCCTTCCACTGCAGGCCCACAAGTTGGAAGTCACTGCACTTGCCCACACGACCTCTCCTCTCTACCTGCCTAACTTAATCGTCACTAGCATTTTGAACCCTGCTGTCGCTGTCCTTGTTGTCGTTGCCTGCTGCTGATTGGCTAGTCCTGCTGTGCCCGGTGGAGATCATGTTCCTTGTGGACAGCTCGGAGACGGCCAAGGCTCTGCTCTTTGAGAAGCAGAAGGAGTTTGTGCTGCGCTTCAGTGAGCGCCTGGCGAGGCTGCAGTCGGCCGGCTGGCGGATGCGCGTGCGCATGTCCGCCCTGCAGTACAGCAGCACCGTCTCCGTGGAGCACAACTTCCGCGACTGGCAGGACGTGGACGTGTTCCGGGGCCGCGTGGCCTCCATGGCCTACATCGGCCACGGCACCTACTCGGCGTACGCGCTGGCCAACGCCACGCGGCTCTTTGACCAGGAGACTTCCCCCGGGAGCCTGCGGGTGGCGCTGCTGATGAGCGATGGCGTAGACCACCCGCGTAGCCCCAGTGCGATGGCGGCTGCGGCGGAGGCCAAGAACCACAACATCAGGGTGTTTGCTCTGCGGCCGTCGGGCCTGCCCCGCGACGCCGGGGAGCGGCTGCGCTCTATTGCCAGTGCCCCTCCGCACCAGCATGTGTTCAGCCTGACTGACCCGCAGGTGGACGACCGGCTGCTCAAGGAGCTGGTGTGTACCCGTCCTCTCTGGGACTCTGCCTCTCATCCTGTGGCTGTTTTACTAATGCACCCTCTCTCCGACATGTTTTCTTTACGATTGTTCATAGCCAATGTGAAAACAATAAGAAAGACTAATTTTTTGAAATGTTCCTAGTACCCCCGTGCAAACCTTCAAAGTCCCCCGAGAGGCAACATACCCACATTTGAGAAACACTTCTCTAGTGGTGGTTTTTCTGTCAGGTTTCTTTACTGTTGTCCAGTTTCACCATTGATACAACATCACCATTGATACAAAAGTTTCACCCTTCAGATATTGGGAAGCTTTCACATTTTTTGAAAGTTTGAATGAAAATCTATTCAATTTGATTTGAATTTAAAATGTAATGTAGTGCACAGCCATCACTTTCTAATTTAGATTTGCCATGATAATTATAATCTTCTCCACATACTATTCTGGTAGGCTTTTACACTATTAAGACAATTGACAACAAAACGTTGTAATATGTATTCATCATTTACCTTCTGTGATTCTTGTTTGTCTTACAGAGCAATGTTGTTCGCCTTGGGGTAAGTGTTGACCTTTCCAATTCATATTCATCATTGTTCATTATCCTCGTGAAATCTTGAATGTCTTGAATCAGCTCCCTGAGGAAACAGTGTTTGTAGACGAGTAGATAGATAGGTAGACTCATCAAGTTACCACACATGTAATCAATCAATTAAAAGAGAACTTAATCATTCGAGGAAGTTGACCTGTGTTTAATAAATAATTGACACTTACACATGACACTAAATCATCATTCTATAATAAAAATACTCATTCAAAATATTCCCAAATAAAACACATTTCTCAACGTGACTTGGCAAGAATGTTTATTTGTCATCGATGCCATGCCAGTTAGCTTGCCAAACCATTTTTGCGTTATGAAAATGTCAATAGCCCACACATAACGGAATGATCAAGAATACCTTCTCTCATATGCTCCATTTGCCCTTTCAAGATAATCAGTCAAAACAATTCAGCGTTATTGTGGAGAAAAGTTGTAATCACAAAGCAGTTGCGCCACGCAGTGCATCACCAGCAATGGTGCTGCTATCCCCTCAACACACTGCTTCCTAGCCAAAGGATTTGTTTAGAAAGGATTGTTTTTTTGTCTTTGTTTCAGTGCCCACCACCAAAGTCCTGTCTGTGTGACAAGGGAGAGAAGGGTCACCCGGGCATACAGGTGAGTACACCCATGGGTCCATGCTGTCTGAAGAGCTCCTATAGCCTCATAGACGATACCAGGGTTCCTTAAATACAATGAATGGATGGAATAATGAATTAATGAATTATTGAATTAATGAATAGATGCATGACCGAATGAGCAAATGGGTGGATGGATGAATGAATGAACAAATGAATGAACAAATGAATACTTGAACAAATGTATGTATGAACAAATGATTCATTAATTTATTAATGAGTGCATGAATGAATGAACAGATGAAGGACTGAATGAAAGGATGGGTGGATGAATGAACGAATGAACGAATGAATGGACAGATGAATCCCAGAGGGACCACCATGATGGTGAGGGGGTGGTGGGGTGCTGGTGGGGTGGGGGGGGGGGGGGGGGGGGTTTCCCTCTCCTGTTTCTAACCGGTGCACCATCCCGACTACGGGGCCCGGGGGTCCGAAAGTGGTTTATTCAGCCATAGGAAGCTGTAATCCCCAGACACTGGTGTGTTATTCCCACCGGCTGGACAGTCAGAACATCAAGGGGATTCTCACACACACACACACGCACACACACACACACACACACACACACACACACACACACACACACACACACACACACACACACACACACACACACACACACACACACACACACACACACACACAACACTGGGCCACAGTGCAGCAGGTGCACAGGGTTAACAGCAGGTGCATCTTTCTTTCCCATAATGCAAGTGTTGCAGGAACGCAGGCGGCTGTGTTTTCACTGCCGGTGCTTTCAAAGGCGAGAGGAGGCTCTTGGAGGGCAGTTCAGAGGTCAAAGGTGGGAGAGAGATTAAACAAAGGTTGGGGCTCTGAGCTCTGCATGTACGGTTAGAAGGTTGATACTGCAAGTGTGTGTATGTGTGTGTGAGACCAGAGGTGATGGGTTGCGTTAACGGTAACGCTCTACTTCACCTTTTTTCTCATCGTGAAGCGAGGGGCCCTGGGCCCCGGGCCCCTACCTACTGAATGATCTGCCTCTCTATCAACCCTCTCTCTCTCTCTCTCTCTCTCTCTCTCTCTCTCTCTCTCTCTCTCTCTCTCTCTCTCTCTCTCTTTGTTTCTCCCGCTCATTCCAGGGGAAGTTGGGCGAGCCGGGTTCTGACGGGGCCGCGGGTCCCAAGGGGTCGCATGTACGTTTCATTGCATTCTCTTTTTCTTTTTATTGTGGCGATAATCCAACTGTTGGTGTTGTATTGTAAAGCTAAACTCACACACACACACACACACACACACACACACACACACACACACACACACACACACACACACACACACACACACACACAGTAACACTGTGTGTTTGATGGGAGCTTGTTTCATCTGCCTCTGATTCACACAGGGGGAGCCTGGCATTAACGGGCGTCCAGGAATGGACGGCATTCAGGTAACGACGTTTCACACTTCCACTGTTGATTCACGGACCACACCGCCATCCAGGGGGATTTGAATAGATTATCGCTTTTAACACAACAATGCTCTCTCTCTCTCGCTCTCTCCCTCTCCCCCCCCCCCCCGCCCTTTCTCTCTCTCTCTCTCTTTCTCTCTCTCTCTCTCTCTCTCTCTCTCTCTCAAGGGTCGTACCGGTGTCAGAGGAGAAAAGGTATGTTCAAATGTGATGGTGTTGGATGTGATCAACAGGTAAAATGTCTCGTCATGATACATTTTCTATAAAGGATAAGTAACAATAAAATAATAAAATGTTATATTTCTACATTCTGTATGACTTTTTAGGGATTACATTAGGGTTACATTTTGAAAGAATTGTCTATTTTCTCTGAGCTGACTTGTTTGACTTGTGTGCTGCAGGGTGATTGTGGACCCATAGGCAGTCCCGGGTTCAAAGGCGAACACGTGGGTATATTCTGGACAAACAGAATAGATTACATATTTGTGGTATTGTTATTATTCTGATCTGGTGGTGTGTGATATTAATGTCTCTCTTTCCGCAGGGTCTGGAGGGGCTGTCAGGCGTCAGAGGGCCCAGAGGAGAGCAGGTGATCTGTCTGCCTGCCTGCCTGCCTGTCTATCTTATCTATCCATCATGTCTATCTATCTATCCCTCTTTCTGCCTTTATGTTTATCTATCCTATCTAGCTATCTATATCTCTATCTACAGTATCTGTCTACCTATCTATCTTATCTATTAGGGCTGGGCGGTATAGACTTAAAACTTTATATCACAATATTTCATGATATTTATTGTGATAAAGATATGAATGATGCTAAATTATTAGACTGGAGGTGGGTGTGATTTACCCCGAAAGTCTGATTATATTGGGCACATATTTTATTATCTAAACTAATATTCGTTGACAATGCACTTGTCGTCCCCTCAAAGCATCAAATATACATTTTAACAGTATTACATTAACTTTTCATTGCACCGCGCAACTGTTACCCAATTGGGAGGGGGGGCCCCAGTGTAATCTCACTGGGGCCCCCGTCTGTAGTACTTACGCCCCTGGTGCAAATGGTTTTGAAGAGACGTGTGGAGCAAGGATTGTCTGCAATGGTTCTACACAGGTTGGACAACAGGGTCTGACAGTTTGTCAGACAATGTTTCTGAAAAAAATTCTAGTGGCATGGCCTCATACACTCGCTCATACACTCCCTCAATACACTCCTCATACACTCCTCATACACCTCATTACACTCCCATACATCCCCCCATACATCCTCATACACTCCTTGTCGCATACACTCCTCATTACGTCCCTCAATACACCTCCTTCATACATCCTCATACACTCCTCATACACCTCCTCATACAATCCTCATACACTCCTCATACATCCTCATACACTCCTCATACATCCTTCTTACACTCCTTCATTACACTCCCTCATTACACTCCTTCATAACATTCCTCATATCATCCTTCATACACTCCCATACATCCTCAACAATCCTCATACACTCCCATACCATCCTTCATAACATTCCTCATACGACTCCTATAATCCTCATTACACTCCTCATTACATCCTCATACACTCCTCATACATCCTCATACATCCTCATACATCCTCATACACTCCTCATACATCCTCATACACTCCTCATACACTCCTCATACACTTCCTCATACACTCCTCATACACTCCTCATACATCCTCATACACTCCTCATACATCCTCATACACTCCTCATACACTCCTCATACATCCTCATACTCCTTGCCTAAGTTTGGAACTCGTTCTCCTTCTACATGCCCACGTTGCGGCGCATATGTAAACACGTCATCAACTATCGTCATTACTGCGGTGAATTAATTCTTATCGTGATAAACGATCAACAATACAATATGACACAGCGCTATTATCTATCTATCGTATCTATTCATCTTATCTCTCTGTCTATCCCTCTATCTGTCTGTCTATCTCTATTCATCATCTATCCATCTATATGACCATCCATCCAACATCCATTTATGGATGTATGTATGTGTGTTTGTGTGTGTGTTTGTGTGCGTGTGTGTGTGTCTGTCTGCAAAGATATTTCTGTTATATATACAATATATATATCTATCAGGGCTGTCAACGTTAATGCCTGTGATTAATCTGGAAATCTCAATGGGTTAAAACAAAATGTACACAAATTTGTCACATTACCAAGTTAGACCCAAACTTCCTCCCGTATTTCCAGCGCAGATTTATACATGTTTTTTTAATTTTTTATGATTACCGGTACATGGCAAACGCAGCTAACACGTTGACTGAAGAGATATCCCCCGGTGTGTTGAACGGAAAATTCTGATTTAAAATGCTGATGGAAAATATGTACATTTAGATATAACTAAAGTTGTGTGCACATATTGTAGTGATGAGCTGTCTTTCCACCAAAGCAACGAGCAACGAGTCTGAAGTACCATCTTCAGGCAAAGCACATGTTAGCTAATGCTAATGCTAATGCTAGCACTGCCACTCAGTCGGGATCAAGCCGCGTTCATCAGACTACGCATCCAGGGCAAGTCTCTCAACAAAGTGACAACAGCTAAATTCACCAACGCAATCGCTAAATGGATCGCCATGGACTGTAGGCCCATCAACATTGTTGAAGACCAGGGGCTACAAGACATTGTCCAGATCTCCTCAGGCGACCCATCATACAAGCTTCGAGGGGAACCATTGTCGCAAGAATTCACCAATTGCATGGCAGTGAAAGGCAAAGAAAGCAGAGGAATTGGCACAAGCTACATGTATTGAACTGACTGGAGACCACTGGACATCAGTAAGCAACCATAACTACCTCGGTTTAACAGCACACTTAATTGATTACAAATGGCAACTGCATTTGTTCACTTTAGGTGTGGTGAAAACGGATGAAAGACATTTTGCCGAAGCATACGTTAGCCAGTTTATTGAAGTTGCACAGGAGTGGGAGATCGCAGACAGGATCACCACTGTGGGAACAGATCATGCTCACAATATGATGGCGGCAACAAGAATACTACCATACGACCATATGCACTGTGTAGCACACATTATACAGAGGGTAGTCTCAGTGGCTCTCTGTGATAGCGGGTTTGTCGATGCTATAGCCAAGTTGTCGACATTTCAAACACAGTCCAGCAAACACAGCAGAGCTGAAATTTCAGCAAGCCTCTCATGGGCAAGAAGAGGAGTCACTCATCCAGGATGTACCAACACGCTGGAATTCAACACTCGAGATGATAAAGCGGGTCCAACACAACAAAGACCCACTGAAGGCAACGCTGGCGCAGCAGAAGCACAAGTTAACCATGCTAACCTCAGCTGAATATGACAGACTGGCAAAGGTGGAAACACTGATAGAGCCAGGTATGGTGATTTCCCTATCCTCTTCTATTTTAATTTATGACAAATCCTATTACAGTAGTATGATATATTATTGTATTTTACAAATAATTGTAGGTCTGTCCCCTAAATGGGTGTTACCTGAATGAAAAGTGTAGTCATTCATTCTGTCTTGTGTGTTTGTAGGTGCGTCACTGAGCTCCTGGGTGGTGACACATATGTGTCGTGCTCTGTGGTGCTGCCTGCACTCTGCCACTTCTTACGTACAATGGAGGCCTCATATGTTGACCCTGCCTATGTAGTGCACTTCAAGGCTGCATTCACAGAGGACCTAAACAGATGAAAGGAGAACACAAACATGTCATAGCTTAAGGTAGCAACAGCTCTAGATCCCAGATTCAAGGACTTCAGGTGCCTGCCCAGAGCAGAGAGGGAAGAGGTGTGGCGAAAGTTGACTGACATGCTTATGGACAAGGAACCTGCACCACAGCCCTCCACAGAGGAAATGGAATCTGAGCCACCAAAGAAGAAGATGGCCCTCTGACTGATGGAGTCAGAGTCTGATGATGAGGCACCGTCCACAGACACAACTCTAGACAGGTATAGGGCAGAGCCCAGTGTCAGCATAGAGGCATGTCCACTACAGTGGTGGTCGGCACACAAAGGTGCCCATACTAAGCTGGCCCATATTGAACAAAGGTACTTAGCTACACCTGCTTCAACAGAGCCATGTGAGAGACTGTTTTCTCTGTCAGGCCACATTGTGCAGAAGAAGAGGTCAGCTCTGTCACCTGAAAATATCAACAAGCTAGTCTGCCTGAGCAACTGGTTAAAAGAAGAGTAGACTTTAGGTTGACTGGAGTCATGTCATGAGATGTTAGAATAAAGTAAAAAACGCTCTTTCTCTTACCAGTTTGTGATGCATTTCTGTCTTTCACCACAAATGTATTTGTTTTATCTCAACCCAAAATACAAAATAAAAGTAAATACTAGTATTTCAAACTTGTGATTAATCACTGATTATTCATTAATTTCTTTAATCGATTGACCACAAAAAAACCCCCAAAAAACCCAACAAATATATATATATATATATATAAAGAGAGATAGACACACACACACACACACACACACACACACACACACACACACACACACACACAGAGAAACAGAAAGGGAGGTGTACGTCAAGAGAAGCACAACCCTACCTGACAGTTGAATTGTTTCGGTGTTCTCCTGTATGGCCGTGTCTGAAACATTTTGGGGTTGGGGGAAGACAGCGAAGCCGCACAAGAGTGGCTCGGGGACCATCTCCTGGCTATGCACTTGTGGAATGTGATTGGTGGATTAGGTTTTATCCCCCCGTCTAGCCCGATCTCTCTAAAGTGTTGAATCCAGCCTTACTCTGTTGTTGTTCAGGCCGCTGGAGAGACTTTGTCTGGCAGGATTAGTCTTTTAGTTCATGGCATCCATGTTATCTCATCCTTAACTTGTTAGTGAGCCATGCCCACGCACATGCGCATCTCTCGCAGTGTTGGCATGACAACAGCAGGTATCATTGATGTATGCTCATGTCTCCTTCCTCCTCCTCCTCCTTCCCAAGACTTTGCATGCTGTGAAGACTTTATTTTTATGAAACGTCTATTATTAAATCATGTAATAATTTGTCTAATGTTAAAAATAACTTCATAATGAATAAATAAGGTGGCTGAACACAGTTGTCTCCTTCTTTAGGGTTCAAAAGGTGGACTAGGAGACCAAGGCCCTGAGGGACCTGCTGGACCTAAGGTGAGACCGGCTGTTGGTCTGGTGGGACACTCCTGATCTCACCACAGCTTCTCGCTGAAGATCAGCCTGGCCTCCATCCCGTTGAAACCAACTTTCAGACCCCCAAAAGTGGACAGAACCAATCAGGGCTACGGGGGGGGGGGGGGAGTTTTAGTTAATGACTAAGTAATCAGAGTCCTGCAGCCTGCAGAGTTTCTAAATAAAACAATGGCAGTGTGGCATTGGGAAAGTGAAGCAATCGGCAGAGCATTGGAAACAGTTTCACTGAAATAGACAGAATCATGATGTTAACACATGAACAGGAGAAGATGATGACCGGATTCAGCAAGAGCGAAGAGAGCAAGAGGATCACTTTAGTTAGTTTCTCTGATTGGGGCGGGGGGGGGTTTCCCCAGCACCATGAGGCCGCACCCGATTGCTGCCAGAGACAGCAATCGGTCCCTGATAAGAAATTATCAGGGACATCAACATTGATCAGAATATCAAATCTGAGTAAGAAGAAATCTGAATAAGAAGCTGGAGTCAGGATGGTCTCGCAGGAATACTTCAAAATCTCAAATCTAATTGACCAAATGAAAGAACAAGAAACAATATGTCCTAGCGATACGTTTACTTTTAGGGCATTTGGCAGAATGCTTTTAGCCATAGCGTCTTACACTAAGTACATTTGTCGAAAGAAACAGCAATATATCACTGTGGTACATAAAGATAAGAACAGTTTTCAAGCATTCATAATTACAAGGTTAATAGAACAAGTTTCATAATTGCTAGGTTGCCTGCATAATAGCTGCAATAAGAGCAGAAGTGCCATTCTGAGTGATTTACCATAACATCACACCTTAACATCTAAGAACAATATGCTGAAAACAATGCCAAGTGCTATTATTTACTGCCAAGACGTACAAGTTAGTGCTAGGGTTAGGAGAGGGAAGGTGGGGTGGTGTGGTTATGTAGAGTCCAGGTGAACTCTGAACAGGTGGGTCTTGAGTCTCTTGCAGAAGCTGCTGAGCGACTCTGCCATCTTGACGTCACCCGGGAGCTAATTCCACCACTGCGGTGCCAGAACAGAGAAAAGTTGAGACTTGCACTGATGTTTGCCTGTTCTTAATGATGGTGGAGCGGAGCGCTTGAGCTGGGGGGTGGATTCTGGCTAATGTTTGGAGGTAGGTAGCAGCAGTTCCACTCACAGCCTTGTAGGTCAGTACCAGTGTCTTGAGTGTCTCGAGCAATTACCGGACGCCAGTGGAGGTCACGGGAGAGTGGGGTTACATGGGAAATTTTTGGAAAGTTCAACAACAGCGGCGTTGCAGTGTTCTGGATGCGTTGTAAGGGTTTGATTGTGGAGGCTGGGATTCCAGCCAGAAGAGAGTTGCAGTAGTCGAGACGAGCGATGACAAGCGCTTGGACCAAGATCAGAATCAGAATCCAGATTCAGAAACAGTTTTGTTGCCTTAGTCTTTGTAAACAAGGAATGTGCTTTTGTGGAATTGGTGCATAACATTGAACATTAAACAGAGAGTAGAAATGAAAAAAAAGATCTGTGGTGCTTCATGTGTGAGGAAGGGCCGGATCTTGCGGATGTTGAAGAGAGCAATTCTACAAGATCAGGCCACAGAGGTGATGTTGGCGTTGCAGGACAGCTGGTCATCCAGTACCAAGATTCCTTGCGGTTGGTGAAGGAGAGACTTCGATGTCCTCAATCCTCAATGGTGACAAGTAGGTCCATTTGCCTGTAATTCTGGATGTCGGTGGTGTCAAGGGTGGGTTTCATGAGGAGCGGCTTGATTCCAGCAGTCTTGAAGGTGGTTGGAAACAGGCCTGAAATGAGGGAGGTGTTGATTATGGTAGTGAGGAAGGGCAGGATTTCGCCCAAGATGTCTTTGGAGAAGGGAGGATGGGATTGGGTCGAGGGGGCAGGTGATGGCATGGTTGGATGCAACAAGCCTGTTGACTTCTTTAGAGGAGAGGGGGGCACAGCAGGTAAGGCTGACAGAGGTGGGTGTTTGAGGAGGGAGGATAGCAGCATAGCAGGAATCCAAGGCGGTGGAGAGAGAGTATATAAGTGTCGAGGAGGCTTCCTCTGCAGACAGGAGGGAGAATCATTCAGGTGGTGGCAGTGAGGAGAGGACATTTGTGGAGAGAGTAGAGGGAGAGAGTTTTCCAGTTTCTGCAGGAGTTGACTGTGTGAGGAGTAGGGTGGAAGGTGAAGATTTTAGGGCAAGAGAAAAAGTGACAAATGGTGGTTAGACACAGGAGGGGGGTAACAGAGAGTGCCAAAGCGGGTTAGGACCTTGTGCAGACAAGTTCGAGTTGGTTCCCAGCTTTGTGGGTGGAGGGAGAAGGGGTGAGTGTCAGGCAGAATGTGGCTAAAAGTGTACAAATTCAGCTGATTGTAACTTTTCTGGCTGGACGTTGAAGTCACCCAGAATGACAAATGGGGTGCCATCTTCAGGAAAACAGCTGAAGAGGGCATCCGTCTCATTGAATAAGTCAAGGAGAGGGCCTGGTGGTCGGTAGATCACAGCAATGTTGAGCTTGATTGGAAGGGTAACAGATACAGCATGGGGCTCAAGTGCAGATCGGGTCAGGTGTTCCAGGGAAAGGACCTGGTATGACCACTTTGGGGAGATGAGGAGTCCCGTTCCCCCACCTCACCCAGTGGGTAGCGTGGTGCGTGAGAAAGAGTAGGCAGTGGTCAGGGCGGCTGGAGAGGCAGTGTTTTCCGCGGTGATCCAGGTCTCGGTGAGAGCCTGGAGGAAGTGGAGAGAGGTGTAGGCTCGAATGGTCTCAGTTTTCTTGACCGCCGATTGGCAATTCCAGAGTCCCCCTCTCACATCAAAGTCTGTGTAGGTTGAGATCATTGGGTAGAGGAGATTGGAGGGACTGTGGCACCGAGTGGAGGGCCTTCAACAACATCTGCTACGGTAGAATGTCCTTACTGTAATGGAGTCTAGCCACATGGCTAGGATGGGCAGTAGGAAGAAGATGTAGCTGTAGGACTCCCTGGACGGACTCCTGCAGAAAGACTCCCTTGACTTTGTTTGCTGGGTGATTGACTCAGCACAACAATAGGCCATTTAGACCAATATTAATTTGAAGTTGGAAAAGTTAAAGTTAAATTCTAAACAACTCTGCAACCAACACTGCAACAGGTTAGTTTGAGAATAATTCTACTACAAGATTAGCTTTAAGAAAGTATCGACACTACCACAACAGCAGCAAAACCAACACTGCAATTAGGTTAGTTTAAGAGAAATAGCTCTACCAACACTGCTACAGCTTGCTTTTAGAAAATAGCACGACCAACTTTATAACAAAAATAACTATGAAACACAGAACTAATTCTGTTTCTCCACTCACCAACAGCACAATACTATGCAGCCTCAAAACAAATGTTACTTGATATACTGACAGTAAATAGAGCTTCTGTAATAGGGTATCAGATTATATCCCCATAATTAACATAAATAACAACACAAGACATTGAAACACATGGAGCTGTTTTTAAGCGTAGGAGCATTTATGTTGCATAAAAGCAGAGAACATATTTGTAGTCCTGACTCCTCATATGAGGAGTCACATTTCCATCACTGATGCCAGTTTGGCTAATAAGACCAGTGGTCACTCCCTATAGTAGTCACAATGCAGAGGGCAGTGGGGAGGCACATGTTTTATAACATCTTCCTCCTCCTAAAGGGTGAGCTGGGACCGAGTGGGGCCCCCGGACATCCTGGGGACACAGGCATCGGCTTTCCCGGAGCCAAGGTGAGCTCATCCCGGGCAACGGCTATGATTCTATGAAATGTTTTTATGGACTACAAAGCAACATTACTTATTAGACAAAGTCTCAAAGCTAATTTAGGGTAATTTTCCAAATTCAACTAAATCTATTCAGGCATGATACCTTCATTAGGCATGACCAAACTGGTCATGCCTAATTTGAAACGAATGAATACCTACCTGAAAAAGATTCAATGATAATGATGTCAACTCTTTTTTGGCTCTTCTATGAACAATTTCAAGTGATAAAAAGTTTAAAGGCATGACTGGTAGTTTAAAATAAGCAAGGACAGTGAAAATTGGTGAGTGTTACCATTCATCTTTGTATGTTGTTTTTTGTAGTATATGGATGTAGCAACGGTTGCTGCTACAAGCCACAAAAAGTGTCTTTCCAGGGCTCCTCCAATTCTCCTCCAATATTCTCAATAGCAGGACACAGGTGGATGATAAATAAATGTATTTCAGAGTTTGACAGAGCAGATGGTAACTGCTAGCATGTTAGCACTCCTCCTGAGTGTGTGTGGTGATGGCTGGTTTATCATGTGTGTATTGATTAGCTAATGATACACTACAGGTGTGCAGCCTCACCCAGCCTGTGACTAATCCACTTGACTCAGGTCTGGCTGCTTAAATCAGCCACCGACCACACACACTCCACGATGTGTGTAAAGGGTTACAGACCGCTGGCCTACACTAAGCCTGTCTGTGTTCTCCCCCCCCCCCTCCACACACACACACACACACACACACACACACACACACACACACACACACACACACACACACACACACACACACACACAGGGAGACAAGGGGAACCAGGGAAGATCGGGTTCCAGCGGGCCCATGGGCCGAGGGGAACCTGGACCGCCGGTGAGTTCTCTCACTTACGATAGAGAATATGGATCCAAAGTGATTATCATTGGGAGATTTACAGACACAAAGAAATTGAATAAATGTACAGTATAAATTGGGTCTAAGGATAAAAACAACCTGCCGGGGCGTTGTGTGCAAGTGATATGAATAAACTGGTGTGCAGGCTTTTTTTAATCACCACAGAACCATGTTCTAAAAATGTACAACTGCCTTTTATGACATGAAATATAATATTTGTCTTTTTCAGATGTGAAAAGAGAAAAATGTGTGACAATGAATTGTGAACCTGGGTTTCATTTTGTGTTCTCCAGGGGCCAGCTGGACCACAAGGCATCCACGGTAACCAGGGGTTCCCAGGGGAAGGGCTACCAGGTTCAAAGGTACATTACATTGCATTACATGACATTGTATTGCATTACATTGTATTACATTACATTGTGTTGCATGACATTACATTACATTGTATTACATTGTATTACATTACTTTGCATTGTGTTACATTGTATTAAAACCCATTACAGTGTTACATTACATAATAATAATGAATAGCATTTATTTAGCACTTTTCAAGGCACTCAAAAACCATGCATCGATCCGGAAATATGATTTCCTTTCCTGTGACCAAGTGTAAAGTCATATGGTCACTACAAATCTACCACAACAAAATTTACTTTTTACATTTCTTCTCTTTATTTTTTTACAGGGGGACAGAGGTTATGAGGGTCCCAAGGGCAGTCGCGGACCCCCGGGAATAGGGTTGAATGGTGACAAGGTATGGCGAAACTCTAAACTGGGTTAGGGTCACAGAGACACTCACAGACAGACAGAAGGTGCTACAGGTGCCTGTTGGACAGCGACCTCTGACCTGTCTGTCTGACTGCTGCTGGTTCCCCTCAGGGCAATGCAGGTGAGCCAGGCATCCCAGGGCTGCTGGGATTCACCGGAGTCGGGATTCAGGGGGAAAAGGTGAGGACCAATCAAGATAAAAAGATGGCTAATGCCAAGTCAAGTCAAGTCTATTTTATTTGTATAGCCCTTAATCACAGTTACAGTCTCAAAACGTGCTATAGAATTACGAGACCCCTAACTCTAGACCCCCAAAGACTCCCTTAATTAACAAGGAAGAAACCTTGAGAAGGAACACAGAATGAGGGATCCCGCCTTAGATGGTTCAGAGTGCAATGGGTATCATAATGGACATGAATAATACTATTATCAGCACAAATCAAATGCAATGTGTAATGTAGATGTTTGTGTAAGTTCAGTATTCCTGATCACTTTCTCTCTCTCTCTGTCTCTCTCTCTCTTTATGAAATATTAGTGTTGTCTCGGTATTGAATGATACTTCAAATCCCCTGTGTTTCTCTCAGGGTGACCAAGGGCCGGTGGGCCCCTCTGGCCTCAGAGGACCCGCAGGACATGGCATTGTTGGGCCGAAGGTTGGTGGAGTCTTTCCCTTGGAGACATAACATATAGCATTCCCAGTGTCAGTGGCAAGTGTTGATACGGGTGCTCCAGTGGGCGTGGTTGATACTGGGTCTTCTTGTTCCTCTGCCAGGGAGACCAGGGCTTCCCGGGGGAACACGGGAACCAAGGAGAGCGGGGCGTCGGGGAGCAAGGGTCAAAGGTCAGACATGCTCTCAGATGGTTCACAGTGAAGGCCGCAATCTCATAGGAATGAATGGAAAATGTATTTTAAATGTATTTGTTGATTGGGCTTTGCAGGAACATACAATTATGTCACCAGAACATTTATTAAAAGTTAAAAGGCATACATTCCTTTTATAAAAATAAAAAAAAGTAACAATATTGCTGAACACCAAAACAGCTTACACAAACTAAGAGAACTAAAATAACTAAATGACCATAAACAAACAAAACAAAAACAAATGTGTATATATATAAAATTAAATAATAATACTAGAAAATAAAAAACCTAACTTATCTGTTTTAAAAAACCAAACCCTAAAACTACATATTTTACATCAAACGTGATGTAGTGGGTTACATAGTCGTGCTATGGATTGCTCCTGGTCAAAATGTTTTCCTCTATGGATTACCTGTTATAGGAACTTTGGGGTTACCAGGTAATGTCAATCAAACATTCCTGCTACACAACAGAAGCATGGCCCCGCCCCAAAATTAAATGAAGTGTCTGCTAGGAGTCAGACAGAAGGCATTTAAAAAATTAAAGGGTGTTTGTTTGTCTGACCAATCAGGGCGAGCCAGGTCCAGAAGGTGCTGCTGGGGTACCTGGTATTCCAGGGGAGGACGGAGCTGTTGGACCTAAGGTAAGCCCTCCCAACCCAAACCCTGTGTCCAGGGTTAGAGAAAATAGATTAAAGCTTTGGAAGCTAAAGGCTCTAGAGACAGATATGGCTTCCAGTGTATTGCTCACCAATGCTGTAAATTATGAATGAGTGAAATAGACTGCTTGTGCATGTATGTATTTTATTCAAAAACAAAAATGAATGACTAAGTATTTACACCACATAAATCCGGCTTTGTGCAAACTGTGCTCTCTTGAAATTCATCATTCATCCACAAGAGGGCAGAAATGAAAAAGAACAACACAAAAACAATGCCAGTGTCAGTCGAATATTTGGCTTGAAGTACAGTCTAATCCAATCTGTCATCATGTCAAGTATGAATCCCTGAATGAAGCTACCGTACATCTCTACATTATTTCTGAAATGTTTCTAATGCAGTACTCATGCCTTTCTGCCTCTCTACCCCTAGTGGCCATTGTTAGTCTAGCCTATAAAACAATACAATACAATACAGATGGAATTCTGTCATTGAGTGGAGTTGGTAAGAACCAACTCGTCAAAGTCACTCCTCCTTTGGGTAATCCTTTTGGCCTCCTCGCGCAATTCATATTTTTTTGATAAAGCGGTGTTTTGTGCCCTACATATGTGTGCTATATATCTTGGGTATTGAGCGTCGATGTAGTTATTCAACAAGGTTTCAATGTTGGTATTAATAAAGGTATAATCTCGTTTGGGCCCACTGCCAATCTTCTTCTTAGCCCATCCACTTTTAACCATAGATCTCAGCATTTCATTCCAGCAAGCCTCTAGCCTCCTTGTCTGAGCGGCGTTTAGAACTCAAGCCTGGGTCCCATATGTAAGCCTTGACCTCACACAAGCTTCCAGCAGTTTCTGCCGTGTTAATGTTATGTTATGTTAATGTTGGGATCACACAGTACCTTCCTCAGCTCACTAAATTTAGCCCTTCCTTATCTTCCTTATTCAAGATTCTTAGTCCCAAGTACAAAAGCTCCCTTACATTGTCTACAGCCACATTTTCAATACTAAATAAGGATGACTGTGTCTTTATTTTTTTTGCAAAGGATATTGTTAGACATTGTTATACATTATAAATGTTATACATTACAAGTCTTATTGATGATGTTTAGCAGTTTTTCCGCATCATTAGTGCTCTTGCAAAACAACTCCACGTCGTCCGCATACAGGATCCATTTGATTATTTCGATACCCCTCATCTTGCCGTTTCTTTGTTGCTGTCTGTTAGTGCATAGGTGCAAAATGTTCAAAAGGTATACCCCACCCTTCCGGACAGCCCTTATCTATTTCATGAGCAGCAATTTTAAGGACATAGTCAAAGTAATAATTAAACAGGCATGGTGACTCTTGCCCCCAATGTCTACAATAATGCACCAGGAATGCCAATTTGGTGTGAGAATTTCCTTAAAATGTCTATGTGTAGGATTTGTGCATGTATAAATCATTCTAAATGCCAATATGAACATGATTCAATTAAACTGAAAAAACAAGATCTTCCCTGACTTGTTTATTTATGATTCTAACATTAGTTCATGATTGTTATGTTATTGTCTATACATAATTATATCCATAATTATTTGGTTGTTTAGCAGAACAGGTGCTGTACTTGGATAGATTGAGATTTAATTGATTTGATTGTGCACTCAATGTTTTTGGGTTCCATTGTTCACTGCAAACACAGGGTGAAACCGGTTTGCCTGGTTCACGAGGACAAGAAGGTACAGCAGGCAAGGGGAGTCCAGGAGAGAAGGTGAGCTGTGGTTGTCCGTTCATGACACTCATGCCTCTCACATTGGGAACATTGGTTCTTCTTGCATATCGTCACCTTCTTAAACTAATGGCCTCTGTCATATTTTGAGGAAAATAATTTTTTTTGCCTAAATCATCTCTTCATGAGTTTTCATTCAGTTTTTTCTGTTTTTTTAAAAACTTGAAAAATGTGACTTAGGCCATTAGTTTAAGAAGGTGACGATATGATATTGGATCCTTCATAAGCATGGCGAGAACAACTCCATTCTTAAGATTCCAGCCAGTTCATCAGTGACGATAAATATTAGCCTGTTACGTTGTTAAATACATTTAAGAACAGGGTGTTAAATGTAATATAATTAATAGTCATAGTCATGCTAGTGAGGTAAATTTGTTATAAATGAATTCTATATGTACAATTTTAATGGAATTTCATTTCGATGTACACCTTCATAGCATAGGAGGGACATAGTGAGACCCAAGAACCAATCAGAACAAACATGATACGCTATGCTGCTTGAGCAGTTTGGTTTCTGTTCTGTTTCTCATGGAATCTCACTGTCACTCAAACTTAAAAGCAACCTTACTCTCCGTAACACTATTGAGCTGCATACACACTCACACACACACATTTACATTTACATTGAGGGCATTTGGCAGACACTTTTATCCAAAGCGACTTACAAAGAGTACATTTGTTGAAGCAATATCCGTTGTGTCTCTGAAAGAAGTTCCTTTTAGTCGACGATCCAATTCAGACAAATTGGCATTAAAACAATCAGGACCTCCAAGACCAGTAATAATTAAACAGGTTTAAATACTTGACTTAATATGCTGCCCCTGTCTTTATGTGGTTGCTGGACATATCTTGTGTCCTGTTTAGCTATTTTACATCATACAACATTAGATTCATGTAAATAATTAATTGTGGAGCTACACCATTTTTGTTTATGGAGTTGCCATCTAGTGGACATAAGAAGGACTCTGTATGAGTTAATCATCTAACAACAAATTGATACTGTCTTGCTTAATGCACCTATTGAATGGGTCACCTTAATCATTATCAGAAAAATTGCCCCCCCTGAGATTTTCTTCAGGAGCCGCCACTGTGTAGGCCTATATGTAATAAAGAACTGACTCTATAAACACATGTTTTATGGAGGCCTATTTGAGACCGTTTCAAAATTGAGCGAACACATTGCTACAATAAATTGTAACATGTAAGTTGATGATAACGTAATGCACTTGCTGTCTCGGATGTGGCCAGTCTAATCAACGACGGACAAAACATTTGACATTTGCTGTTAAAAAATCTCATAACTGCCTCTGAGCTTGATTTCGTACCTAAGTACAAATTTAAGGTACTTTGCTATGCAACTTTATTCTTCGACTCCACTAGATCTCAGAGGCAAATATTGTATTTTTTAATCCGCTACATTTATCTGTCAGATTTAGTTTGTAGTTACTTTGCAGTTTAAAATTAACAATACAGAATATTATCAATAAATACATTATGGCTTTATTGGTCCCCAGAGGGGACATTTAGTTAAGAGCTATACAAATAAAATTTATACTAATACTTGTCATGCTTTGTTACCCCTGTTTTTAAATGCCTGTATGACACCCATTGCACTCTGAACCATCCCTGGAAGGAGGGATCACCCACTCTGAGTTCCTCCTCCAGATTTCTTCCTTGTTAATTAAGGGAGTTGTTTCTTGCCCTTGGGGGGGGGCTAGGGCTAGGGGGGTGTCATAAATCACTTTTGACCCATAATAATCTGGCCTGTAAAGCCCTTTGAGACTGTCTTGTGATTAAGGGCTATACAAATAAAATTTACTTGACTTGACTAGAAGAACTGTCATGCGGGAACCGTAGGTTGCAATCGAACCCTGCGTCGCTATGAGACGTATGACGGCCCAATGCGAATGGAAATCCCTCTGCTTTTGTTCTTTTGGGTCAGATGTCATGAGTGGTGTGTGAGTATTGAACATACCTTGGCCCCTGAGGGCCCTACCGGCCCCAGGGCCCCTGGGAGCCCCCGTATCCCACGGTCACCTCTGTCGCCCTGCAGATGAAAGGCAGACCATGCGGCATACATCAGCTGTGTGGAGGACATCGAAGGACATCGAAGTCTCCCCTGCACCCACGGCAAGGAACCTTGGCGTGGTACTGGATGACCGGCTGTCCTGCAACGCCAACATTACCTCTGTGGCCCGATCTTGTAGAATTGCTCTCTACAACATCCGCAAGATCCGGCCCTTCCTCACACGTGAAGCAGCACAGATCCTGGTCCAAGCGCTCGTCATCACTCGTCTCGACTACTGCAACTCTCTCCTGGCTGGACTCCCCACCTCAACAATCAAGCCCTTACAACGCATCCAGAACGCAGCAGCACGCCTCGTGTTCAACCTACCTAAATTCTCCCATGTAACCCCCCTCTTCCGCAACCTCCACTGGCTCCCGGTAATCGCTCGCATTCGATTCAAGACACTGGTACTGACTTTCATGGCTGTCAACGGAACCGCCCCTACCTACCTCCAAAAATTAGTCCGACCCTACGCCCCAGCCCGAGCACTCCGCTCGGCAACTTCTGCCAAACGACTGGTACCGCCTTCACTAAAAACAGCCAAACATCGCTCTTCCAAGTCCCAACTCTTCACGGTTCTGGCTCCGCAGTGGTGGAATGAGCTCCCGGCTCATGTCAGGACAGGCCGAGTCGCTCGCCAGCTTCCGCAAGAGACTCAAGACCCACCTGTTCAGAGTTCACCTGGACTCTACATAACCCCCCTCCTTAACAAGAGACTCAAGACCCACCTGTTCAGAGTTCACCTGGACTCTACATAACCCCCCTCCTTAACAAGAGACTCAAGACCCACCTGTTCAGAGTTCACCTGGACTCTACATAACCCCCCTCCTTAACAAGAGACTCAAGACCCACCTGTTCAGAGTTCACCTGGACTCTACATAACCCCCCTCCTTAACAAGAGACTCAAGACCCACCTGTTCAGAGTTCACCTGGACTCTACATAACCCCCCTCCTTAACAAGAGACTCAAGACCCACCTGTTCAGAGTTCACCTGGACTCTACATAACCCCCCCTCCTTAACAAGAGACTCAAGACCCACCTGTTCAGAGTTCACCTGGACTCTACATAACCCCCCTCCTTAACAAGAGACTCAAGACCCACCTGTTCACAGTTCACCTGGACTCTACATAACCCCCAACCTCCTTAACAAGAGACTCAAGACCCACCTGTTCAGAGTTCACCTGGACTCTACATAACCCCCCTCCTTAACAAGAGACTCAAGACCCACCTGTTCAGAGTTCACCTGGACTCTACATAACCCCCCTCCTTAACAAGAGACTCAAGACCCACCTGTTCAGAGTTCACCTGGACTCTACATAACCCCCCTCCTTAAGAAGAGACTCAAGACCCACCTGTTCAGAGTTCACCTGGACTCTACATAACCCCCCTCCTTAACAAGAGACTCAAGACCCACCTGTTCAGAGTTCACCTGGACTCTACATAACCCCCCTCCTTAACAAGAGACTCAAGACCCACCTGTTCAGAGTTCACCTGGACTCTACATAACCCCCCCTAGCACTAAACCTGCGTGTTTATATGTCTTAACACTTATTAATGGCACTTAGCATTGTTGTTCGTTCTCAGATGTTGTATATGCTTAGAATTGCACGCCTGCCCAGCTACTTATGCAGGCAACTTGGCAATTATGAAACTCGTTCTATTCGTCTCGTAAATATGAATGCTCGAAAACAGCTCTATTCTTATCTTCAGGTACCACAGTGATATATTGCTGCCTCTCCTTCAACAAGTAGCCATCTTGAAAGCAGCAAGTGACTTGATGGAAGATATCCCCTCCCTCTCTTTGCTCAGTTACGTATGACGCAAGCGCGTTAGGGCGAGTCCCAAAATCCTCATTCAAAATGCTGGAGGCTCATTTTAACATGAGAGTCAATGGGAGAATGCTTGGGCGATTTTCCACGTCAATGAAATCAGCCAGAGAGGCGGGACCATTTGAAACACGACTTGAATCTGACGATTCTGATTGGACAATGACAGATAATATGTCTAGAACACTGATAACTACTTTTGCTGTGATAGAATTGGTAGAAAAAAAAATCCTCTTTCTCCCAGTTGGTAGTGCGTCGCCCAAATCGCCCCTATACACCGTCCTCCCCTGGGCCTACAGGTTTTAGTCACAGTTTTAAATATTTGTAAAACCCACAGACAGGCATAAAGGGTGACCAACAGCATTGACTAATTATGGAGATACGGTTATATGACATGGAATTATGCAGATACATTTTTTCGACCGACAGCGATGATATATTCAATTGACAATGAAAATTCTTCATTGTGTGTGTGTGTGTGCGTGTGTGTGTGCGTGTGCAGGGAGAGCCAGGAACCATAGGAATGATGGGTGTCCCCGGGCCTGCAGGACGTGGCCTACCAGGGCCAAAGGTAAACTCAGACGCCTCCAAACACCGGAGAACAATCTAGCTTAACAACACACAGCGTTACATTTGACTGACAGGATCACAGGAGTCACAGCTATGTTTCAAGTGTTATTCACTTTAATAATAGTCATATTTTGGAGTAGTATGACTCTTACCCTATAAACTCTATAGAGAGCATCACAATATTATCACATAGTACATTTTTGGTCATTTGGATAGTGACTTATTTTAAATCGTGATATTGATACGTTATCTACTGTTGTAGACAGTATTGTGTGATTGTGTGCATGCTCCTCCAACAGGGGGAGTCAGGTCCAGTTGGACCCAGTGGACACGTGGGACAGCCAGGAGTGGGCATCACCGGGCCAAAGGTACCATGAAGTGGCAGTAAGAGTGTAACGTCTCATATCGTCTGTAGAGGTATATTTTTTGTTGTTGCTATTTTTACATAATTTTATTTTTACATTTTATTTTTACATTTTTACTCTTATTTTGTGTAGTATGGGGTACCTTGTCTTATTTTTCTTAACACCGTTTATTAACTGTTAGACCATTATTAGCCCTGTAAGAAAGATATAGTCATCTTTCGATATTGACATTTACATTTACATTTAGGTCATTTAATCACGTACATTTGTGCAAAAACAGTGTAACAACAATATCCCACTGACAGTACAGAACAATTTTAGTAGAACAAGATTCAACCTAGCATAATTGCTCGGTTGACCACTTGCTGTCCTATTTAAAGTCCTATTTATAAGTGCTGGGACATACTATATTGTATCACACCTGTACAAACTGGTCACACCTGTACAAACTGGTGTTTATTTACCTTATTTACCCTAAGAAAAAAACTGTTCCCCTATAAATGCTTCCCTTATCTACCTTTTGATTTTGGTTTCTGAAACCATCATTGTTACACGAGTTCCCCGTGGTCTGTTGACCAGCAATGCTGATGGAAAATTCTCCTGTGTTGTCATTCAGGGAGATAGGGGGACTCGGGGGCCTGTCGGCCCCTCAGGTGTTACAGGGGAAGGCTACCCAGGACCCCAGGTACATGAAGCAACTACTGCTGTGGTCATTTTGAAAGACACAAACTAACAACAAGGAAGAATCCATACAAACTACTGTACGAACATTTAACCTAAATCACTTCCTTGATAGGGGCTCCCTGGGTTACCAGGACAACCAGGAGAGATGGGAACTGAGGGCAATGGATTGCCGGGTACCAAGGTGACTTTTTACATAAATACAGTTTTGTGTGTGTGTGTGTGTGTGTGTGTGTGTGTGTGTGCGCGTGTGCGTGTGCGTGTGTGTGTGTGTGTGCGCGTGTGTGTGTGGGTGGGTGTGCGCATGTGTGTGTGTAATGGGCTGCTTCTGCTTTGTCTCCCGCATGTTAGGGTGACCGGGGACCAGCAGGGGGGCCAGGCCCATCAGGACCTCCTGGAGTTAGTCTTTTTGGGCAGAAGGTCTGTGTGTGTGTGTGTGTGTGTGTGAGAGTGTGAGAGAGAAAGATAGCCTTTTGGGTTGAGTAAAATGCAGGTAGTGTAGCTGTTCTATAATGCCTACATACTGTGTAGTTGCGTAGCAGTTCACAGGAAGTCAATTTATTTTGATTGCAAAGCAGCATAAAAGTTGACTAAAAGCTAGCAGTAAACTTGACCTACACAGAAAACTCTACAGTACAAGCAAAAACTTGGTTGCGAAAAATATTACACAAAGTGAACTTTTTGTGAAACCAGTTTGGATGAGGTGTAAGCAACCTCATGCAAGGTTGATGTAATAAACCTCAGACACGAGACATGTTATAAACAGCATAAACAAGACAGTTCATAAACAGCATAAACAAGACAGGTCATACAAATCATGCACTAGACGTGTAATAAACACATGGGCTAGACATGTAATAAACACATGGGCTAGACATGTAATAAACACATGGGCTAGACATGTAATAAACACATGGGCTAGACATGTAATAAACACATGGGCTAGACATGTAATAAACACATGGGCTAGACATGTAATAAACACATGGGCTAGACATGTAATAAACACATGGGCTAGACATGTAATAAACACATGGGCTAGACATGTAATAAACACATGGGCTAGACATGTAATAAACATCATGCAATAGACAAGTAATAAACCTTATTCACTAGACATGGAAAAAAACATATGCAATAGACAAGTAATAAACTTCATTCACTAGACATGGAAAAAAACATATTCATTAGACATAACCATATTCAGTAGACATGTAATAAACATCATCCAACAATCAATCAATCAATTTAAAGTGCAGAATCACCATGCAGCATGGCCCCAATACAGTGAGTAATGAACAATAGAATAATACAAATAAAATAACACATTTACAAATTTACAGTGAATAAGCCTAAGAAAAATATCTAAATATAGGTGAGATATTCAGTCAGCAAAACAAGTTGGCAATGGTATTGAGAAGTAGTAGTGAGTAGTAGTAGTATTGCACATGAGAAATATTGCACATGATGATGAAAGGTAATATTACAAGGTAATAATATTAATGGTGAGAAGTAATATTGCACATGATTTAAAGAATATTTAGAATATTGCACATGATGATGAAAGGTAATGTAGCATGGTAATATAGCAAGGATAATATTGAGAAGAAGTATTGCACATGATGATGAGAGGAGATGAGAGGTAATATTGCAAGGTAATATTGAGAGGTAACATGATATTAATAGTATAGCACATGAGAATATTGAGAATATTGCACATGATATAGAAAAAAGTTAAAAAGGCACAAGATCATGAAGAGCAACTCTGGCAGGCAGCCGCCCGGAAGTAAGTGGATGGCTTTCCTGTCCTGCTTATGCCGCATTTCCTGAAGCACCGTACGGGATAGAGGCACTGGTGTGCCTTCTTGAGCATGACCCCCGTGTTGTGGGTCCACTCTAAGTTGTCGAAGATCTGTAATCCCAGGAAACGGAAGCAACTGATGACTTCCAACGGTGTTCCTTCTAAGCGGATGGGGGAGTGGGTCCCTCGGTGATTCCTGAAGTCCACAATGAGCTCCTTGGTCTTGCTGACCTCAGTGCTGTTGTTCTTGCACCATCACGACAGCTGGGCTACCTCATCTCTGTACACTGTTTCGCCATCGTTGCTTATTTGGTCGATAACTTGTGGCGCAAGTTATCGAGGACAAAAGTGGATGAGGTGTTGCTACCAATCGTCACCACTTGAGGCCTGCCTGTCAGGAAGTCCATAATCCAACTGCAGATGGCGGTGCCAAGGCCTAGGTCTCTCCGTTTCAGGAGCAACTTGGAGGGAACACAGAGCTATAGTCAAAAACGGCTGACGTAGGTGTTTCTCCTATCTAGGTGTTCCAGGGCAGTGTGTAGTATCTGGGAGATGGCGTTGTCCACAGAACTGTTTGGTCTGTATGCGAACTGGAGTGGGTCCAAGGAGTCGGGAATAATGCTGTTTATATGTGTCATGACGAACTTCTCTAGGCCCTTAATGGCTATGAGTGTTAGAGCTACTGGACCATAGTCATTGAGGCCTGTTACCTTGGTCTTCTTAGGTAATGGCACAATGGTTGTCTCTTTGAAGCACACTGGGACGACAGACTGTTGTAGTGATGCATTGAAGATGGAAGACGCGGGGGGGAACTCCGTCTGGGCTGACTGCTTTCCCTGCTGCTGAAGGTTCTATGGACCTTGGACTCAGACAGTTGCAGTATATAGCCCTTAGGATGGTTGGACATTTTGGTGGTTGCCTTAGAGTTCTCCCTGTCAAAGCGAGGATAAAACAAGTTCAACTCATCTGATAGGGAGAGGTCGGGAGCTCCTGAGCTCCCTTTGTAGTTGGTGATGGCCCGCAGTCCTTGCTACATGTGTCTGGTGTTTGAGCCCCCGTACTATGATTCCAGTTTGCTTTTGTAATCCGCTTTTGCAGTTTTGATGGCCTTCCTGAGGTAGTACTTGGCCTTCTTGGCCTTAGATTAGAGTCCCCTGATTTAAAAGTGGTACTCCGTTGCCTTAGTTTATTTCTGATGTTAGGGTTCATCCATGGTTTGCGGTTTGGAAATTATCTAACAGTCTTGGTGGGAATGCATTCCTCCACCAGCCTGTTAATGTATTCAGTGACGTGATCTGCATACACATTCAGGTCTGTGGTCTTGAATACATTCCAGTCTGTGATTTCCAGCCCGCCCTGCAGCTGTAGTATGGAGTCCTCTGTCCAGCGTCACACCTTTCTCACTGGTAGGCATTCAACTTCTGTTTCTAAACAGGAAGTAGGAGCATGGAGTCGTGAACCGACCTGCCGAAAGACAGTCGTTCGATAGCACGGTAGGCGTGCCGTATCGTGGTGTAGCAGTGGTCAAAAGTCCTTCCATTTCTTGTCGGACAGGAGATTTGTTTATAATATTTTGGCATTACCTTCTTTAAGTTGCAGGATGGCGCGGGAGGCTGCCAGACAGACCTGGTAAACCCAAACGTGTAGTGAAGGTGAACTGGGAACGTCTGGTGGAAGCCCCTGTCCGTAGGGTCTTTAACTCCCACCTCCGGAAGAACTTCTCGTGCATCCCGGGGGAGGTTGGGGACATGAAACCTGAGTGGGCCATGTTCAGAGCCTCCATTGTAGAGGCTGCAGCTCGGAGCTGTGGTCAAAAGGCTGTCGGTGCCTGTCGTGGCGGCAACCCAAGAACCCGTTGGTGGACACCAGCGGTGAAGGAAGCCGTCAGGCTGAAGAAGGAGGCCTTTCAGGCCTGGTTGGCCCAGGGGTCTCCTGAAACAGCAGACAGGTACCGGGAGGCCAAAAGGACCGCAGCTTCAGCGGTTGCTGAAGCAAAAACCCGGGTGTGGGAGGAGTTCGGTGAGGCCATGGAGCAGGACTTTTGGTTGGCCTCAAGGAGGTTCTGGCAAACTGTCCGGCGACTCAGGAAGGGAAAGCAGGGCTTGGCTCAGGCTGTGCTCAGTCGGGGAGGAGAACTGCTGACCCAGACTGAGGATATTGTCGGGCGGTGGAAAGAACACTTTGAGGAGCTCCTGAACCCGACCAGTACGTCCTCTGTGGAAGAGGCAGAGTCTGAAGACTCGGGGGAAGTCTCACCCATATACTTGGTAGAGGTCACTGAAGTAGTCAAAAAGCTCTTCACTGGCAAGGCGCCAGGTGTGGATGAGATTCGCCCTGAGATGCTGAAGGCTCTGGACATTGTCGGGCTGTCGTGGCTGACACGCCTAGTCAATGTAGCGTGGAGGTCGGGGACAGTACCTGTGGAATGGCAGACCGGGGTGGTGGTCCCCATTTTCAAAAAAGGGGACCGGAGGGTGTGCTCCAACTATCGGGGTATCACACTGCTCAGCCTCCCCGGGAAAGTTTATTCCACGGTGCTGGAAAGGAGGCTCCGGCCGATTGTCGAACCTCAGCTCCAGGAGGAACAATGCGGATTCCGTCCTGGCCGTGGAACAGTGGACCAGCTCTTTACCCTCGCAGGGTTGTTGGGGGGCGCATGGGAGTTTGCCCATCCAGTCTACATGTGCTTTGTGGACTTGGAGAAGGCCTATGACCGTGTCCCCCGGGGAATCATGTGGGGGGTACTACGGGAGTATGGGGTACCGGGGCCGTTGGTACGTGCCATTCGGTCCCTGTACGAACAAAGTGCGAGCTGCGTCCGTATTCTCGGCACAAAGTCAAGCATGTTCTCAGTGGGTGTTGGACTCCGCCAAGGTTGCCCCTTGTCACCGGTTCCGTTCGTGATCTTCATGGACAGAATCTCAAGGCGCAGCCGAGGCGAGGAGAGTGTCCGGTTTGGGGACCTCAGAATTGCATCTCTGCTCTTTGCAGATGATGTGGTTCTGTTGGCTACATCAGACCATGACCTCCAGTATGCACTGGGGCGGTTTGCAGCCGAGTGTGAAGCAGTCGGGATGAGAGTCAGCACCTCCAAGTCTGAGGCCATGGTTCTCTGCCGGAAAACGGTGGAGTGTTCCCTCCGGGTTGGGAGTGAGTTGCTGCCTCAAGTGAAGGAGTTCAAGTATCTCGGGGTCTTGTTCACGATGAGGGCAAAATGGAGCGGGAGATGGAGAGACGGATTGGTGCAGCGTCTGCAGTGATGCGGGCGCTGTACCGGTCCGTTGTGGTGAAGAGTTACTGGTCGATTTACTGGTTCATCTACGTTCCAACCCTCACCTATGGTCACAAGCTTTGGGTAGTGACCGAAAGAATGAGATCGCGGATACAAGCGGCCGAAATGAGTTTCCTCCGCAGGGTGGCTGGGCTCAGCCTTAGAGATAGGGTGAGGAGCTCAGACATCCGGAGGGAGCTCGGAGTAGAGCCGCTGCTCCTCCGCATCGAAAGGAGTCAGCTGAGGTGGTTCGGGCATCTGATTAGGATGCCCCCCGGGCGCCTCCCTTTGGAGGTTTTCCGGGCACGTCCAACTGGGAGGAGACCCCGGGGCAGACCCAGAACTCGCTGGAGGGATTACATATCTCGTCTGGCCTGGGAACGCCTCGGGATCCCCCAGGAGGAACTAGAGAGTGTGGCTGGGGAGAAGGAAGCCTGGGGGGCCCTGCTTAGCCGGCTGCCACCGCGACCCGACCCCTCATAAGCGGACGATAATGGATGGATGGATGGAAGTTGCAGTGTTTAAAGGATGATGGGGACTGCCTCAGGGAAGCGATTCTGAAGCTAGCTCTAGCTTGGACTGGTAGCCAGTAAAGAGAAGCTACAATAGGTGTTATGTGATCATATTTTTAGTTTTTTTGTCAGGATTCTGGCTGCAGCATTCTGCACAAGCTGAGGACATCTCGTAGCACAAGTAGGGAGACCAGAGAGAAGGATGTTACAGTAATCAAGTCTAGAAGATACAAATGCATGTATTAACGTTTCAGCATCACACAGTGACAGCATAGATCAAATTTCAGCAAAATTACTGCGATGAAAAAATGGTGTCTTGGTAATAGCCTTGATATGAGACTGGAATGTCAGGGGAGAATCAAAAATCACTCCAAGATTTTTGATTGTCGGACATTCAGAATTAATACTGCCATCAATGTTAACGCTCAAGTTCCCAGATGAGTTTCCATATTTGGCTGGTCTAACAACTAATAACTCTATTTTATCATTATTTAACAACAGAAAGTTTATACCCATCCATGTACTGTGGTGTTCAGGGCTCCGTCGGGCAGATGGGACCCACAGGCCAGCCAGGGCTCCCGGGAGAAGGCATTCAGGGCCCAAAGGTATTTACACTAATGATGATGATGGAGATGGTGATGGTGGTGATCCTGATGATGATGCCAACACACACACACATTGGTCCATGTTGGTGTTCACCCTATTGCTTCTCAATGCAAGTGTCCTCGCGGTCTCCTTGGTAACCTTATTCTGTGATTGTGTGATCGTCTCTAGGGAGAGCCAGGCTTTCAGGGAATAATGGGCCCCCGGGGGCCACCAGGTCATGGGCTTCCAGGAGAAAAGGTACGAAGGCTTCTGACTTGTTAGCATGAATAAACAAGTTAACTGACAAGTTATCATGAATAGAGTGTGCTCGGCAGTTGTGTTACAATGAGTGTTGTTGAACCTTAACCCAGGGGAACAGGGGAACTCCGGGGGAACGAGGACGGAAAGGAGACCTGGGACGTTTTGGAGAACCCGGAAGTCCAGGACCAATGGTACCATTAAACACTTGTCTAGTTATAAACTGCTTTTCCACTGCAGGAACTTCACCCCTGAACTAGGAACCTTTGGAGTAGCTGCGGTTATTGCGTATATGCGTTTCCACCAGCGACTTATTTTACCCCCCCCACCCAAAATGTCCTGTTTGGGGATAGGTACTTTCCGAAAGTTCAGGAATATTAAGGTGACAGTGGGGCCAAAAGCACTGAACATTTCTTCGTCTCGGTCATTTCATTTTATTACGCTATTACAAATAACATTGCTGGTTTGAATGTTTATGAAGACGTCACGTGGAGCTATAACGTATTATAATTCTAAGATGGCGCCACCGATGACTGCTTCTGTGTTTTGGTACGCACTGTTTTGTCTTTTAATTCAGTGTTCTGCTTCAATACTGGAAGCTCTTTCACCAGAGAAGAACAAAAGGGATTTATCTTCCAAGGATTTATTCCCAACATTTATCACTACATCCGTGGAATTACTGGACATTCTTGTCAAAGGTACACTCACCTTTGTCCATGCAGTGAAGCACCGGAGGAGAGGAAAACATGGTTCGTTCGTGCGTCTTCGCCGGCGCAGACTTCGAACACCGTTACCAGGAATATTCCTCTCTAAAGTGCGCTCACTGTGCAACAAACTGGACAAACTTCAGCTACTGGTGGGGAAGAGACATTTCTTCATCTTCTCAAGATTCAAGATTCTTGATTGCCATGTGTCATGACTATCTTTTCCATCTGATGTATTTCTTCCTACATCCGGGAGAAGAGCCACATGGTTCATGGCAGAGTCCCTGGATGGAACTACAAGTGTGATGCTCCCCACACTCATCGAGTGCAATCACATGCCAGATGACCGGTCGGAGATTCCAACTCCATCGGCTGCACAGCACCACACTCAGCTGAAGTCCATTGCTCACAGAATACCACACCTAGATCCAGAGGTGCAGATCCTCCTACTTCTGGGACATGACATTCTTCAGCTTCACAAAGTCAGAGAGCAACGCAATGGTCCTCACAGCACCCCCTATGCCCAAAGACTGGACCTTGGCTGGGTTCTTGTCGGTGGCGTCTGCTTGGGCTCAGCGCACAAGCCAGTGGCTGTCACCTCCTTCCGCACCAACATGCTGGAAAATGGACGTCCATCTCTTCTCAGTCCCTAACCATCTTCAAGTCAAGTTTAGCACCAAAACACAGCACTGCACCTCTCCTCATGGCCTTGGACACGACACCCTCAATGACTGCAGCCTTGGCAGCACAATCCTTGAGAGAACCAAAGACGAGGACAAAGTGGGTCTCTCCATCGAAGACAGGCTTTTCCTGGGACTCATGAACAAGGAGATGTATCTGGACGACACCAACAGCTGGGTGGCACCGCTTCCATTTCGATCACCTTGGCGACATCTCCCAAACAATCGAGAACAAGCTCTCAGTCGCCTTACCTCTCTCCACTGCACCCTATAAAGAAAGCCTGAGATGAAAACTCACTTTGTAACTTCATGCAAAAAGTCTTTGATGACGACCAGGCCAAGTTACCTCCACAGCTGCTAGAGGGAGAAGAACGATGGTACTTACCCATCTTTGGCGTGTACCACCCTCAGAAGCCGAATCAGATAAGAGTCGTCTTTGATTCCAGTGCTCAGCATCACAGCATCTCCCTGAGCGATGTGCTACTTACTGGCCCAGATCTGAACAACAGCTTGCTCGGAGTCTTGCTGTGCTTCCGAAGAGAAACAGTGGCTCTGATAGCGGACATCGAGCAGATGTTTCATAACTTATCTTCAGGTACTACAGTGATATATTGCTGCCTCTCCTTCAACAAATGTACTCTTTGTAAGTCGCTTTGGATAAAAGTGTCTGCCAAATGCCCTAAATGTAAATGTAAATGTAAACTTAACTTCGTCAGATAAGACAACCAAGACTTTTTCCAGTTCCTATGGTTCAAAGACAACGAACCCAGCACAGAGTTTGTCCACATATTTGGCAACAGCCCATCACCAGCCGTAGCCATCTACGGTCTTCGTCGTGCAGCTCAACATGGAGCAAGTTAATATGGCATGGACGCAAAACACTTTGTAGAATGTTTCTATGTCGATGATGGTCTCACATCACTCCCAGCTGCTGATGCCATCAACCTGCTAAAAAGGGCACAAGAGATGCTTTCTGCCCCACTTACGTCCATAAGATAGCGTGAAACCACTGTGATGTCTTGGAGGCCTTCCTGCCAGAAGACCATCCAAAGGGTTTGCAGAACCTGGACTTCGATGACAACTCAGCCCTTATCCAACGCAGTTTAGGGCTCAGCTGGGATCTCAAACACGACATCTTCACCTTCAGAAGAAGAAGAAGAAGATCTTTATTAAATCCACATATGTAGTGGTCACACAACACACAGTAAGTGGTGGCCGCCAAACACACACACGCGCATGCAGGGAGGGTGGCCTGCAGAAATTTGGCCTCTGCATTTAACCCATCCTGCTGGGGCAGCCAGGAGCAGTGGGCAGCCATTTCGACGGCGCCCGGGGACCAACAGCTCCAGGTTTTACGTCCACATCTTGGTCAGGGATGTGGACAGGAGAGGCGATCTTCACATGTTTTTTAATTGGGGTTCTTTTACTCCGTAAGGAGACCCCACGGAGCACGGGGAGAACATGCAAACTCAACACAGAAAGGCCGGGAGATCACCCACCTGGGCACCCCAGACTCAACAGCGCCCCAGGCGGGAATCGATCCCAGGATCTTCTTGCTGTGAGGCGTGGCATCTACAGAGAAACCCTTCACCCATAGAGGTGTTCTAGCCACGGTGAACAGTCGACCCTCTCTGACTCGTCGCACCGATAACCATTCAAGGGAAGTTCCTGTTGTGAGAACTCACCAGCAGTGAAGCCTTCAACTGGGAAAGCCCTCTTCCGGATGAAAAAGAAGCTGAATGGAGAATGTGGAAAGACTCCTTACGAGTGAGTTCAAGATACCAAGAGGTTACACTCCAACCACCCTTAAGACTGCTCAAAGAAAATAACTCCACATCTTCTCAGATGCCTCAGTGAGAGCCATTGCCACTGTAGCTTACCTCAGGGTGATCGACAGTGATGGAGAGTGCCATGTAGGATTTGTCCTAGAAAAGGTAAAACTCGCACCCCCAGCTGCCCACACTATCCCAGGGTTGGAGCTGGGTGCGGTTGTATTGGCAGTCGAAATGGCGGCGCTGGTAGAGAGCGAGTTGGACATCAGTGCAGACACAATGCAGTTCTACACGGACAGCAAAGTTGTCTTAGGATACATATATTACCAGACCAGCTGGTTGTATGTGTACGTTTGCAACAGAGTTCAGCGTATCAGGAAGTTCACCAAACCTGAGCAGTGGCACTATGTCTGCACCACTCAGAATCCTGCGAATCCGTACCTGCAGCCAAGCAAGCCAGCACAACATGGCTCAAAGGACCATCATTCTTGTCCCTACTCCAAAAGAGGATTCATGTGAACTCATCGACCCAGATTCCGACACTGAAGTGCGCGCTCATGTCACCACTCTCTCAGTTCTTCCATCTAAGCTGGGGTCTCATCGCTTTGCGCGGTTCTTTTCCTGGAAGTCTCTGGTACGCGCCATAACATCCCCCTTAAAAAAACAGTAAAAGGTGCGATTTAAGGTAAAGAAAGGATGTGCATTAATGTAACTCAATAGTGTCCATGGGGAGTGGGAGTCAATGGGGTTAAACGTTAATACAGCATAAAATAGTTAATATAGTATAGTGTCCATAGGGGATGGGAATCGGTAGGTAAAGTGTCCATAGGGGGTGGGAATTGGTGGGGATCAATGGGGGTCCCGGGTCTTGCTAATGAGCCCAGTTGCCGTGGGGAAGAAGCTGTTCTTGTGGCATGAGGTTTTGGTCCTGATGGACCGCAACCTCCTGCCGGAGGGGAGAGAATCAGAAAGGCCTTGTCCTTGGTAGTGGCAGCAGCGTACCAGATGGTGATGGAGGAGGTGAGGATGGACTCAATGATGGCAGTGTAGATGTGCACCATCATTTTTCAGGTCGAACTTGTGTTGCTGCTGCTGGCAGTACATCCTCTGCTGGGCCTTTTTGGTGATGGAGCTGATGTTCAGCTCCCACTTGAGGTCCTGGGTGATGGTGGTGCCCAGGAAATGAAAAGGACTCCACAGTGTCAACTGGGGAGTCACACAGGGTGATGGGGGCGGATGGGGTTCTTCCGGAAGTCTACTACCATCTCCACTGATGGCATCGTATAGAGACCTGTTAGCTCTGTAGGCAAACTGCAGGGGGTCCAGGAGTGGGTCAGTTATGGCTTTGAGGTAGGACAGCAAAAGGTGCTCAAAGTCCTGGGGCTTTTTTTGGAACGGGGATGATGGTGGAGGTTTTCAGGCAGGCTGGTACATGGCATATCTCCAGTGAGGTGTTGAAGACACCTCACTGGAGATATGATCTAACAACCCTCTGGATGGCTTTCCTGTCCTGTGCAGTGGTATTGCCATACCACACAGTGACACCGGCCATCAGAACGCTCTCTATGGTGCCATTGTAAGAGTTCACAAGCCATCATTTGCTTATGCCGCATTTCCTGAGGCACCGTAGGGGGTTGAGGTGCTGGTGTGCCTTCTTGAGCATGACCCCCCCTGTTGTGGGTCCATGCTTGGTTGTCAGAGATCTGTAGACCCTCTGCAGCTGCACTGCAGCTGGCAGCATTCCAACTCTCCAGAGGGGACTGTGACACACAACTCAAAACCAAGGATGGAGGTATCTGTTTTTACACTAATAGTATCTGGTGTAATGACATGACAGTGATTCTGCAGCACTGCTTTCCTGATCTGAAAACTTTGGTCAAAAACTAAACCCTTTTACGCCCCCAGTGAGTTTGCTTCATTCATGCTGGTCGGTGTTTACATTCCACCACAGGCCAACGTGCAGGAGGCACAGAGCACGCTCGTCGACCAGATACTGTGTGTGGAGTGGACAAACCCAGACTGCTGAATTATTTAACAAAGGAAATCACAAACTTCCAAAATACATTTACATTTACATTTACATTTAGGGCATTTGGCAGATGCTTTTATCCAAAGCGACTTACAAAGCAATAAATTGCTGTGGTACACAGAGATAAGAATAGAGCAGATTTCAAGTATACATAGTCGCAAGGCTAATAGAACAAGTTTCATAATTGCCTGCATAATAGGTGGGATAAGAGCAGACTTGCCATTTTGAGTTCATTACCAAAAGAAGAGGAGGGAGAAGAGGGAGGTTACATGTGAGAATTTGGGTAAATTGAACACCAGGCACGCTGCTGCGTTCTGGATGCGTTGTAAGGGTTTGGTTGTGGAGGAAGGGAGTCCAGCCAGGAGAGAGTTGCAGTATTCAAGGCAAGTGATGACCGCTTGGATCAATATCTGTGCTGCTTTACATGTGAAGAAGGGCCAGATGCTGGGCCAGCAATTCCACAAGATCGGGCCACAGAGGTGATGTTGCCATTGCAGGACAGCTGGTCATTCAGTACCACGATAAGGTTCCTTGCAGTCAGTGTAGGGGAGACTTGATGTATATGTGGATTGTGTGCCCTTGAAGCCTGACTGATGAGGGTCTAGTAGGTTGTTTTGAGAGAAATCGAAGTCAATGGGACAGTGCTGACACCATCCCAGCCAGAGAGGGATGTAAACAGGCTGTTCAAGAAACAGAACCCCCGCAAACCAGCCGGACCAGACTCTGTCTCTCCCTCCAGCCTGAAGCACTGTGCTAATTAGCTGTCTCCAGTGTTCACGGGCAATTTCAGCACCTCACTGGAATCATGCCGGTGTGCTTTAAAGTGTGCTTTAAAACCTTCACCATTATCCCCGTCCCCAAAAAGCCAAGGATTATAGGATTGAATGACCCGTCACCCAGACCTGAGGTAATGAAGTCATTTGAGCGCATTGTGCTATCCCACCTCAAAGCCATACATGCCCAACAGGTCTGTAGACGATGCCATCAACATGGCCCTCCACTTCATCCTCCAGCACCTGGACTCCTCAAGAACCTATGCCAGGATCCTGTTTCTGGATTTCAGCTCTGCTTTCAACACAATCATCCCAGCTCTGCTACAGGACAAGCTCTCCCAGCTGAGCGTGCCTGACTCCACCTGCAGGTGGATCACACCTCTAGTCATCAGTCTGTCAAGCTTCTGAAGTTCGCGGATGACACCCTCATTGGGCTCACCTCTCGTGGGGATGAGTCCGCCTACACGGCTCTAATTACTTTCTGTTTAATGTTACATTTTATGCACCAATTCACAAAAGCACATTCCTTGTTTGTGGAAAGCTACTTGGCAATAAGCATGATTCTGATTGAATGTGTGAGTGGCATAATATGCCTGCAGCTCACCACCTCACCATCTGCGTTGCCAATTTCCCCTGTTGCCAAAATGTGCATGTGCATGAGTTTGCGTACACACATTCTTCAGGTCCCCTTTTGTGCATGCACAAGCTTTATAAATGAGACCCCAGGTACTTTTGGTGGAACGGCAATTTAATTGGTCGATCAGTAGGTCTATGCTTCTCTAATCTGACATTGGTCTTGCAGGGGAAGCCTGGTGAGAAAGGGGTGCGGGGCCTGAACGTGAGTATTGTGAAACTGGATTATGTTCCATTGTTATTTATATTGCATCAGCATGCACATCCTCAAATTCTGGTTTCTTCCACACACGCGCAGCAAGAAGAGGTCATCAGAATAATCAGGGAAATATGCGGTAAGTGTCTTGTTTCAGCTTATATCTCTAGCATTATGCTTCTCAAAGTGTTTTTAATGTATTCATAATCCCTTTGTTTTTTAAATACACATTATACTAATGTGAATTCAGATCTCATGTTCTGGTTTAGAGTTTACATACATTTCATTTCAAGCAAATTAGTTTGTCATCATATAATACTGATTGTCATTGTAGCATACCTCATTGCCACAATGCCACATGTGTGGCTTAGTTCGGGGCTCCTCCAAGGACACAGGCAGAGGTGGCAAAAGTATACCCATCCTTTACTTAAGTAGAAGTACAGATACTTTTACTCTGGTAAAAGTTGAAGTACTGATTAAAATTCTTTACTCAAGTAAAAAGTGAAAAGTACAGGCTCTGAAATGTACTCAAAGTACAAAAGTAAAAAGCCATTTTAATTCTTAATCTATAGAAAATAATCATCTTAACGTGGACCAATATTAACATGACTCCAATACAGAAAATCTTTCAATGCCAGCAACAGAACTGGAAACTTTTGACACTTTTGTCATAGTATGATGTTTACTGACACATTATACATAATAGTTGTTAATACACACACATGTATACACAAGACACCTAGGTGTGTGTGTGTGTGTGTGTGTGTGTGTGTGTGTGTGTGTGTGTGTGTGTGTGTGTGGGGGGCGGGGGGGGGGGAGGAATGTCTTGCTGCTGCTGCCCTGTCGTGGAGTCGGCAATATTGGCTTCTTGTTTAGTTCTCGCTAGTTACCTCACGTGTCCCTCTCGTATATTATTTTCAAGTCGGTTTCGTGTCGTTACGTCTGACGTCACATGCGTGAAATCAGAGCTCTTCTAACGCGGATGGATCCACCAAGCATCTTTTCTATGTGTTGTTGTCCATCCATTTAGGTTGAAATTGGACTTGATGTTGGGAAGGCGTGCAATGAAACCCGACAATTCCCCTCAAATGCAATAAAACTAAAGTACGAGTCCTGTTTTGAAAATGTAAGGAGTAGAAAGTACAGATATTCGCGTTTAAATGTAGGGAGTAAAAGTAAAAAGTTACTTAGATACCTGAAAAATCTACTTAAGTACAGTAACAAAGTATTTGTACTTCCTTACTTCCCATCACTGGACACAGGCAGTAGTGGTGCTGAAAGTCCACTATATTGCAAGTGTTAAAATGACATGACAGAGCAGATGGCGCCTGCTAGCATGTTAGCGATCATCGAGCACTGATTAGCCAACGCACCACAGGCGTGCAGCCCCATCCCACAGACTCTAACTGGGCCAGGTGAGGCCAATTAAGCCAATCACCAACATACACACTCCCACATACCCCCAAAACAAACCTACCCACCCCCCTCCCAATCCCCCAAAAATCCCCACAATCCCACTGTCCCCACACCTCCCCAGTGTGGTCAGCCAACACCCCTCCCCCTCCATCCTGGAGACCGGAGGCCCGGGCTGCTGCCTTTGTTGGTGGAGGTTTCCATGGACCATCCATACATGTCCCCAACGTGGTCAGCCAACCCCCCTCCCCCTCCATCCTGGAAACCGGAGGCCTGGGCTGCTGCCTCGACTGGTGGAGGTGTCCCTGGGAGTGGGAGTTGCCTGGATTGTCTGGATGGGCCGTGGTGGACCTCGTTGGAGGGCCTGGAACAGCCCCTCGTAGGGCCACCCTCCACCAGGCAACACAGGCAGAAGTGGTGTTGAAAGTCTGGTTTATTGCAAGTGCTTTTTAAAATTACATGACAGAGCAGATGGTACTAGCATATTAGCGATCCTCCAGTATATATATATATATTTTTTTTTCTATTTGTAGTTTTATTCTATTTTGTATTCCTTTATAATTACTGTCGGCTGTCGGGCGTTTTGCACAAAAAGTTTTTCACTCACTGCTTATACTCACGTGTAAATTGTGAAGTGACAATAAAATACTTGAAACTTGAAACTTGTATGTGCGCTGGTGGCTAACCTGTGTTACACTGATTAGCCAATGCACCACAGGCCCCACCCCCCAGATTCTAACTGGGTCAGATGAGGCCAACCACCAACATACACACTCCCACAGTCATATATCATTATTTTATATAATTGGCAATTTTATATATTGACAATAGTCAAAACGCAGAATGGGTTTCTCCGGTACTATGATGGACCTTTGCACCTTTAACCATCAGATGGCAGCAAAGACACAAGAGTAGTCTTGCAGTGTTTTTCTCCTTAATGGGCACCAGAGGATGATGTGAACCCTTCACAACGGACCTCACGAATGCGACTCAACTACGGCCTGTTTTTATTCCTGCAGGCTGTGGCCTGAAGTGCCGCGAGAGCCCCCTGGAGCTTGTGTTCGTCATCGACAGCTCAGAGAGTGTGGGCCCTGATAACTTTGAGGTGGTGAAGGACTTTGTGAACGTGCTGGTGGACCGCGTGTCAGTGAGCCATGAGGCCAGCCGCGTGGGAGTGGTGCTCTACAGCCACGTGGACGTGGTGGTGGTGAGCCTGACCCAGCACTACAGCCAGAGTAACATCAAGGCCGCCGTCCGGGGGATGCCCTACCTGGGCGAGGGCACCTTCACGGGCAGCGCCGTGCGCCGTGCCGGGCAGCTCTTCCAGGCATCACGGCCCGGCGTACGCAAGGTGGCTGTGCTGCTGACAGATGGCCAGGCCGACCGGCGAGACACCGTGCGACTAGAGGAGGCGGCGGCCGAGGTGCATGCAGCGGGCGTGGAGGTGTTTGTCATCGGTGTGTTGAACCGCAATGACCCAGACTATGACGGGTTCCAGGCAGAAGTGAAGGCCGTGGCGTCCGGCGATCAGCACGTCTATCTCATCGACGATTTCATGACCCTCAACAGTAAGCAAGTAAACAAATGTCTGGTGGTGCATTTAATGATTTGTTGTTGTGTTTGCTGTGCCCTTCCCAGAAAGCAAAGGTGATGCCACCTTTCTGTCTGATGTCTGATGTTCTTTTTCTAAATATTATATTATATGAAATATTATACTATTCTAAAAGTGTGTGTTCATGTTCCTGTGTTCCTGTTCCTGTGTTCCTGTTCCTCTTCCTCTGTTTTTGGCATAGCTCTGGAGAGCCAGCTACTGAGTCGGATATGTGAGCACGACGATGGCACCCTCTTTGTCCCACTCTCCTTCAGCCCAGCCATGCCTAGTGAGCACAACATGCCCAAGACGCCAGACCGGCCCAATGTAGCCCATTTACCAGAGGTCACCACACAAGTACGAGACAATATATGATACGATAGACAATATATCACATGATATGAATGATATGAATAAATGAAGCATGTACAAATAAAAAAGACAGACATTTCTTTTTCCCAGCAAAACCGATCTGATTCAAGTGAACAGAGATGGGGAATGTTTTAAAGATGAATCACAAACTTTTCATAGAATTTAAATCCAACATGTAGTCCCTGAAGGAATTCATGATTCTTACATACAGGACCTTTAGATCTTATCTACAGCACCCTTAACATGAGAGATCTAATTGAGAAAAAAACACAAACCCTGCCCTTCTTGTTTCCATCTCACAGATTGACCTCCCGGTGGATACTGATACCACCCCCAGACCACAGCCCCCCCCAGAATATGACGACAGCTATGAGGACAACCTCGTGGACACAACCCAGGCCACGCTGGTCTATGAAGAGCCTGAGAATGAACAAGGCACCCTGCATGTTGTGGAGGGGCCACAGACCCCAACTAACTGGCTGTACACCCCAGGTACACCAACAGCCCCACTACCAGGGAACTATGTGACAGGTAAGACAATAACTACAGTATAATTGTATATACTGTACTTTTTATATTAAATAACATTTAATTCATACAATGCAATATTTAACGTAAGCCAGTTATCAAGCTTGACTCCAATACCAGCCAGGGGCCGTATTCACAAAACATTTTATGGCTAAAAGTAGCTCCCAACTTGCAGTTTTAGGATATACTCTTAAAAATAAGCCCTAATTTTAGGAATCCTACATTTTCCTATTTCACAAAGCACTTTAGCGCTAAAATCAGCTCCTGAATCAAAATGTTAGGGGTAGTCAAGAAGACTTCTAAATCACCAAGACTGAATCAGAAACAATCCTAAACTGGACGCTGCCAGCAATCCGCCTTGTAATCACGTCAACATTTTACAAACATTTATTAATACTGAGCTTTTAAAAAGGAATTACCTTAATCGCAAGTGTCTTATGATCCCAGTAGAGCTATAGACACCAATAAACAGAAGCAACCCAATAACACCAGAGATCAAGATTGTGACAACTCTATGCTACTTGGCCACAGGGAGAATGCAGCTATGCATAGTCTGAATATTAGTATGCCTAATATGCCTCCTTCCATTGCCTGACAATTAGCTGAACATATACTACATATACTAGCCTATATTATTCTTGGTTTCATGTTTACCCATTGACAGTTACATTGCCTACATTTATACTTTACAATCTTTATTTGAATATGGTAACATGATACCTCCTTCTACACTATTTCTATGATTAAATTGCTGACAGAGACCCATCCCCTCAGCCAATAACTAACAGGTGAATTGGTTTTACCCTAAAACTAACCCTAACCCTTGAAAATTGTAGTACTATTTGGGAGCCCTCTTATGGTGCTTTTCCCTTCCACAGCACCGTCTCGACTCGCCTAGCCTCGACTTGACTCGCTTGTTAAGCAACTTACTTTGATAATTGATTAATCAACATAAACGGCAGTTTGTACATCAGCTTTTGGTACCACCTCAGCTCGCTTGGAACCTCAAAGAAGCAGGTACTAAAGCAGTAGGAGGGACCAGGTACCAGTTTTTGCGCTCAAAGCGAGCTGAAGAGAGTCAAGTTGAGTGGAGCTGGTACTATGCATTGGAAAAGCTACGATAAAATGTTTTGTGAATACAACCCCAGGTCTGGATGTGTCCTGGCTATTATGGAAAATGTAGCATCTTGTATGTAACGGCTACAGCTACATGCCATAATGTTGTAAATTCAAGATATGGAAATGATTACAAAAATTATTGAAATAGTTTGAAAGGTTATCATATGACACAAGCAGAAGCGTTTCTTGGTATTTCTTTTTTTCTGAATAAATTTGTAATGCCAACCGTGACACTGGTTTCAGATCAAGCGAGTCTTATAAACCCGACCCCATCTGTCCTTCTGTCATAACTCCAGACTCTGATTGTCACCAACCCTTGGACCCGGGTCCCTGCCGGCAGTACCTGGTCAAGTGGTATTACGACCCTGAGGCCAACGCCTGTGCCCAGTTCTGGTACGGAGGTTGCCAGGGCAACGCAAACAACTTTAACGCCGAAGCAGACTGTAAGAATGCCTGCGTGTATACGTAACAGACATTGAGGTGGGGGTGGGTGGGTGGATGCGTGGTGGTGGTGGTGATGGCGGTTGGGTTCTGTCGCTTACTGTTGGACCTCATGAGATCCGGACGTGTGATTGTGAATACAATGCCACGCTCCTTTGATGACATTGACATTGTGGAGAAAAATCAGAAAAGGACGTCTTGGCTGCTGTACTCCTTTTCATTTAGAAGGAAGCAAATCACTTCTTGTACTTTTTGTATTACTAATTTGTTAATTCATTTACCATTCATTTGAGTTTCAGTGGGTTCTTGACACTTTAATAATACTGTGAATAATCGTAACCGTTTCATGAATACATTCAGGACAATCTTAATGAATGCCTATTTGTAAAATGTCTTCATTATCTAACATCATCAAATCCATAGAAGGTATTATAAAGTCAGTGTATATACCAAATAAATGTATCTAAACAAATAAGTGAATCATGATCAATGAAATGTACATTTGTATACATACATTTTGTTGTATATATACATTTTGTTTAAAATGTATATATACATGCATACATGGATTTCAGCACTATAAATATGTTATGATATTTGAAATATTGACACAGACATTACCATTTTGAAATAGTTAATTGAACTAAGTAAAAAAGATTGCCAAAAAGTGCTAAAATACATACTGTATTACCCCTTTTTCCTTTTTGGACACAGTTCCTTTAGGTCTTAATGAAATGTCTATGACATGCTGTGGTGGAATATCTTGGACAATCAATGACCAAATAACATGAAATTAAGTAATAACAAACATACATTTATTATAGAGACAAAACAGGACACAACAAATATTCAGCACTGAAGGATCACACTGTTCAACATGCCGTCATGGCTGTAGGAGGGTGTGAGCCCCAAACAGAGGTTGCATGGAGTTCATATCGGATAAGTGCCTCTCAGTGAGAGGTGGAGATGTATCCTCCCTAGAAGACACGCTAATAAGGGATACGACCTTGACTGGTACCATGGTGCCATTGTCCTGGAGCATTAGTTCACTTAGGGCGTTTTCAGACCTATAGTTCGATTGCTTTGGTCTGCACCAGGCAAAAAAATGTGACAATGTAGCAAACAGACGTTGGTACGTTTCGGTTTCTCATGCATATTTCTAAACGAACCAAAATAGACCGCGAAGACTACGCCAGTTTCGCGCCACTCACGGGCCACTTCCGAGAACTTAAAATGGAGCGACAGCCTTTCGTTGCGCTCCTGGGGCTGATTCTCGTCTATTACATTGTATGTGTCGGTAATTTTCTGCTAACTATTCAGTTCGAAAATGAGTCGCAGCTGCGACTCGAAAACAACGTCATGATGCATTGGAGTCGCCGACGGCGCATTGCACGCCACTTCAAACAGAAGAGACGTGCCCTCCTCCTGAATGACCATTTCATCATTTGCCGGCGATATTCTTGCAGATCCATCAGGTATGCCCTTGGTCTCCCAACACCCACAATGCATCAAAACTAGATCGTTGTGGACCAATTTTTTTCGGTTGCTTTCACACCAGAGGAACCACACCAAATTTAGGGAGATGGAGCGGATCGAGACCACCTCTTCAGGGAGGTCTCGGCCGGCTGATTTGGTGCGCACCAAAGTGCGGTGGTTGCATTCACACCAATGCACCGACGTACCGAACCAAGGGACCAAACTCGTTTAGTGCGCACAAAATGATGTATGTGTGAAAATACCCTTAGAATTCATGAAAAACAGAAACTAGGCAGAACATGTCTATATAAGGATATGGTGTGCAGTACAAAGAAACATACAGACATGTAGAACATTTAACTATATATACTGTATGTGATAATTTCCATTACACATGCTTTGGTCAAAATACCAGGATCAAGTACCACAGCACCCTTTGCACCCTGGAAAGATTGAGCCACTGCTAACCCAACCCCCCTCTTCAGCGAGGTGTGCTTACACCAGTAAAGTTTATCGCTACCATAGCAACTGTTGAGCATGCCGTGAACCCTGGGAGACAATGGCTGCTGGCGAGAACACAGTGCAACCATATCGTTTTGAATCAGAGTCTGACCCAGAACAAGAAGAGGCTCCTGAACAAGTTGTGCAGAGGTGGGCTAGAGTAGTCAAAAACTGTAACTACTTGTAAATACTTGATACAAAGGTATTTATAGAATGTACTTGAGCAGCGACTATTAAAAATGTTTTTAATTGTTGGACTGAAACCAGAGATGGTCTTCCTCAGGCAAAGGAAAAGAAGTAAACAGACCTTAACTTTCTAGTTCTCCAGGACTATTCCCAGTCTGTGTCTCTCAAGTGGGATCTTACATATCAGAGAGATACATTTTAATTAGGGCTGTCAAACAATTAAAATTATTAATCGCGATTAATTGCATGATTTTGTGTTATGATTAATCCCGATTAATCACGATTAATCCCAAGTTTTTTATTGGCTCAAACTTGAATGATTTTTCCAAGTGAAGAGCAGTGTATTGTGTTGTAGCCATATGAATGGAAAATATAAGCAGCATCCAAATGTATTTTTTATTACAATAAAAAAATCCAATATAAAACCAAAAATATTTGTAGCCACTGCCAGGGCAATAACATTTTCATAGTCTTAACGGAGCACCCCCCCCCCCCCCCCCCCCCCATCAGAACCGCGAATTAATGGACCCCCCCCCCCCCCCAGAGACGCTGACTCGGAGCCCGTCGCGCGCCTCACGGTAGCGTCATTGCGCATCCTTGGCGCATCTGTGATGTCCACCAATGTCCTAAACAACAACCTTGCTTGAAGTACTTCGGTGATAAACGAATCAAAAGGTCAAACTACGTATTTGCGTTAATGGTGTAAAAAATATTTTTTCTATTATACTTGTTAAATTACATTTTTTATTCTTATTCTCACAGCAACTTACAATTAGGGATGGAGGTCGTTAATTTGTATTGATATTGATACCATTTTCAAGACTGCTTAACGATCTGAGTCTTTATCGATACCGCTATCGATACTTTTCTATTATTTGATGGAAAGACAAAATTACAAAAAGAAAACTGGTATTGCTTTTATCGCTTGACTGTGTCTATTTTACTGTGCAAAAAATAATCTATACTGTGTAGTGCCGAGAGACGGGAGTCGGAGGCGGTGTATCAAATGTCAAAACTTAATTGACATGGAACAGGTCGCAAGTAAACACTCCAAAACAGCGCGAGATAAACAACAACTCTCAAGTACGTGCAGTAAAAGTGTCCGTGCGGAACAATAAACCCCACCCATAGTTCCGTGGGTGAATTATGTCAATCCACCACACAAGCCCCCCCAGAATTCACCCATAGTCAAAATCCCTGCGCTGGAAAGGGACGACGACTCGACCCCGGCGAGTTGTCGTCGGGGCCGAGGAGGGAGAGGCAGCAGGCGCGCTGTCCACAAAATCAGGGGTCCAGGTAGTCAACGAGGTCGAGGGCACCCACAGGGGGTGGGGGGCGGGGCATGGGAGGACGGCCCCGGCGTGGGGGCTGAGCCAACTCCAATGGCCTGGAAACGTCCACATGAGCAGGCTTAATCCTATCAATGGAAACCGTCTCAGGCCTACCACCAATGTCCACCACCAGGCTCTTGTCACCGTGTTGTATGACCCTGAACGGGCCGTCGTAAGGGGGCCGCAGAGGTCCGCGGTGGGCGTCGTGGCGAATGAACACAAAATCCGCCGAGCGTAGACCGGGGGACACCTGGAAAGCAGGGGTGCTGTGTTGCGACGTGGGGACGGGTGCGAACGTCCCGGCGGTCTCCAGCAGGGAGGAGCGCTGCCTGGCCGCAGACCAGGGAACTGTGGCGTCCGGAATGAAATCCCCGGGGACCCGTAGAGTCTGGCCGTAGACAAGCTCCGCCGACAAGGACTGCAGGTCCTCTTTGGGGGCGCACCTGAGGCCAAGCATCACCAACGGGAGCTTATCCACCCAGTTGCCGTCTGTCAAGCCAGCACGCAGGGCCGCCTTCATGGATCGGTGGAAACGCTCACATAAGCCGTTAGCCTGAGGGTGATAGGCGGTAGTGCGGTGCAGCTTGACCCCCAAACCTTGGGCAACCGCGTTCCAGAGCTCCGAGCTAAACTGGGAGCCCCGGTCGGAGGAGAGGTCGGACGGGGTCCCAAAGTGCGCAACCCACGTGCCGATGAATGCTCGGGCCACGTCGGAAGATGCCGTCGAGGAGAGGGGAACGGCCTCCGGCCAGCGGGTCGTCCTGTCGACCATCGTGAAGAGGTAGGTGAAACCGTGAGGGGGGGAAGAGGACCAACCAGGTCAACATTGACATGGTCGAACCTCCTCTCGGGAACAGCAAAAAGTTCAAAAGGGGCTCTAGTATGGCGGTGCACCTTAGCCCGTTGACAGGCCACGCACGAGTCGACCCAAGTTTTCACGTCCCTCTTAAGTCCCTGCCACACAAACTTCTGAGAAACCAACTTCACGGATGGTTTCCTGCCGGGGTGGGAGAGGTCGTGTATCGCCTCGAAAACGGGCCGGCGCCAATTCGTAGGGACTAGTGGCCTAGGCTGGCCCGTGGAGAAGTCGCACAACAACTTTGCACCCGAGTCGGAGGCCTGGTCCGCACTCATGCGTAGGTAATCGAGGCCCAGCTGCACGGCTCCGATGACCGCTCTGGAGAGGCAGTCCGCGACCACGTTGGCCTTGCCGGTGATGTGTTGGATGTCCGTGGTGTACTCGGATATGTACGAGAGCTGGCGCTGCTGGCGGGCGGACCACGGCTCGGCCACTTTGGACATGCAGAACGTGAGTGGCTTGTGGTCCACGAATGCCGTAAACTCGCGGCCCTCCAGCAGGGACCGGAAGTGGCGAATCGCCAACCAGAGGCCAAGGAGCTCTCTGTCGAACGCACTGTATTTGCGCTCCCTGGGGGTTAACTGGCGACTGAAAAAGGCGAGCGGCTGCCAGGCGCCGTCGACCCATTGCTCGTGCACTGCGCCGACGGCATAGTCAGACACGTCTGTGGTGATAGCGATGGGGGCCACATGTGACGGGTGAGCCAACAAGGCGGCTTGGCTCAGGGCGGCTTTGGTGGCATCGAAAGCGGTCTCCCTTTCGGCCGTCCAGTCTATGGTCTGGCTGGGGGACTTGCCCTTCAGAGCTTCGTACAGCGGGTGCATGGTGTGGGCTGCCCGGCGGATGAACCGGTGATAAAAGGTCACCATCCCAAGGAACTCACGGAGTGCCCGAGCTGTGTGTGGGCGGGGGAAAGCGGAAACGGCCTCCACCTTCGACGGCAGGGGGGCGGCTCCATCTTTGTTGATGAGGTGCCCGAGGAAATTGATGGAGGACAACCCGAACAAACACTTTGCCGGGTTGATAATTAGGCCATGTTGGTCAAGCCTCGTGAAAAGGTCCCGGAGATGTGCCTGGTGCTCTTCTTCAGAGGAACTGGCGACGAGGATGTCGTCTAAATAGACGAAAACGAATGGCATGTCCCTAAGTGCCGAATCCATCAGTCGCTGAGCGACTGATGTCGAAAAGACTGAGCTGCATTTTTAAGTCCGAACAGCATGCGCAGGTATTCAAACAACCCGAACGGCGTAATCACCGCCGTTTTGGGGACGTCTGAGGGGTGCACCGGAACTTGGTGGTAGCCACGCACCAGATCTACCTTGGAGAAAACCGATTTACCCGCCAGGTGTGCGGAGAAATCCTGGATGTGGGGGACTGGGTAGCGGTCGGGTGTAGTGGTGTCCTTAAGGCGACGGTAGTCTCCACACGGCCACCACCCGCCGCCTGGTTTGGGGACGATGTGGAGCGGCGAGGCCCAAGGGCTGTCTGAGCGGCGGATGATGCCCAGGCGCTCCATGTTAGCAAACTCTGCCTTAGCGACCTTCAGCCTGTCGGGGTTGAGCCGTCGGGCCCTAGAATAGACAGGGGGGCCTTTAGTGTCAATGTGATGCTCAACCCCGTGCTTGGTAGTAACAGCAGAAAAGGTGGGCTGCGTCAAGCTGGGAAACTCACTGAGAAGGCGTTGATGTCTGTCACCCTCTGAGAGTGAGCTGGAGAGCCCGCCGTATGCCGCCTCACCGCGGACACATGCGAACAAGGAAAATGTCAGTGCGTCCACCAGGCAGCCGTTTTTAACATCCACCAGTAGTCCGTGGGCGCACAGGAAGTCTGCGCCGAGGAGGGGGAAGGAGATGTCGGCCGTGACGAAGTCCCATGTAAACCGCTGACCCCCGAAGGACAATTCCACCGTCTCCGTGCCATAGGTGCGGATGGGGGTGTCGCTAGCGGACGTTAAATGTGGGCCATGGTCTCCGCCCGCGGTGTCGCTCACCGTAGCAGGCAGGACGCTCCTCTGAGCGCCGGTGTCGCAGAGGAATTTGCGCCCGGAGAGAGTGTCTCTGATGAAAAGTAGCCGGTTTGTTGCGCCCACGCTCGCAGTCACTACTGAACGCAGGCTTTGGCGTTTCCCGCCGGTTTGTAGTTACACGGGGAGCGGCACCTCTTGGCTTTTGCGCCGAAGCGCGCGTGGAAATAGCACATGCCTGGGCTAGCACGTGTGTCGGCAGCCACTGGGTCTCTGCTAGTTAGCCTGTCTCTGCCCGGGGGGGTGTAACTGCGTGTCGGGGCTAGCACCTCGGGGGCGAAACGCTGGGTGGCTAGGAAGAAACGGTCAGCCTCTTCGGCTAAAGCGCGGGGCTCAGTAATAACTGTATTAGCGAGCGCCGTCTGGACATGCGGCGGCATGTGCCGAAGAAACAGTTCCATGAAAAGGAAGTTTGGTTCTTCCGTACCCAGCAGGTTGAGCATCATTTCCATGTGTTCGGAAGGCTTGCTGTCTCCGAGTCCTTGAATAGCGAGCAGACGTCGGGCTCGTTCTGACCATGATAGCTCGAAGGTCTTGAGCAGGAAAGCTTTGAACGCTGCATATTTATTCAAGGCAGGGGGAGATGTAATAAAGCCCACCGTCCGGGCTGCAGTGGAGCTTCCCAGCACCGAGACGACGTGGAAATAGCGTGCGTCGTCGTCCGTAATACCGCGGAGGGCGAATTGAGCCTCCGTCTGCGCGAACCATGCTGCCGCGGATGTCTCCCAAAACTCCGGCAATTTGAGAAAAACGGCGTTGTTTGCCATGTTTGGTTCAGTCTCGGATACTTCTGCGAGACTGACGTCGGGGTCACCAGTGTAGTGCCGAGAGACGGGAGTTGGAGGCGGTGTATCAAATGTCAAAACTTGACCTTTAATTGACATGGAACCGGTCGCAAGTAAACACTCCAAAACAGCGCGAGATAAACAACAACTCTCAAGTACATGCAGTAAAAGTGTCCGTGCGGAACAATAAACCCCACCCATAGTTCCATGGGTGAATTATGTCAATCCACCACAACCGTATATATCAGCACTGCAATTGATGTAGTGATGGGTCAGTCATTTTATTAGTTAATTAGTACGTTTATGCGACTAGCGTCCTGTCCGCATGGGGCAATATAGTGCCGCTGCAATGCTGCACTGTGGGTGTATGGGTCGAGAAGAATACCAAAACAATGTCATAGCATAGCATAGCATGTACGGCTCCACATCTCAACAAGTTTTGTATGTTCGCAATAAAAAGTCTGCGTTAGCTTTTCACCAATGTACCTACATCGAAAGTCTGTTTCAGTCTGTCCGTTGTAGAGTCTATCTGCGTTAGATTCACATCGGATTTTCTACTGGCTTTTTACTGTTGTAGAGCTAGTGGGATACACTTCTTAACAACTATTTTCATGCCATATCGATTTAAGACATTGTGAAACATAAGACATAGCTAGCTAGTGTAGGGCAGGATTCTAGTAATTTGCCTGTAGAAATATTGAGCAAATAATAGAGAGGAGTGCTGCTGCCCGACGGCTTCGCTTGGAAGCCTGGTCACCTGGACAGGTACACAGCGCTAGACACTCGGGAGTCTGGACTTTGAAAATCGTCATTCATTTCAGTGATTCGATCTCAATTTAGTGCTTTGTGCAGTATTGGGGCCAATAGAGGCTCATTGGGGCAGGAATCAGTCTGCCCACACGTTCAGACTACGAACTGGCAGTCTGACTCCAGAAATGACGAATGCTCCACAAGCATTGTCGAACAGTGTGGAGTTTGTTGTTATTCCCCAATTTGAATGATAAACGAAAATTAGATGAACAGTTAGTTATTAAGCAGCTTGGCCCTGACAAACAGATATTAATATTATTCAACAAAAGGAACTGGACTAAAACTGTCATGTACTCTCATAATTAAGAAAAATTGGAGTGAGCTACTTTGCCTGAGTTTATCTTGTTGCGCTCGTGTTCATCTTTGAAACAGCAGCGTTATGTTGGCTGCAGGCTGGTATATTTACAGGTATGTACTGTCTATTCTCTAATATAGTAATTATTATATTAATTACTGTAATAATTATTTTATATCATTCATTATTAAAATAAAGATATCAAAGTGGCCGTGGTCAGTGACTAGTACATGGCTATGAATACTATTACCCACTAGTATTTATGGCCATGAGCCTCTACTGCTTTTTACCTAATATTTTTACTAGGTAAAAATATGTACTTTTACTAGGTAGTTTTCTATTTGGGTTGTCAAAATAACGTGTGAACTTCAATGAATTAATTATGGAAAAAATAATGCATTCAAAATGTTACCCAGATCACAATCTATGATGCTCTAGGATACAGTGATCATGTCAGAAATGGTGGAGGTTCATAGCCTATTTACAGTTCTCTTTGCATCCATAGTGGTAAACTACATTCATAGACCTACATTCACAAATCTTCACAACAGACAGCGTTCCAAGCCTACTTCCATTGTGGTATAGGTAAATATAGGTTGCTTTGATAACATGACCGGATGCACTTGTATCGCAACTGCATCGATACCAACTTTGTCCAAGAGTGTAACCCCTAGACTACTTTTCGTTATAAAACAAGGAAACAACTTAAAAAACGAACATATCCAAGCAAGGATACATTCAGATGTTTTCCAAATGCACATCGAGACACACACACAAGTAGGGCCTCAGCCATTCAAAATGGTTCCCCAGGATCCTTCATTCACTACCCTTTTCCCGCCATGTGCGAAGCCCCAATCATTGGTCTCCGACTATGAGGAAAAAATCTATTTTGCTTTGTTTTATTCTTTTCTAATTTGCTTTCATCTCCTATGTGGTATAATTTCTTCTTTGACTTGTTTTTGGTGTGAGCTGAAATTGCGTTGACTTGCAGTTGCCGATCATAAAGACAAGCAGGGGCACCAACTCTTCCTTCACCCTTTTTGCACCTCTCCCTGTCCCCCAAATGGTTTATTTCCCCTCCAATGTAAACATTTGTATCTTGGAGTAAGCACAGATCTTCCCTGTGGGGGGGGATGAAACTGTTAAAAGGCTCTGTAACACTATGCTGGGTGCTCACTCTCTACTCGGGCTCCTTGGGGCTCCTAGGGGCTCACTCTCTCCTAGGGAGGAGACATTCATTCATGCATGCATGCATGCATTAAAATGCACCTGGTCCTGCGTCCGCGATCCTGGCCAGTCACCTCCACACGGTTGCTCCTGATACGCGTTTGGTAGTGGAATTTGCATTTATTCGACTAGAGAAACGAAAGTAAATCTGACGAAGTACCTAATTTCCTTTTAAACACGACCAGCCATGCTGGAGTGTAAAGATTCCCTAGCTAAGTCTCAGTCTAGAATAACTATCATGAGAACATCGGTCCACACAGTTTTTGTTTTGAGAGGATAATGGGCGATCGATTCCCGACATCGATGGACCGCTGTTTCTTTCACTGTGACTGAAATACCAGAAAAGACACTTCCCAGCCCTGCTGCCGAGACAGCGGACCTCAGGACCATCAACACGCAACCCCGCCGAACTCAACAGTTCTTTGGGAAAGACTGAACCACCTCATGATCGATACACACGTGATCTCCAGCGAGGTAGATATCTGGGCCTAGTTAGGTAGAACTGTGTTGTATGATTGTGTTTAACTGTTTATTGATGTTGTCGGATGATATTGTAAACACATTTTGCCTTCTTCCCTTTTGTTTTGATCTAAAGACTGAGTGGATCCCCGTCCATTGTTGTTAGATCTGTACATGACCCTCTCTTTTGGTTTTTTTCTCCCCTTTTACTGAAAAGCACATACATCTCGTTTTAGTGTTTTGATACTGGTGTTAGAAGTGAGTGATTCAAATCCTCCCGCCGAGACACTCACTGATCACATAGATCCCTTTGTTAGAACTAACTCCCACATTTACGCGGCTTCAGCCACCACCATTTTGGGGCCCCTGAATGTTAGGGGAGGCGGCGGAGAACCCAAACGCAGGACCCAGACTCGGAGTTCAGACACAATAGTCCTTTTATTAGGATGTGTCGCAGGGGGAAACCAGGACACAACAACGTGACAGGCAGGTCAGGTGACTGGCACGCGAGTGAAGGACAGGCAGACAAGTAGTCAGGCAGGCAGGCTGGTAGACAGGCAGGCTGGCAGACAGGCAGGCGGGCAGACAGGCAGGCGGGCAGACAGGTAGGCAGACCGGCGGTCGGGCTGGCGGACGGGCGGGTAGTGGAGCGGGCTGGCGGGAGACGGGTCGCGATCCTGGGTAGAGGAGAGAAGGGTTATAATCCAGGATGAAACACGGAGATACCATCTGTGACGGATCTCTAACCATACTGGTTGGTACAACGATCTGGCGATGAGTCGTCGGGAAGCCGGGGTTCTTATCTGGTGGTTGATTGCCAAGCGACGACAGCTGTGGACACCGGGCAGGTGCCGCTGATGACGCGGGGGCGGCACCGGAGTCTGGCGCCACGCCCACCAACACGTCGGGGAACCCCGATGACACGGTCGCAACCGTGACAGTACCCCCCCCTCGACGGGAGCCTCCAGGCGACCCCCCCGGCTTGTCAGGGTGAGCCCGATGAAAATCTCGGATGAGTGAGGGGTCCAAAATTAACCCCCGGGAGATCCAGGCGCGCTCCTCCGGACCACATCCCTCCCAGTCCACCAGATATTGGTATCCCCGACCTCGACGGCGCACATCCAGCAGCCGCCGGACGGTGTAGGCGGGGTGGTCGTCGATGATTCGGGGAGGTGGAGGAGGGGTGGCTGGGGGACACAGGGGACTGACAGACACCGGTTTAATCTGGGAAACATGGAACGTGGGGTGGATCCTCATGGACCTGGGCAAACTTAGTCTGACCACCGTGGGATTTATAATGCTAGTGATCTCATACGGCCCAATAAACCGGGGGGACAGTTTCTTTGACATGGCCTTGAGGGGAATGTCCCTCGAGGAAAGCCATACCTTCTGCCCCGGTCTGTACTCCGGCGCCGGAATCCGGTGACGATCCGCCAAGCGCCGGTTGCGGTCGGCGGTGCGGAGGAGAGCGGAGCGAGTCTCCTTCCAAATCCGCCGGCAACGGCGCATATGCGCCCGAACCGAGGGCACCGCAATCTCCTCCTCCTGGGCTGGAAAGAGGGGCGGCTGATATCCCAGAGACACCTCGAACGGAGATCTCCCTGTGGCTGTACTGACCAACGAATTGTGTGAATATTCCACCCATGGCAGCATCGAGCTCCAGGAGGTGGGATTTCGGGCCACCACGCAGCGGAGAACGGACTCCAGGTCTTGGTTTGCCCGTTCCGTCTGGCCGTTGGTCTGGGGATGGAAACCAGAGGACAAACTCACCGAAGCTCCTAGTGCTTGGCAGAACGCCTTCCACACCTGGGAGACGAACTGCGGACCCCGATCCGACACCACGTCCCACGGAATCCCGTGGAGCCGGAGCACATGTCCGGTCAGCAGCCCGGCCGTCTCCTGAGCTGTGGGGAGCTTGGGAAGGGCCACAAAGTGCACAGCTTTAGAGAACCGATCCACAATGGTGAGAATGGTAGAGTTACCTTGGGACGGAGGCAACCCGGTGACGAAGTCCAGTGCTATATGTGACCAAGGGCGACTGGGAACCGGCAGGGGACGAAGTAGGCCAGCTGGTGGTCGGTGAGATGCCTTGCCCCGAGCGCACACGGTGCAGGCCGCTACAAATGCTCGGGTGTCGACCTCCATCGTTGGCCACCAAAATTGCCTACGGACCAGTGACAAGGTGCGGGCCCCCCCTGGATGGCACGCAATCCTCGAGTTGTGGCCCCACTGGAGAACCTGGGAACGGACTGAGTCAGGCACAAATATGCGGTTAGGAGGGCCGTTACCTGGGTCGGGTTGACTCTGCTGGGCCTGCTTCACCAGAGCCTCCACCTCCCAGGTAACTGCCGCTACCACACAGGAAGACGGCAGAATGGTGTCTGGGTTGGCTGAAACCTCCTCCCGGGAGACGAACAGGCGGGACAAGGCGTCAGGCTTCGCATTTCGGGACCCCGGACGGTAGGTTAACGTAAACCTGAAACGCCCGAAAAACAAAGCCCAGCGAGCTTGCCGGGAATTTAGGCGCTTGGCCGACTGGATATACTCCAGGTTCTTGTGGTCGGTCCACACCACGAACGGGTGCTCCGCCCCCTCCAGCCAGTGCCTCCACTCCTCCAAAGCCAGCTTCACCGCCAGCAACTCCCGATTGCCAACGTCATAATTCCTCTCCGCGGGCGAAAGCCGCCGGGACAGGAAGGCGCAGGGGTGGAGCTTCTGGTCCGATCCTGACCGCTGTGAGAGCACCGCCCCTACCCCCGAGTCCGAGGCATCCACCTCCACGACAAACTGGCGTGACGAGTCAGGGTTAACTAGGATTGGCGCGGAAGTGAAGCGCTCCTTAAGCCCTACGAAGGCCCGCTGCGCCTCAGGGGTCCAGACAAACGGTCCTGCAGGGGAGGTAAGTCTAGTCAGGGGAATGGCTATGCGGCTATAGTCCCTAATGAAACGTCGGTAGAAGTTTGCAAACCCCAGGAAGCGCTGTAACTGCTTCAGGGACGTGGGTGTCGGCCACTCCACCACTGCCTGGATCTTCCCCGGATCCGCCCTCATCTGCCCGCGTTCTATAATAAAGCCCAAAAAAGCCACCGACTGGACGTGAAACTCGCATTTCTCGATCTTTACGAATAGTCTGTTCTCAAGTAATCGTTGCAACACCTGCCGAACATGTTGCACGTGCTCCTCCATGTTGCGAGAAAAAATCAGAATGTCGTCCAAGTAAACACACACCGACCTATGGAGGAAATCCCTAAGCACATCGTTCACAAGAGCCTGAAACACAGCCGGGGCGTTGGTGAGCCCGAAGGGCATGACTAAGTACTCAAAGTGCCCCAGCGGCGTGTTGAACGCCGTTTTCCACTCGTCCCCCTCCCTCATCCTCACCAAATGATAAGCGTTCCTAAGGTCCAACTTAGAAAATACCGTGGCGTTAGTTAGTGGATCGAACGCGGAGTTCATCAGGGGCAGGGGGTAAGTGTTCTTGACCGTAATGTTATTTAATCCCCGGAAATCAATACACGGACGCAGGGATTGGTCCTTCTTTGTGACAAAAAAAAATCCCGCCCCTACCGGGGACGAGGAGGGACGGATAATGCCTGCCGCCAGCGAGTCTCTGATGTATACCTCCATGGACTCCCTCTCCGGACGTGATACGCTATACAGGCGGCTGGTCGGTAGAGTAGCCCCCGGGAGGAGGTCGATGGCGCAGTCGTACGGTCGATGCGGAGGCAGCGACAGTGCCTTCCGTTTACTGAAGACCTCCCCGAGGTCGTGGTAGACTGCAGGGACGGAAGACAGGTCTGGACACTGGAGCACCGGCAGAGCTGCCACGCCATCTGGTGGAGAGAGAGCAGACTGCAGACAATAGGAAAGACAATGTGAACTCCAGCCCATTACCTTGCCTGTGGCCCAGTCGAGATGGGGGTTGTGCCGCTGCAGCCAGGGGTAGCCGAGGATAATCGGGGCATTGGGTGAGGGGATAATATGAAACTGAATGGTCTCCCGATGGTTACCAGAGAGAACGAGGTGTAGAGGTATAGTACGGTGGGTGACCCGAGCCAGGAGTCTCCCATCCAACGCATTCGCGTCCAAGGGCGTAGCGATCGGTTCCGTGGCTAGCCCGGTCCGGGCCACTAGAGCGGCGTCGATAAAATTCTCGTCGGCCCCAGAGTCTACCAACGCCACCAGAGGCAGAGTTTCCTGGCCCCAGCACAGGCTTGCCCTCAACTGCATGCGAGGGAATCTATCCGCAGATGTTCGGCTCACCAGTACCCCCACCGCTACTGGCGAGCCCTGCCTTTTGGGCGAGCCGCGCAGGTAACCAGTCGATGACCCAACTCCCCGCAGTACAGGCACGCCCCTGACCGCATTCTGCGCTGTCGCTCCGCCGGCGACACACTGGTGTTTCCTAGCTGCATGGGCTCCCCATCCGGAGGAGGCGCAGGAGGCGGCGCTTGGGCGGAGGCTCCCGCCCCGGGACGGGACCAATGAGCGGCTGGGATGGCGGGTGGGATCCACGCTTTTTGCCTGCGGCGCCCCTCTAGCCGGTTGTCCAGCCGAATTGCCATTGTGACCAGCGTCTTAAAATCACTGGGCTCTTCACGGGCAGCAATCTCGTCCTGCAATTGTTCATCAAGACAGTTTAAGAACGTGCCGCGTAGTGCTGCGTCGTCCCACCCCGCGTCAGCCGCCAACGTCTTGAAGTCAATTGAGAAGTCGGCTACGCTTCTCTTTCCCTGGCGAATGTTCGCCAGCCGCTTGGAAGCGTCGCCCCAGTGGTCGGGGTGATCAAAAACATCCCGAAATTCCGCACTGAACTCGTCAAACGTAACCCCCGTGATCGGCCGATGGGAGAAGATCGCCTCAGCCCAGGCTAACGCTCTCCCTCTCAACAGACCGATCACGAAGCGCACCCGCGACTGATCGGTCGGGAATGTCCGCGGCCGCTGGTGGAACACCAGGGAGCACTGCAGGAGGAATCCCCGGCAGCGTCCAGCGTCCCCCGAAAAGTGTTCGGGGTCCGGAGCGTAGGACTCCCAGGTGGGTGGAGACGCCGGGGGAACGGTCGGACCGGGCTGGGCTGGCGAGGATCCGGCTGCGGATAACCTGGAGACCTGTGTAGAGAGTTGGTTTATCTCGTGGAGCATCGCCTGGTTCGTGTCCATGAGACTGCGAAGAGCCTGCTCATGACGGCCCAGGAACTCGCCCTGGCTGGTGAGTATTCGCTCTAGTCGGGTCGACTCCGAGCCTGGGTCCGCTGGGTCCATTGTTGGCCAGATCGTTCTGTTAGGGGAGGCGGCGGAGAACCCAAACGCAGGACCCAGACTCGGAGTTCAGACACAATAGTCCTTTTATTGGGATGTGTCGCAGGGGGAAACCAGGACACAACAACGTGACAGGCAGGTCAGGTGACTGGCACGCGAGTGAAGGACAGGCAGACAAGTAGTCAGGCAGGCAGGCTGGTAGACAGGCAGGCTGGCAGACAGGCAGGCGGGCAGACAGGCAGGCGGGCAGACAGGCAGGCGGGCAGGCAGCCAGGCAGGCGGGCAGACAGGTAGGCAGACCGGCGGTCGGGCTGGCAGACGGGCGGGTAGTGGAGCGGGCTGGCGGGAGACGGGTCGCGATCCTGGGCAGAGGAGAAAAGGGTTATCATCCAGGATGAAACACGGAGATACCATCTGTGACGGATCTCTAACCATACTGGTTGGTACAGCGATCTGGCGATGAGTCGTCGGGAAGCCGGGGTTCTTATCTGGTGGTTGATTGCCAAGCGACGACAGCTGTGGACACCGGGCAGGTGCCGCTGATGACGCGGGGGCGGCACCGGAGTCTGGCGCCACGCCCACCAACACGTCGGGGAACCCCGATGACACGGTCGCAACCGTGACACTGAATAGTCATACCTTGTGTCTGTTATTGTCCCCAAAGGCCCCCCATCAGAGCCACCATTTCTTTATCTTTCTTTCCACGCACACACACACATACACAGGAATATTTACTTAATGCCATTTGCCGAATTGAATTTAATAAAACTGGGGGGAGAGACCCCGGGGCAGACCCAGAACCCGCTGGAGAGATTATATATCTCGTCTGGCCTGGGAACGCCTCAGGATCCCCCAGGAGGAACTAGAGAGCGTGGCTGGGGAGAAGGAAGCCTGGGGGGCCCTGCTTAGCCGGCTGCCACCGCGACCCGACCCCGGATAAGCGGACGCAAATGGATGGATGGATGGAATTTAATAAACATTCTTATATTGTTTGTGGTTTTTGCTTAAATATTGTGTTGAAGACAGCTTCTGTCGCGTAAAGGACTCAGAACCCTTCAGTTGATGCCAACTATTCATGGTAACTTTGATTGTAATTATCAATGAATTATTAATCATAATCTCAGTTTAGCTCAGTATATTATTATGAGACTTAATCCACTGTCTTGTTATTGGTCCCTGGTATCAGGGTGGTGCCTCGTTGTTATTAATTCAGTTTAATACTTATTAATATTTATTCAAATTATGTATTTTTATAATTAATCATTATCTTTGATAATTGTTAATGTAGCCGGGTGGTGAAATTGCTACTGGGCAGGTTATCTGTTTAAAAGGTTTCCTGGACAGTTCATAATGTTGTTTACAGTTCATGTTTACATTAATATTTACTCAGAATTGGCGTGAACACATGGAAATGTTTTGTAAAATGGTTAAATACTAATTCTAAGAGAATACAATATGAAAGGGATTGGTGGTTAGTAGCTAGCAACACATGTACAGCTACTTTGGTGTTATGTCGTAATTTCTGGTATTTTTGTTCAATTGTACAAATGTTAATGTAATTTTATATTCATCTAGATAACGAACTGTGAATTGAATGCACACATCATCCACAAATCCGACCTGGGAGCTCTGTAAGAGAAATTAGATGTGAGTAGATGTGTTGCTTGGTACCTGGGTCATATTACTGGACAACATGTGTAGTGGGTTTATGACAGAAGTACTGATTGTTACTTATACATGTGTTGTGCAGTCTTGTTGTGCAGTCTTGTTGTGGGCGACCCACTGCCGTATTAAACGTATTGAACTTATTGCGACCCCAAAAGAAGTAATTGTGTCCTGCGTGGTACTCAATTCCACAGGCTACACACTTTTTGTTCAAATTGGCAACAGAGGGGCTTCACTAAAATAAAATAGTGCAGTGGTGAAGATCGGCAGGTGTAGTCCAGTGGTGTTTGAGTCCAATTAGCCAGCCTGGTATGGAAGCAGTGATCACCAAGAAATGACCGGTGGTGTTCCAGAAGGTACCAGTGTTTCCGTGTGGAGAGGACTTGTCCATAAACTGCCCAGCGGGTTCCAGTGCCGACTTCAGCTGCAGAATGCAAGATTCAACATTGCACTAAATCAGAGACTGCCTTCTTAGTATCCTTGATTTTATACGTTTGGATTGGACATTCACACCCACACCAGACTGAGCTAATTCTCTGAGTTAAAGAGCACAATTCACAATGTTTAGTGAGGAATTTATTGAAGAGGTAGAAGGAGTTCTCAGGGCTAGGAAACAGTCTTGAGCAGAACAGGTTGATTTCATACTCTCACTCTTGAGTGGTGCTGCATTTGAAGAGGTGCGGTTGCGTATGGGAGATCAGGTAGAGCATCCCAGTGATGTTTTCAATTCATTACAAGATGCCGCTCAACTTTTGCAGGCCTTTTACCATTGTAAGCAGGCAGAAGGTGAAAACCTTCGATTACTCCCATTCGTCCCAGTTCTGTCGCAAAACAGTCTGGAGATGCCCTGTCCAATGAGAAGCTAATCCTTAGAGACCAGTTCATTGAAGGGTTGAGGGATGCAAGTCTTAAGAGAGAACTCCGTAAATTTGTTTTCTTGATGTCTGTAATGAAACCACCTTGCGGACAATGCAGGATGACTGTTTTTGATTTTGAGGTTAAGTACCGCCCTGGACATAGCAATACTGCTGCAGATGTCCTATCTAGGCAGGAGTTTGCAGGGGCACTTTGCAACCTCACAGCCTTAGAACATGAACTTGTCTCTGCTGGTGTTGAGTGCTGGAGAGTGAGGCAAATGCATGCTTTGGAGTCAGGCACTACTGAAGTCAATGAGTCACAAGGGAACACGCACACACTCCCTGGGTATAGAATTCCAGAAAAAGTATCCGACTCTAAAAGAGTCCAGAAGATTTTGGCACAGGGAAAAGAAAACAAGTCATAGAGAGAAAATATCCTTGTCTAGATCTGTCACACGCCTCCTGAAACAGTGGCGCTTCATACATCAGAGGGAAGGGTTGCTGTATCGTGTTATAAATAACCTGCATCATGGTCAGTGTTGGCAGCTACTCTTACCCATGTGCTTGAGAGACCAGGTGGGACCAGAGTGTGCATGATAGTATGGGACACCAAGGGATTGAGTGTACAGTGAACCTTGTAAGAGAGAAATGTTTTTGAGTAGGGATGTGGGAGGATGTGGAGATGCGCTGCATGCTCGCCAAAATGGCGCAACCTAAGAGCCATGCTTCTGTGAAAGCCTTTTTAGCTTCTAGACCACTTGAGGTGGTAGCAGTGGACTTTGCTCTTCTGGAGCCAGCTTCAGATGGAAGCGAAAATATCCTTGTAGTCACAGATGTGCTCACTAAATACACACAAGCTTACTCTATCAAAGAACAGAAAGCAGACACTGTAGCAAAACCTTTGCTCAGAGAATGGTTTATGATGTTTGGGGTCCCAGAGCAATTGCATACACTCATAAACTTTGAGAGAGAAAATTATGCAAGTTATATGGTGTCAAGAAAACACGTATGACTTCCTATCGGCCTCAAGGCAATGCACAATGTGAGAGGTATAACAGGACACTCAATGATTTGCTACACAGCCTCCCTCAGGAGAAGGAAAGGCAGTGGTCAGAATATCTGCCTGCCAGTTTATGCATATAATGTAACTCCACATTCCACCACCGGGTATTTGCCATACTACTTACTTTTTGGGGTACAACCACATTTGCCAGTACTTTGCCATGCACTGTTAGGTCAGGAGAAGGTTTCAGACAGGAAAAAAGATTGGTTATCTGTAAACCAGGAGCGACTCAAACAAGCCCATGAGCGAGCCAGAGCATACTCTGAACAAAAGGCAGCTGAAAGGATCTTTATGCAGAATGAGAAGGTGTTTTGCCCTCCTGTAGGTATTGGCCAGCTTGTCTATCTGCGTTATAGACCAGTAGGAAGGAATAGGATTCAGGATGCATGGAGTACTACCGTCTATAAGGTAGTTGACATTCAGGGTACCACGCATGCTGTTGAGCCTCTTGAAAGCGGTCCCATCAAATGAGTCCATAGGTCAGAGTTGCAGAGGGGCTATGTGAGACTGCTGTTCATTGACTATAGTTCAGCTTTCAACACTACAGTCCCCACCAGACTGGCTGGCAAGCTGATTGAGCTGGGACTGAACAACCCCTTTTGCACCTGGATCCTGGATTTCATGACCGCCAGGCCCCAGGTGGTCAGGGTGTGGGCAGACACAGCTCCAAATCCCTCATCCTGAACACAAGATCCCCCCAGGGTTGCGTCCTTAGCCCCCTACTGTACTCCCTGTACACACATGACTGCGTGGCCAGGTTCAGCCCCAACACCATTGTCAAGTTTGCGGATGACACAGTGGTGGTGGGCCTGATCTCCAGTAACAAAGTGAAGGCCTAGCTATATGAGAAGTTGCTAACCTGTCAATCTGGTGCCTCATGCTGAATGTCTCCAAAACTCAGGAGCTGATTGTGGAATTTAGGAGGACACAACACACACAACACCATCAGAGGACTTACACACCACTTGGGATTAATGGGACTGCTAACAGGAAGCATCACTGCCTGGTTCAGCAACAGCTCCTCTCAGGACAGGAGGGCTCTGCAGAGGGCTGTTGCCGAACCAGGCAGGGATGGTTCCTGTCAGGATGCTCTCCACTGCACCAGCGTAGGTCTGAAGGATCCTCTGGGAGACTCAGAACTTCCTCAGCTGCCTGATTGTAGAGGCGCTTCTTCGCCTCTCACCAGTGTCAATGTGTATAGTCCAAGTCAGATCCTCTGCAATGTGGACTCTCAGGTACCTGAAGCTGCTCATCCTCTCCACAGCAGTACCATTAATCCCCAGTAGTGTTTAAGTCCTCTGATAAGATAAGATAGAACTTTATTCATCCTGAGGGAAATTTTTCTGCCAGAGGTTGCTCAAAAATACCAACATAACAATAAATACAACAAAATAATAAATGTACAGTGTATAAGCCTAAAATTAAAACAATATACGTAAGACTTCAAACTTTACTAGCTATTGATATGGTAATTATTAATCATAGTTCCAAATTGATAGTTTAGTATATTTTATGAGACTTAATCCACTTTCCGGTTATTGATCTCTGATCTCAGGGTGGTGCCCCGTTATTAATTCAGATTAATACTTTTATTCTTTTTAATAATTAATAATTGTCTTTTATAATTGTTAATTAGAATCTGATAACTGACCATATGACCTACAATAGTACAAACAACAATCTAATATATAGTCACATAACTGCATGTATTATCCATTTACAAATGTGCCAAATGTGCCATTAATAATGACCAGGGCATATAACAGCTCTCCCATGAGAAGGAGATATGTCACTTCGCAGTCATTTCCACTTCTTCAGTTTGTGTTAAAAACACAACTTTTGGTGGGTTCCTCAGCATCAATAGATATTCAGGAGAGGAGAATCTGTGAGAAGTATTCCACGGTGAATGTATGGCATGTGTATGGCAGGTGAATGTACAATCTCATTTGAGGCAACATGGCTGGAGAAGAGCAATCCTAAACCAATGGGAAAACAACAAGGTTTCAGTCCTACGTCCCTTCATAAAACAAGAGAGAACGAGACAAACATAATATGAGCTGTTTATTCCATGATTACCTTACATTGTATTTTGTTCCTTGGGTGCCATTTTTCTCTATCTGTATTTGTTACAAATGTTAGTTTCACCTATGTTCATCTACTATGGTCTCAATCAGAGCATTCTGTGTATGTATTCTGAGTATTCTGTGAGTCCAGTGAACAACAGTCTCTATCAAAGTCCAGTTCTCAAATCCAGTTAAGAATGTAATGCTTGACTAGTTACTGGTGTATGTTCATGTCTGTCAGAATATAGCAAATCTATGTGATGTACTTATTGCAATCACTTATTGCAATCACTTTTTATTCTTAAGTCACCAAGGCAACCACCTATAACATGTTCAGTTACTTGCCCATTGATAGAAAGACATGTTATCCAAGGACATTTTACCATTCTATGCTACCATAATGCTCTTAAGACAGTAATATAGGTTCACAGTTAAATGTATTTTCCCTTTAGCCATACAATCAGCAAAAGGTGCCGGCACCAAACATTGTCAAAATAAAAAGCTAAGGTCAAGAAGTGCAGCAAGAAATGTATTTAAAGAACATGTAAAGGGATGTCACTGTAAATGCAGCGGAAGGACAACTCAAAAATGGATGAATCCCAAAATAAATGGATCATAGAACTTAGAACAGTAAATACAGGATCACAAGTTTGCAGACCTTTAAAGAGTAACTGAACACTGAAATCAAACCCCCGGGGACAGCACCACCGCTGGTGAACCTAACATATTGCAATTGACTCAAATGGACTAACCTGGCACTATCTCTTAACCCCTGTGCAACAGCGAACTCACACACGCACACGCACACGCACACACACACGCACACGCACACGCACACACACGCACACACACACGTGTTGTCTCCGAGGCTTTGGTTACTCTTTAAAACAGCGGCGCAATAAAAGATCACATTGTCACAGGGAATCACATTGTCCGGGATTCACATTACACGACGACGATGCAACTCTGCAACTACTGGTACGACTGCAGCTGGAAAGACCTCTGATTTCGTGGTGTGCATTTCCGCTCTGTGGTATTATAGCGAGAGCGTCTCATACAAGCTACAGATTTCTTAGCTACTGTCGGTTGCATGCATATTGTAAAATTAGATTTTCCATTTTAAACAGTTTTACCTTCGTTATTAGACATCTTTGAGCATAATAATAATGCTTATAGCTGTGGTAGGAGACTGTCGCTAATACGGTACATGCCGTTTAATCTGTACACATCTTAGTTCACCGCTTTCACATTGAATGTTAATATGAATGAGCCCCTTTTGTAATATAAGTAACACAGTGTTATAAGATGTTGCACTCAAAATGGAACAACCGAACAGACAAAGTAAATTTTTAAAAGGAAGAATTTGGTAAAACCACGTGTCTATGTGAACCTTGGTTGACGAGTGACATTTATGATTTGAAATGACAATTCATCCACCTGACATTCATTATACACAAGGATATTAAAAAATAATTATTCAAAGTACAATTTCGCTTCATTCTCCAATTGTAGGAATCAGTGGGACATTTCCTCTCATCAATGAATTTGGACTTTAAAAACTGCGTATTATAATGCAAAGATGTCAGCATCGAGTCACCTCAGGAACGCAGGTTCAACATCAGGTTGAATGGCAGCTGAAGGGGGAGTACCTTGTGTTGCCGGGGATGCTTTGGTGTCAGTAGAATAGGCCTTGTGGCTGAAACATGCTTCTGTGAAACAAAATCCAGTCTCTGCAGGAACCACTTTCAAATCCCACATAGGCCCAGGTCAAGTTTCCATCATATAGTGGAAGAAAACAGCAGACCGGGAAGAATTTATTTTCGTTTTGATCACTGTGAAGTTGTGCACTTGCGTACAGACTCACAGAAGCATGTTTCTAGCTCGTTTCTATGTTCTAGTTTCTATGTGTGCAGTGTGTTGCTGCTTTAAGAAGCCACCAACACACCTGGTCCGAGTCAGGCTGATTAGTCTGGGGCTGCACACCTGTAAGACCAGGTCAAACCAGCCATCACCACACACACACACTTAAGGAGAGCACTAGCATGCTAGCGTTGTACGACCTGCTCTGTCCACAAACAACTACAAAGTCTGCAATAAACCGGTTTCATCATCACCTTCCTGTGTCCTGACTTTGGAGCAGCCCAGCAGAAGCCACATTATGTGGTGTGTACCAAATGCTACTGCTACACTATGATAATCAGCGTGTCCCTCACAAATCGTAGTGTACAGCCATATGCTGTCATGTTATTACCGACATTTCACACCTGGAGAACTGAATCAACCGTTACTTTCTCTACATCCTTCTCCCTCTTTCTGTCCTCTTATAGAGGTGAATGGTTCTATAGTTTAAGACAAAGTCAGACATCATGATTTCATGCTATTGGCCCATTGCATCATTTCAACAGGCCGCTAGTTAACTAGTCTGGCTAACACATTTAACCAAGGCATTGATACAACTTTGATTAAGTGCTTTTTGTCATTCAGAGGGTCTTTAAACACTCAAATAGGAGAACTGAAAGGCAATCTGTGTCAAGCAAGTAGGTTATGCCAAACGCCATGACATATACGGTATAGCGTGCTGTGTATCATGCAGTGAGCGATAGTGTTAGCCAGACTAACATCTCATACCCAAATGAAACCTTAGTTCTGACACACAGGGTAGTAATAACAAAATAGTAAACAAAACATTGGACTGTTCTTTGGCTAGCTGCCTAATTGATGTGGAGACACACCAGTGCTAGCGTATGAATAAAGCTCATATGAACACAGGATATACTATTATTCATCTTTGTTGACCGATGTGCTCCGGTGCTCCTGCTGGGGAGAGGCCCTTTGCAGAACCAAGAGGCCAGAGAAGGTGAGGGAGATCCCCACCCACCACAGCGTTATCTGGGCTTCCCCAAATATCAACTGGCCCAAGAAAGCCTGCAGGAAAATAATAAATAAAAGTAAACAATCTTAACAATGCACAATAGTTAGCTTAAACCTGTACAATGTATGGTTTCTCATTAGCAGCTTCTGGTGGTTTGACTTCTAGCTACAGTTATATTATTTTCATCTGCTATTTGAGATTTTCTCACGGTGGGGGAGAAAATGGTTTGAATTTTAAATGATTGAACTTTTAATGTGTCATAACATGTCATAACATTATGGCAGTAAATAGCTTTAATAATCATTGACCAGAATAAACTATTAAAATAATAAAACTAGCTTTGTATATCTACAAAACTGAACAAATAAAAAAGACAAATTTAGGTTGTTCTCTTTTATTTACTAGAATTTATTTGACAGGACTTTGGATGCTCCTATCACATAAACCAAATAGCAATGTGTTTAGCAGCACTTTAAAACACATGCAGTGTTTAAAGCACATGTAGGAGATCTGCCAAGGCTCCATCTTATAAATCAAACTAACTAACAGTAATTGGTAGTAGTCTGAGTGAAATCGTTTCCCCACTTCTATGGACCTCTGCCCAGCAGAAGAACCATCGACTTTTCTGTCTTTCTGTTTGTATACATTTCAGCCAAGATTTAGCCAACAGGTCATTATTAATGACCTATTATGACCTATTATGTATATGTAAACACACAAAAACAACAGACCTGTCATGTCATTAACTTATTTACCATATCAATCAATTTACCTTGGGGTTAATTGTATTTAGATGAGGATATAGAAAACAGTATATTATAACAAACCCGATACATTATTTATTAATACACATTTATAAAATCTCAATCGTACCCCAGGGTGTAAATTATGTGGGGGGCCAGGGGGGTCTTGGCCCCCCTGGGGGCCCCTTGAAGACCCACCAGAAGGACTCTATGGGGATCTTTTAAATTAAACTATTCAAATAAGATTTGAAACATAGATTCATTAGTTTCCTTCTCTTGTTCTGTGAATATTGTACATAACATGTTGTGTATTACAAATGTAACAATCTTTCCTGAGATGTAAGCTACTGCAGTTGTCATTTGTCTCTTAACCCCTGGGAGGGACAAACAAGCGGTTTGATTGCACATCCTTTGATTTTCTTCCCCTCAATTCAAATTATTGTCGCCCAGGCCCACATTACATGCAAATGTATGCAAAGTATTATTTTAAACAATAGCCTGCTATAAAGACACATCAATAATGATGCTTCAGCAAGAGTACCATAACTAGTTGACCTCAAGAGCCCAGTGGGAGGTAATCTTATGTCTAAAAGCTTGGTAGGTATAGTCTGAACGCTACTGAGTTCCCTAGCTGTGACGCATCACATTTATGGTAAAAGGTGATAACACTGGAGACCCCCTGAACGTGACATCATGTGTAACAGTAAGCAGCACCCAAGAGGCTGTGAGGAGATGGGGCAGGCGACTTACGGAGGATATGAAGTTGGACGCGGTGGTGGTCACAGTGGCTTGGGTGCAGGAAGACGAGTACCTGAGTGCTTTTGCCAGGAAGGTCCACATCACAGCATTACAGGTGAAAAGCAGGCCTCCGCACAGCAGGCGCAGCGGGATGTGGAGCTGAAATAACACACACACACACACACACACACACACACACACAAAACACACAGTTATGATTTTCCAGCGTATTAACAATGGTGCGGCAATCATCTTGGGTATTTGGTGGTATTGCCACCTCAGCTGTTTACACTTTCTAAAAACACGTAAGAAGCCCCGCTGGTAAATGAACTAATGGTGATTAAAAATGTAAAATACATGGAGATGTTCAATCATCTTAGTGAAGGTAATGGAAACATGTCTATTCCCACTTGACCGCCATTTAATTCAACCACGTGCTGCCTGCCGGTTTGAAGGTCACCCAAAACAAAAAATCATCGTCATCATCACCGTCGATTTCATGCAATCCTCTGCATTTTTTTTTTTCGACAGAATTGCACCAAAGCACACCGACACCCTTGCTATTAAATTAAATAAGAATACAGAATAATGTCTAGCATGTAAGGGAGGAACAAAATAATACGACGGTCGCGACGGTGCGGTGTGCAGAGAGCCGCTGCGCTACCGTGACGTCACACACACACACACACACCACACACACACACAAGCTCTATTAGTCTTGATCAAAGTCGGATCACTCAAATACATGGGAGCAGGTGCACTGGGAGCAGGTGCCTCACCCAGTCACAGGCGGTGGTTTCATCGGCTTGTCTGAATTTGCGCTGCTCCCCCCACGCCCGCAGCCCGCTCTCACAAACACCCTTCAGGTAGTCGGCTCCGAGAGACAGCTTGGCCGAAGACGACGCCACGGCGCCCAGGAAGCCGGCCAGCAATGCATAGATCACTCCGGGAAACATGTCGACGGGAAACATGTCGACGGCAACCAGGGGGCATTATTATCTTGTTCAGTCCATCGTCACATCTCGGCTGCTGCTCACTCGGCTGCCCGGATCGCACTGCTGAACCTTTGCTGCACTTCCCGGCAACCACCGCCAGGGGGCAGGCACACCTATCATGAACAAACTCCATGATGTCTGGAGGTCTTATTGAATGATAAATATTATCAGATGAAATTCATTCTAAATGTTTGACTCAACAAGCAGTTGTTTTTGTTTTTATGGTATGATGATGATGATGATTATTATTATTATTTAATAATGCTGATGTTTTTAATTAAGATAACTGTACGTATAGCCTACAGTACGTACAGTAGCCACTTCACAATGTTAACTGTTAATGATATTCCTTATCAAAGTGTTGCCACTCATTGGACACTTTAGAAATTAGCCGAATCAAAATAAGATAATGATGAGAAAGTTTGTGGCTCAAAACTTAAAACCCTAGCCTCATTCGAATTGTCAAAAAATATGTCCCAAGTCCTTTCCTAACTACTTTACCTTAACCCCGTCGTGAGGTCAAGGAAAGATGGAAAGGAGAATTCATCGGGATTAGAGCCCAGTTGTGTTCTTTTTTGTTAGGAAGTTTCCTTACTGAGTGAATGACCCGGAAGTACCCAAGTGGCAGCCATCAGGTCTGTTTGAATTCTCTAAACGCTAAGGAAAGGTGCTTCAATGCTTCCTTTCTTATCTCCTTCAGCATAGGATACACTGGACCTTCCTTTATGAAAGGAAAGGAGATAGTGGCATCCCACAATTCCTTGCGGCGGGAACATTTTAGTCGATCATTTGGCTGTTCACGGAAACAACTGATCATCATGTCAACAATACCACAGTCGTTCATCATGTATAACATCATGGATAGCTCTAGTTGGGATTCATGCATGAGCAGACAGGAGGATGTGTGTGAGCATTGAGCAGCCTTTCTTAATGAGCATTTCGTTTAACTTTTGTGACTGTTATACTGGTCTGATAATATTGTTTTTTTTATGTAAATTCCAATGTTGGTAATGAATGATAATGAATGAATATACTTCTAATCTAAGATGCGATTCTTGTAATCCGTCTTCGGATGATTGTAGTTTCACCACAACAGATCACACCCATAACATGCACCGTTGCATAATGATGTATCTTTGGAGCCGGATTCTCTTAACAGCACAGTTGTCTTTTCCTAAGTCCTTATGAATCCTCCGTTCCATCTTTCATTGACCTCACAACAGGGTTAAGATAAAGTAGTTAGGAAAGGACTGAGGACGTATTTTTTGACAATTCAAACTGTCTGAGTCTTTTGACCATGGTACACTGCCAGACGTTCTTTTTTTACCAAGGGTTATAGCACTGGTCTCTATGTGTTTACATGACTGGATCTCTGAATAGAACGCAGAGAAGCCTGCTAAACCAGTATCTGGCTATAGCTCATTCTGAAGCATATATGTATGTTTTGTGTATTTATCATTGTAATAACGACACATTTTGGGCCACTATCACAAACTAACTAGTGAAATGGGCATACTATATTGTCTTGGCTGAATCTGGGTAAAATACAAAGAACAGAGACCTGGATCATCCCGGGAAAACACCGCTACTCCAGCCGACCTCTACACTGCCTACTCTTCCAGCCAGAGAAGTTACAATCAGCTGAACTTTTTCGCGTCATTCGGCCTGACACTCACACCTTCTCCCTCCACCCACAGTGCCGGCATATAAGATAAAATAACAAGAAGAGAGAAAAAAAAGAATATATATATATATATACAGCATATACATAGAAAATATGCATATAAACTCGGAAATCTGTGTTTGGTCAGTTATTTCTCTGTTGCTAATTGGCATTGTATTTTATATTGATGGAAAAAGCCTGTTTATTTACCCTTACAATGATGTCCAACTTGTAAGGATCATGCATTTGTGGGATGAGCAGGACAGCTGATTATGTCGGTAGCACCCAAGTAAAGTTCTGTGAAACCGGTGATGTCAAAGACAGACCCCGAAGTGGCATCCCAGGAAGAAAACACCCCAAGAAGACCGGTTCATCACCCTTACAGTACTGAGGAACCAAAGCTGTCTTCTAGATATTTTCAGGCAAGGTTTGCAGGAGATGGCATACAGATCTCTGATCAGACGGTCAGGAACAGACTGCACACAGCCAATCTCTGAGCTCATAAGGCTACCAGGAAGCCTGCAATGACTTCTCCTTCAGGCCCATTTGCGCTGGTGTCGGCAACAGCGACAATGGAACCTGAACATATAGGGGAATGTCATGTTCAGTGATTAGTCCTGGTTCTGTCTGCGGGAGTTGGATGGCAAGGTCAAAGTATGGAGACGACGTGGAGAATGCTATGCTGAATGGTGCACCAACCGAGTAACAGCTTTTGGTGGGGGCAGTGTCATGGTGTGAGGCGATATCTCCATCACTGGTTAAGCAAGGCATTTCATCATTGAAAGCCATCTTAATGCAGTGAGATATCGGGATGAGATTCTGCAGCCAGTGGCGATCCCATATCTCCACTGTCAAATGTGTATATGGTTACGACATTCACTACAGCACTGTGTTACACAAGTGTTACGACGACTGAGACACGAGTTGAATGTATGCTGCCGTTGAGCTGAAGAGCCAAGAAAGTCAGAGTTGTTACAAAGATTGTCTGTGCCGTCAAGTTATTACATGGTGTCAGAAGTGGCTGTGGGATGAAGAAAATGTCAGGTGAAGATGGCGAAGTTTCACCCACCGGAGAGTTTTTGCTTTGAAAAACCTGCGCAGTGGCCCGACTGGAAAAAGAGGTTCACTCGTTACCAGACGGCTACAAAGCTCATCAAAGAGGAAGGGCCAGTTCAAGTAGGCACGCTGGTGTATGCACTCGGAAGGGAAGCAGAGAATATTCTCAGCTCTTTCACCACCTAACGAGTCACAGTTTGATGTTGTTTTGGCAAAATTTGACTCATACTTTATTCCAAGGCGCAACGTCATTCACGACATGCCTGCTTCCACCAGCGAGGGCATACATTCATTCGTGCACTGTATGAGCTGTCGGAGCACTGTGATTTTGAAACGAAACGTGAGGAACAAAGTCAAACTCAAAAGTCAAGTATTTTATTGTCACATGTTGTCACATCATAACACAGGGCCATTCTGAACAGTGAAATTCTTGGGACATGGCAGGTGACATAAAAAGTAGGCAAAAAAAGATAAAATAGCAAGAAGAGAATTTTGTATATCTATATACATGTATTGGAAATATACATATTGTAGCAGTCTCAAGGGTGTTGAACAACCAAGTTGAACAACAAAATACACTCAAAACGCAACTGAAAATAATTGGGAATGTATTGGGGGGTATTTCTAATCAGGAGAGGGGAGGAATGGAAAATAATAGTTCATACAAAAGTCTGCTATATTTACTTACAAGTCCTTCTTCTGAGTCTCCAGCGGTTCCGTAATGTGTCCTCAGCCCATGCCGTGCAATCCCACTGTCAAAGTCTCCACCTGGTGCACACAGCTCCTTCTGCCCGCCTGCTCTTCCCTTTGTAGGCAAAGCAGTGGTAGTTTGTTAAGCCCTGGTGGCCTAACAAGCTAGATAGATAGCGTAGCCTCATTCAGAAGAATTTAGACTCATTCTCAACGGCTATCGCTATAGCTATCTTATCCTCATTAAGACACTTAGTGTTACTCAACAATCCTGTCAAATAGTGTCTAATAGGGCAAATATAACACCAGACTAGTGTGTTAGCCCGGCGGCTAAGCTAACTAGCTGAGACGGCTAAGCTAATGGCTACATCCTCAGCACCTATAATGCCTGCAGTGCCCTGTGAGGACTCCTGAAGATGGCAAATAAAAAGATAGCTGACCTTAAGGAGGACATCCGACAGCTTTCGGATGAGCTTCAGAAGAAAGACTCTGTTGTTGTCCAGTTTTTCGAGTCGTCTCCCTCTGCTGTCCGGCTTTATGATGGCTGATCAGTCCAGGAAGTTGGCGTCGCCTGGTGCATCTCTTCGGGACACAGTGGTGTGGGACCCAGCTACCTGTCCGCGCCCCACGTCCTGCTCCACACCGGGCCAAAAAGCAGGCTGGGCTGAGGTGGTGGCAGCAAAAGAGGCTCAGCGGGGTCAGCCTCTCCCCCTCGCCTCAACCTCTTCAACCGCTATGCATCCCTGGCTGATGAGGTCCTGTCGTCGGCTGACTCTCCGGTCTGTTTGACGGGTGGCCCTGCTTCGGCAGCCCCCTCTCGTCGGGATCCGGACCTGAATGCAGCGCCTGTTTACATCGCCGACTTCTCACCACTGGTGCCCGACCGTACCGGGGTGACAGACTCTGCTGAGGCGCTTCTCCCCGCAGACCTTCCTCCTCTGACTGCGGCTGGCGCTGTTAGACTCAGGAGGCTTGCCGATCAGCTGTGGGGAATCAGCGACCATCCTCCCAGTTGGCGGCCTCCTCTACCCGACAGAGGATGCTTAAGGAAGCCGTACTTCGGCACTTTTCTGACCATCCTCGCCCAGAGCTGGTGGTGAGTTGCTTTCCCAGCTCTGATGCTGTCTGACCATCGCATCCATCTGTTCTAGCTCAGCCGAGGATCGCTGCACCTCCTTGCCTCACGACCACACAATCCTCATGCCCTCGCCCCCTCTTTCCCCCGACCACACTGATTGTGGAGGATTCAATCACCAGAAATGTACGCTTCCTTAACGCTACCACACACTGCCTCCCTGGAGCCACAGTTCAGCGTGTTTTGGAAAAAATTCCCGGTCTGCTCAGCTCACTCGCATCCTCCATCTGTTGGGTGATAGTTCACGTAGGGTCCAATGACACAGCTTTCCAACAGTCTGAACTGACAAAAAAAGGCTTTAGTCACCTTTTCAACATGTTAAAAGACTGTGGGACTGTGGGAAATCTATCTAATCTATCAGCGGCCCGATTCCAACACTGTCCCGTGGGATGGGGCGTTTTAGCAGGATCCTTAGCCTCAACACCTGTCTCCAGTCAACATATAAGACCCTTAACATTGATTTTATAGACAACTTTAATCTGTTTTGGAACCATGCTCAGCTCTTCAGTCCCGACGGATTCCACCCTAACCGGCTGGGTAGCAAAATGCTAACGGCTAACATACAGTACGCTGTACAGACGTCTGCACGTGCATGACTGTTTACATCCCATGCCCCCTATACAGAATCCTCTTTTTCGTCCATAGTACCAGCAAGCAGCCCCTCAATCCTTTCCTCTAGCTCCCCCCACAGGCACCATCACTCATCACCATCTGCACGAGACTGTACAAACCACACCAGCTAGATTTCTTGCTGGTAACAGAAACATGGCTTAAAGTTGGTGAGCTCGCGCCACTTGTTGAACTGTGTCCTAATGACTAACTTTTTTAATACACCTAGACCCTCCGGACAAGGTGGGGGTCTAGCTATTGTGTACAAGAAACATTTTAACTGCCGCCTATTAAAGTCTGATCCTCTCTCCAGCTTCGAGGTGCAGTTAGTCAAAGTAGGATCAGTCAACCCCCTTTTAATCGCTCTTGTGTATCGCCCTCCAAGAATACATAAAGACTTTCTCTCAATTTGCGGACTTTCTCTCAAAAACGATGCCTAACTTTGATAGAGTCCTGATTCTTGGTGATTTTAACATTCATGTGTGCTGTCCTTCTAAGCGTCTTGTGTGTGAATTCATGCATCTGATTGAATCTTTTAATCTTGTTCAGCTTATTAGTGGCCCTACTCACAACCTAGGCCATACACTCGACCTAGTTTTATCATTTGGTTTTCTAATCTACAATATGGAAGTTATTGTAGATTATTGTAGATGATCTCTGTTTTCCTCACCTACTAAATCTCATCTCCCTGTACGTTGCTCTCGCTACATTAACCCTTCAACTGCCTGTAAGTTCTCCAGGGCCCTCATAGGTGCTCCCAACATCTGCGCTATTGAATCTCCTCTCCATCCTAGCACTGAGGAACTTACTCTGTTTAACACCACCTGCCTTTCCATTCTGGATTCTGTTGCCCCACTCAGAGTGAAAAAGCCAAAGCCAAAAGGTCTACCCTGGCTTAATGACACCACCAGAGCCCTGAGGAGGGAGTACAGAAAAGCAGAGCGGAAGTGGAAGCATGACAAGCTTCAAATATCATTTGAAATTTTGAGGGACAGTCGTGCCACATTTCAGGAAGCAGTTAAGACAGCAAGAGCCAAGTACTTTTCTGACCTCATCGCCAACAACTCTCATAATCCCAAGGCCCTATTTAGTACAATAAATTCTGTCATTTGTCCTGCCCCCAGTACCAGCATAGATGTGTCCCTGACAAAGTGTGAAGAATTTTTTACATTCTTCACTGGCAAAGTTGAGGCCATCAGAATGAGTATTTTGCCCTATACATGACCTAGCTGTTTCACTGGCTTGCTCATCTACCCTTGCCTGTTTCCAACCCATCACGCTACCCTCCCTTACAGAGATTGTCTCTTCTATGAAATCTGCAACCTGCCCCCTTGATATTGTCCCCACCATTCTCCTGAAGGATCTCTTTGACACAGCCGGTCCCAGCATCCTCTCTATCATCAATAGTTCCTTGGCCACTGGTACCGTTCCTACTTACTTTAAGCACGCAGTGGTCCAACCCCTCCTGAAAAAACCCAACTTAGACCCCACCCTGCCTAGTAACTACAGACCAATCTCCAAACTCCCATTTCTGTCAAAGATCACTGAAAAAGTCATTCTCTGTCAACTGTTGCCCTACCTACACCAAAATAGCATCTTGGAAAGATTTCAGTCAGGGTTTAGGGCTGGCCATAGTACAGAGTCCGCTTTGTTGAAAGTGTCCAATGACCTGCTCCTCTCTACTGATTCTGGTGACTGTGCTATCTTGATTCTTCTAGACCCCAGTGCAACATTTGACACAATAGATCATGACATCTTAATTGACCGCCTCCAGAATGGGGTTGGTGTTGTTGGCACTGCTTTGACCTGGTTCATGTCCTACCTCAGCAATAGAAGCTTCTCTGTCAACATAGCCAATTGTTTCTCCTCCCCAGCTAGTCTCTCCTGTGGGGTCCCACAAGGTTCCATCCTAGGTCCCATTCTCTTCTCTATTTACATGCTTCCCCTTGGTCAGATTATTCAAAAGTACAATATTTCCTTCCATTGCTATGCAGATGACACACAGCTCTATCTCCCCCTGAAACCAAATGACCAGTGTAAGCTTAATAGTCTCACAAACTGCCTTGAAGACATTAAGTGTTGGATGGCACAAAACTTCCTGCGTCTGAGTGATACCAAGTCTGAAGTTCTCCTGTTTGGCCCCCCTGACTCTGTTAGATTGATCACCAACAGCCTAGGCAACCTGTCCACTCTTGTTAAGCCCCATGCTAAAAACCTTGGTGTGTTATTTGACTCTGCTTTTAAGTTCGACAAGCAGGTAAATGCAGCAGTAAAAGGTAGCTTTTTCCAGCTTCGTACTATTGCAAAAATCAAATCCCCTCCATTGACTCCTTTAAGTCCAAACTGAAAACACACTTTTATTCTTTAGCGTTTCCTGATGTGGTCTGATTTGATTTATGTCTGTTTGATTTGTTGATTCGTATGTTTAGCCTATATTGACACCTACGTATCTACCTGTTTTTAGTGCTGTTATTGTGTAGCCTATTTATTGTGATTTTATTGTGATTTTACATGCCTGCTCTGATTGTACAGCACTTTGGTCAACTTGCGTTGTTTTTAAATGTGCTTTAGAAATAAAATTGACTTGACTTGACTTGACCATTTTTCCTCATTTATGGCCAGGAAGTCCTTATAAGGCTCGGGGTTGGAGTCAGTAGGCTGAAAGATACCTCCCTTCAACTACTATGCTACTCCTGCCTCCCTGCCATTTGCCACAATATTATATATATATATACCGTATATATATATAATTTTTGGAGTGGAACAATATACATTATAAGGAAATACAATAAAACAATATAAATAATCATGATACAAAATATAAAACGTAATATTATGTTGACTCCAGAAGTATAGATTGGAGGAAATGCAGAAATATGGCATATGGCATGTCATAGCAGAAATATACAAAAGATAAGAGAATCGGAACCATATGTATTTAGTATTTACATATAGCACAGGGAATATTGCTTACATATGTATCCAGAGTAGTTAAATCATGAAAATATTATCAATGTTATGAATGTACCTTTAAAGTGATCAATATGATCAATGAGATTGGTCTTGCTGGTTGAGAAGGCCTGTGGGAAAAAACAGTTTTGAGTCTGGTACTGCCTGCTCTGGATGCTCTGGTAACGTCTACCAGACGCAGCAGCATGAACAGTCCAATGGCCGGGGTGGCTGTAGTCCTGTATGGTTTTCTGTGCTTTCGTAAGGCATTGTGTGTGGTAGATGCTTTGCACGGCTGGGAGATGGCAGGCGATGTTGCGATCCACTGTCTTCACCACCCTCTGGAGGGCCTTGCGATCAGCAGCGGAGCAGCTGCCGAACCAGGCAGTAATGCAGCCAGAGAGGATGCTCTCGATGGTTGCACCTGTAAAGTTGTGAGAGTTTTTGCAGACATGCCAAACTTCTTCAGTCTCCTCAGAAACTAAAGGCAGTTTTGGGCAGTTTTTGCATGTTGGTAAACAGCAGACCAGCGGGAGGACAAAGGGTGTACAGCTCGTACGCCAGTAATCCGAAAAAAAAGTCTGTGCCAATTCAATTCAGTCATGTGCCTGGCGCGAGCCCTGGAGGGCAAAACATTGTTCCAACATGACAGCCGACACTGGATACTCCATAGAACTGCAGCACAGGCCTGTCGATTTTCCATCCGTTTCAAGCCACGACTATTTAGATCACGTCTCTAAAAGAGAAAAACTAATGTATGTGAACAAACTGTACGTTTTGGGAACTTGTGATCCATATTAGGAGCCTGACACGGGAGTGGATTTTCACTCCCGTCCCATCCACTCCCACAAAAAAACTCCTGTCCTGCCCCAAATACGCATGAAAAAGTAACAACAAATCCTGTCCTGCCCAAATCCCAGGGAAAAATCCTGTCCTGCCCAAATCCCAGAAAATGGTGTATGACTGGCTGTTTCCATTCCCGTTTTCTTTATTAGGGGGCGAGGGAAGGGGTAATAGTTTTTAAGCCAAAGCAGTGATTTTTGATTGATGGCTTCTGGGCCCATCCTTTTCTTGTACTTGTGTTTTTGCTGCAGTTTTTCATCTTCATTCCATTTTTGTTTGTATGTGCGTGGTACTCTCCACCGATTATGGAAGAAAGTGGCCATTTCCACCAACTTGTCAGCATCAGGACATGCAATGTGGGCAGGAAGCAGCACCATGATGACTGCGTTGCAGAATTCCTGAACACAATTAAACACAGTGCTCAGGCCTACCCCAAAAAGATGGCTGATGGTTCTGTATTCACTGCCGGTGGCGAGCACTCTTTATTTAACTCTTTCAAAAATCCTGTGTGTGTGTGTGTGTGTGTGAGAGAGTGTGTGAGTGAGTGTGTGAGTGAGTGTTTTTTTAGCAAAAAAAAAAAATAATAAGTATTCTGGATAATACAACACATCCACTACATGTACTACTTGTCAGACAGCAGACTGTTTTCAGTTGAAGCTACTTCAGCTTCAATGTAATAAGGACCGCCACAGGAAGTCATTCATACCCACTGGTATTAACCGTTTGTAATAACTCGCCTTTGTGCCGTGAGAGGAGAATAATATTTTTAGAGAATTGTGACTATTATTTACCATCTTTTACCTTCAACTTTGCTGTCTTTTGTTTCTTTCTTAATGTTGTAACACCTTAATTTCCTCTTGTGGATGAAAAGTCTATCTATCTATCTATGAAGATAGAGAATTGCCCGAACTCTATACGGACGCTAGTTAGCAACAAACTACAGTCAGAACTCCATGTCACCATGTCATGCTGCTAGCGGTAACGTTATCGGTGCAGTTTAGTGTCCCAAATTCCCTATGGAAGATTCTACGTGCAGTTTAGTGTCCCAAATTCCCCATACAATGTCCATAATTATGAACCTGCTAAACCACCTGTTTAACAAGTGTTTTATAGTAATTAAAGTGCGCGTGACAAGTTTGCCGCTCAAAAAGTCAAGCTGCTAGCTAGCTAGCTCTCGACCTACCCTGTTAGCAACCCTAAGATAGTCATAGAAATGCGAAACAATTTGCAAGCTACAAACAGTTTACATTTACATTACACGACATGTTCTCTCGTGGACAGCTCAAATAACATCGAAGCTGAACATGAACCAAGAGTTCTGTGCAGCAAGCTAACGCAAAACAAAATGTGTGTTGTTAAAGCATGCTTGGCCATTCGCGGCTGTAAGGCTTGGGGAGTTTAAGACAATAATGCTAAACTACCTAACACTATACGTACACATGGACATAGAATTCACTAGGCTGACCGAACTTACCTTCAATTTAGAGGAAAACGATGGGTTATTCTTCTTCTTTTTTCCTTCTTCACCAGCGATGCAGGCTGAAAAGCTGTGCCGTTATTCTTTGCTGTGCTTCGAACACGCCGAATCACGCTAAATGTCTGGCGTGTTGCCTCGGCCAATCAGAGTGGCGTTTACTGGTTGGGTTATGATGATGTGCTGCTTCAGCCAATCAGAGTGATGTTGACTGGTTTTTGAATCTTTGGTTGAAATCCAAAGCCCTTGATAGAGACAGAGACGGTTGATGATGTGTATTAAGGATTCTGCTGCTGTTGGTTCTTTTGAGATCAGTGGCCATCGTTGCCTCTCTCTCTCTCTCTCTCTCTCTCTCTCTCTCTCTCTCTCTCTCTTTCTCTCTCTCTCGAGTATCGATCGAGGCTACTTAAAATAAATAAAACAGTTAAAAAATAAAAAAACAGGGAAATGGCCTACTGAATAAATAAATAGGCATACACATAATAAATCGTGTTTGTTTATAAATAATATAGGCTATTCATATGTATTAATCATGTTGATAACAACAATGTTGATATAAATTTGTAAATAAAAAAATATTACTAATCATGTAAACTTACTGCACCTGTCATAGACGTCCAAATGACGTCCAAAAAAATTACGGCTGGTATTACGTAGCGACGCACGGCACATACAAATCTGTCAAAGATCACTGAAAAAGTCATTCTCTGTCAACTGTTGCCCTACCTACACCAAAATAACATCTTGGAAAGATTTCAGTCAGGGTTTAGGGCTGGCCATAGTACAGAGTCTGCTTTGTTGAAAGTGTCCAATGACCTGCTCCTCTCTACTGATTCTGGTGACTGTGCTATCTTGATTCTTCTAGACCTCAGTGCAGCATTTGACACAATAGATCATGACATCTTAATTGACCGCCTCCAGAATGGGGTTGGTGTTGTTGGCACTGCTTTGACCTGGTTCATGTCCTACCTCAGCAATAGAAGCTTCTCTGTCAACATAGCCAATTGTTTCTCCTCCCCAGCTAGTCTCTCCTGTGGGGTCCCACAAGGTTCCATCCTAGGTCCCATTCTCTTCTCCATCTACATGCTTCCCCTTGGTCAGATTATTCAAAAGTACAATATTTCCTTCCATTGCTATGCAGATGACACACAGCTCTATCTCCCCCTGAAACCAAATGACCAGTGTAAGCTTAATAGTCTCATGAACTGCCTTGAAGACATTAAGTGTTGGATGGCACAAAACTTCCTGCAGCTGAATGATACCAAGTCTGAAGTTGTCCTGTTTGGCCCCCCTGACTCTGTTAGATTGATCACCAACAGCCTAGGCAACCTGTCCACTCTTGTTAAGCCCCATGCTAAAAACCTTGGTGTGTTATTTGACTCTGCTTTTAAGTTCAACAAGCAGGTAAATGCAGTAGTAAAAGGTAGCTTTTTCCAGCTTCGTACTATTGCAAAAATCAAATCCCCTCCATTGACTCCTTTAAGTCCAAACTGAAAACACACTTTTATTCTTTAGCGTTTCCTGATGTGGTCTGATTTGATTTATGTCTGTTGTTTGTTTGATTTGTTGATTCGTATGTTTAGCCTATATTGACACCTACGTATCTGCCTGTTTTTAGTGCCGTTATTGTGCAGCCTATTTATTGTGATTTTATTGTGATTTTACATGCCTGCTCTGATTGTACAGCACTTGCATTGTTTTTAAATGTGCTTTAGAAAAATAAAATTGACTTGACTTGACTTGTGCTACCATTTTTCCTCATTTATGGCCAGGAAGTCCTTATAAGGCTCGGGGTTGGAGTCAGTAGGCTGAAAGATACCTCCCTTCAACTACTATGCTACTCCTGCCTCCCTGCCATTTGCCACAATATTATATATATATATACCGTATATATATATAATTTTTGGAGTGGAACAATATACATTATAAGGAAATACAATAAAACAATATAAATAATCATGATACAAAATATAAAACGTAATATTATGTTGACTCCAGAAGTATAGATTGGAGGAAATGCAGAAATATGGCATATGGCATGTCATAGCAGAAATATACAAAAGATAAGAGAATCGGAACCATATGTATTTAGTATTTACATATAGCACAGGGAATATTGCTTACATATGTATCCAGAGTAGTTAAATCATGAAAATATTATCAATGTTATGAATGTACCTTTAAAGTGATCAATATGATCAATGAGATTGGTCTTGCTGGTTGAGAAGGCCTGTGGGAAAAAACAGTTTTTGAGTCTGGTACTGCCTGCTCTGGATGCTCTGGTAACGTCTACCAGACGGCAGCAGCATGAACAGTCCATGGCCGGGGTGGCTGTAGTCCTGTATGGTTTTCTGTGCTTTCGTAAGGCATTGTGTGTGGTAGATGCTTTGCACGGCTGGGAGATGGCAGGCGATGTTGCGATCCACTGTCTTCACCACCCTCTGGAGGGCCTTGCGATCAGCAGCGGAGCAGCTGCCGAACCAGGCAGTAATGCAGCCAGAGAGGATGCTCTCGATGGTGCACCTGTAAAAGTTGTGAGAGTTTTTGCAGACATGCCAAACTTCTTCAGTCTCCTCAGAAACTAAAGGCAGTTTTGGGCAGTTTTTGCATGTTGGTAAACAGCAGACCAGCGGGAGGACAAAGGGTGTACAGCTCGTACGCCAGTAATCCGAAAAAAAAGTCTGTGCCAATTCAATTCAGTCATGTGCCTGGCGCGAGCCCTGGAGGGCAAAACATTGTTCCAACATGACAGCCGACACTGGATACTCCATAGAACTGCAGCACAGGCCTGTCGATTTTCCATCCGTTTCAAGCCACGACTATTTAGATCACGTCTCTAAAAGAAGAAAAACTAATGTATGTGAACAAACTGTACGTTTTGGGAACTTGTGATCCATATTAGAGCCTGACACGGGAGTGGATTTTCACTCCCGTCCCATCCCACTCCCACAAAAAAACTCCTGTCCTGCCCAAATCCCATGAAAAAGTAACAAACAAATCCTGTCCTGCCCAAATCCCGGGAAAAATCCTGTCCTGCCCAAATCCCAGAAAAATGTGTATGACTCCTGTTTCATTCCCGTTTTCTTTATTAGGGGGCGAGGGAAGGGGTAATAGTTTTTAAGCAAAGCAGTGATTTTGATTTGATGATGGCTTCTGGCCATCCTTTTCTTAGATTACTTTGTGTTTTTCTGCAGTTTTTCATTTTCATTCCATTTTTGTTTGTATGTGACGTGCCGTGCGTCGCTACGTAATACCAGCAGTTGGAGCCAAGAACGAACCAGTTTTTCTGGCCGGGAGCCAGTTCTTTGTCTGTGGAAACAAAGGAAGAACTGGTTCGGCTCTGGCTCCGAACCGGCCCTGAAAACGCCGGTCAAAAAGTATGGAAGGCCATCTAGGCAAAAACCCACACGTAATTAACGCGTTAACACGTCCAAAAACGACGTGTTCACACGTCGTTTTTGTCGTGTTCACACGTTACTTTTTGACGTGTTAACACGTCGAAAATGGACGCGTTGCACGTATTTCCTGGTTTTGACCAATGAGGGACCTTGAATCAAGGAATTCCTGCATATTCATGAAGCGTGACGCGTCATTGATGACGTATGACGCGTAGGCGACCGCGTCATGCATAAATTAGTGACGTGGCCGTCGACGCAGACGCTCCGCCCTCGTGACGAGCACGCTGTAAGCACCTACGTGTACCGTACAGGAAGTGACGTGTGTGCAACGTAGGCCGGAGAGGCGTGGTTTAGAAGAAACCAAGTGCAACTTTCAGCGGGGGACGATGTGGAAGCAATACAAGCAGCTTTGTCAAGGTAAAATAAATCGCTAACTTTATAAGATAAGATAAGAACTTTATTAATCCCGAAGGAAATTCTTGTTCCAGGTTGCATAGCAATACAATAAAACAATAGAGAAATAAACAGAATAATAAAAAATGAAATAACAGATTGACAAATGTACAGTAGGTCCTAGTACAGGCCTGGCCAACCCGCGGCTCCCGAGCCGCATGCGGCTCTTTGCCTGGTTTCATGGCTCTTACGTTCATATCGAATTTTGTGGGTTTTTTTGGCTGTCAAAGTTAACGCGTTGGGGGGGTCCGTTAATTCGCGGTTCTGATGGGGGGGGGGGGGTCCGTTAATTCGGAGCACCCCCCGAATTAACTAGATAAGACTAAGAAATATTATTGGTGTGTGTGAGAGGAAGAGATGGGGAGATGTTCATGTGTGTATGATGTGGCTCTTTGCAGTAACACAGTAAAAAAATTGGCTCTTCGTCTCTGACTGGTTGGCCACCCCTGTCCTAGTAGAAGTATACAAATATAGGTGAAGCATAAAAATATAGGCAAGATAAGATATTAAGTCCAAAAAAACAATTTGGCCATAATTGAAGTGTAATATAAGGGTAATAATAATAATGGTAAGAGGAAGTATTGCACATGATATAAAGAATATTAAGAATATTGCACATAATGATGAAAGGTAATGTAGCATGGTAATATTGCAAGGATAATATTGAGAAGAAGTATTGCACATGACATTAGGAATATTGCAAACATTTCCTCTCATGATGATGAGAGGAAATATTGCAAGGTAGTATTTAGAGGTAACATGATATTAATATTAATAATAATATTTGATGCTGTAATCGCGAACTCTATGTTGTAGCCATTTAATGGCCAGCTATGTGGTCAAGCTATTTAACGTTTGTTAAAACCACCGTCTTTTTAATCATCGTAGGTCATTAGGATATAATAAAGTGGCTGATCTGAATCACGTTAGCCTGTTTTGCTTGCTGTGTTTGTTTATAATACCTAGCTGACCACTTGTTGGGTCTCATCAATGGATTTGTCCAGGAGATTGGGGAACACCAACAACGGAGAACCACCAGAGAACCACCAGAGCACCACCAAAGAACCGCCAGAGAACCACCAGAGAACCAGTGTCCCAAGCCTACAAAAACCACAGCACTGTCACACAATACTGTTAATAAACAATACATATAGGCCTACATTCCATTTCATCCCATCATATAGCCTATATTTATTGAAAATGAAATGAGCTCAGCTCAATTAATGAAGCTATTAAATGAACCTATTAATGACTATGGTCCTTAATGTGTACTTCCAAGTTGGACTCATGCTGTTACAAAGAGGTTCTTCATGATATAGAACCAACAATGACAAAGCACACAGACATTCGCCGTCGGAATATCTTATATTGCCCACATATGTGTATATTTAACTGTACATTTGCATATCCGTTAGTTTATTTTTATCATTCTGTTGCTTTCCTTGTTTTATTGTACTGTATCACTATGCAACCTGGCACAAGAATTTCCTTCGGGATTAATAAAGTTATATTTTATTCTATTCATTGGTATTATCACATACTCTGGTATTATCACAATTGGTATTATCACATACACATACTATTTATTGTTGATTTCATACATACAGTCATACAACTGGACATAAAAAACCATTTCAACCCAAATGAACTGAAGACTCCAGAAGCTTTTTCAATATGATACATATTTTTACAATATGTCCACAAACTAAGACCCTAAAAGGTTAGGTCAGAGTTAACTACTAGCACTTAAGGTGAGCCATAGCTTAGCCTAATATTTTGGTTTCTGTGCTCTAAAAACTATTTGCTTGGGAACAGCAACAGCCCAAAAGCTATTCTACCAGTTCTAAACTGAATAAGAGAAGTCAAACCAATCAGTACATTAAAGTACATTAAACATAATGAATAAGCATGCTACGTGTAGATGTGAAGATTGCAGACTACAGGAATGTGTATTTCTATACTGTCCTACATATCAACAAGAGAGACAGACTTGATATTACACTCCAAAGGAATCACATGACATGATGAGGTATTAGAGAAATGTTTCAGATGAGTTCAGGTGATGTAGGTACAGGGCTATTATATCACTACCTTCAAGCACCGCAACGCTCTCCCAGACCGTTAGGTGTACTGGCATTCATGGTGTTCACAGTTACAGTAACAATGCATTTGTTTGATAAAGATGGGTGTAAATTAAAAATCCCAAATACAATGATCAATTAAGCTATAGGGTCCCAGTATATGGTTATACGCTGTTACGACAGCCCCTAATGCCAATGCAAGTGTGGAAATCAATAAACAAGAAATAGTAATGCAGGCTTCTGAAGTATTTAGGTGTTGACATATGAAACAAAGGAAACAACATTATGCAAAGTCAGCTAAAGTGTATAGAGTACAACTTGAAGCAGACTGGATCTCAGGACTTTGCTCTATGCGCACCGTACAGGCTGCTGCACGGTGCGCAGGGCAGGCCTTTCAGGGACAAAGCTCAACACTTTATTGACAATGCTACAATAGAATATTTATAATACAATAATAACCATTTAGACTACACAGAGTACAATATAAGTAGGCTAGTTGTAATATTCATAATTAATTAATTATTATTATATTATTATTATGACCAATATAATGAACATATAATCACTGCATAATTTGGCATATTTTCGGGGAACGAAATAGAGGAAAACATTGGGCTGTTTTGAACAAACGTGAGGAGCCTAATTTAATGTACGCACTGCAGGGCACAGCGCGTCGCCCTTGCGGTGCGTCTCCCACAAACAGGTCGCTTCCATCCTTGACATGCGACCAGGGTCTTGTTCTGTTTGCAGTGGCTATGATTATTATTACTGCTCTCCCACTATTGACGTTTAGAACATTGTTATTCCTTATTGATTGTACAACTTTGTTGCTGCGCGTTCATGAGAGGCGCGATCCAACTGAGGGCGTATTAATTCAATCTACCAGGCCCAAAATAATATAGAATTACATGAAGAAACAATAATAAGTCATTCCTCCAATGCCGTGGATATGACAATAGATGCTACAGCTGCTAGAAGTGATGACAAACCTTCCTCCTGCTCCAGTCCACATCATTCAAACTGGAGACTTCTCCACCATCACATTCCCCTTCACCAGTTCATCAAACAATGGCAAAGCCTCTTCTACATGTATTATTATTATTATTATTATTATTATTATTATAATTATTAGTTTGGTCTCTTCATCTTCTCTCTGTTCGCCCTCTTGATCCTCAAACAGCAGCCATATAGCACACAATGTGGCGCAAATCTAATAGACTAATAGGCTCTGTGTTTCAGACTGAGATTTTACACGATGAACAAATGGAATTATTGAAGAAAACAAATAACAAATATAGCAAAGTCACCTAAGATGTGTGAAAACCGCCGCCAAAATGGAAAAACGTGGTAATATATGGTATATATGGTAATAATGTGGTATACAGACATAATGCAGTCAATCTGACCGCTATGACACTTGAAGGTATAACTGTTCAGAAATATTTTGTCTTTTGATTTAGAACCTCCAAACCTTGTGAAAATAAAATTAACACATATCTAGGAAAAGTCATGGAGTGGAGGCCTCATACTCTTTATTTGAACAGAATATAATTTTATGTCATAGTATAGTAACCGTTGTGATCCACACTCCAATCCAGAACAATCCAACCGCCGTAACAACAAACAACAAAAACAACAACAAAAGAAGAAGCAAAGCGAATCTAACACCCCTATTAGACACTAGAATGGAACAGTCCGTTGGCTGTGACGCGTAACACGGCAAAATTTGACGTCTTACGTGTCAACGCGACATTTTCGACGTGTTAACACGTCAAAAAGTAACGTGTGAACACGACAAAAATCGACGTGTGAACACGTCGTTTTTGGACGTGTTAACGCGTTAATTACGTGTGGCTTTTTGCCTGGATGGCCTTCCATAGAAAAGCCCCAAGTGGGCTGACACTCATGTTACAGAGAAGGAGGAGCCAAGTACGAGTGAAGTGGGTCTATGACTGGGTCACATGGTTGGACAGTGCTCGCGTTGCTGCGGTCAGAGCCAGGCTAAGACAGGATCCCAAAGTTTAGCGTTTTCCTGGTCTACCGCAACACAATTTCCGGTCTCTTCCTTCCTATGAGCTGTGTATGTCAATTCACAATCCTCGAAGAAAATGACGAGAACAACAACAACAACAACAACAACGACGACGAGGTGAATATATATGAGTTTTTACGAAAGACTTGACAAAGTAATATTCAGAAGATGTACCGGAAACGGATATCTCCATATCGGAAGTCCAGCCTCCCACGCCAATGACGCTCATTTAGAGCATCGTGTTCCAGGAGTTCTGTGGCCCGACGAGAACGCCAGCGAGGTTACAGACGAAGCTCGCAGGTCTGCTCCGACAGTGGAGTCGCAGGGATACGTTATCACCTTTGATTATTATTGCTCGGAATGACCTAATGTGTTGCAAACACACATTTGAAGACTGAAAAACGAATCTCAGTGTTTCCAGCGCAGCAGACGAACTCGCCCGGTGTCGTGGGAATGATCAGCCGTCTCTGAAGCTCCTGGTAGCCGGCGGAGTCAAGTGTACTGACCGTAGTGTCATGGTCATTTAGTCCGGCTGTCGGTCGATCCGCGCATTCATTCTGAATTCATGTTGATTAGTGTACGATCAAGATCAATCGGCGACATCTAGTTGCTGATCAATACATCAGGAAAAACGGCTTCGACATCCAGGTAGCAAGAAGGAAACCCCAGAAGCCAGGAGGATATGGCGTCGAAAGCTGGTAAGCTGGCATGATTCATAGCTCCATTTGTTACAAATGGTTATATTCATAGTTTTACTTGACCTATTGCAATTGCACAACTGCAGACAGGCCCTCTGTTGCAATGCATTTACATGTTGGTCATTCTTTATTATCTGCTCTTTGACACATTGTGTTAGTCTTTTACTCATTTGTAATTCACGATGCAATTGTAATTGCCATCGTACAACACATTCCCTGCAGTTCTGGGAAAGCAAGGTCTGGTTGGTCTGTAGTTTCAATGGGCCAGCGGTAGCGCGGTCATACCGAGGCGTACCAGCAGCGTTGCGGCTCCCTTCCTCACATGGCGCGCTCAGCCTAGCCATGTGCACTTGTGTTTACGCTCTCCGTGCGTCCTTCCTGATTGGACGAGGGGAGCTGTGTCGTCAGCATTACATAATTGACCGAGGCAAGCAGGCGTGGCTCAAGCTGGGGATACACGTGAGACGTCACCGCGGACGGGTGGCGACGACGACCTACTTTTGTGCCGCTTTTCCACTGCATAGTACCGGCTCCACTCGCTTGCTACCTGCTACTTTTCCACTGCAGATCTAGTACCCCCTTTAGTACCACCTCCTCCGCGGAGCAGGACGCCACAGTGACGCCGCTGTTTAGCTGGCTGGTCGTCACAACACAGAGAGAGACGGACAATTTCCAAAATTGACACAAGTTAAGTTAAGATAAGATAAGATAGATCTTTATTAATCCCGAGGGAAATTATTGTGCCAGGTTGCATAGCAATACAGTACAATAAAACAAGAGAGAAATCAACAGAATAATACAAATAAACTAACAGATTTACAAATGTACAGTCAAAATATACAAAGATATAGACAAGATAAGATATTCAGACCATAAGTTACGAGGCGAATACGATGGTGAAAAAGACGAAAGATTCAACCCTCATAAAGCATCAGGTGCTCCGTCCATTCAGTTCTCAGGGAACTCTACTTGGTAATCGTGTGTAAAATAGTGTCGTGATGGCAGTTCGCGGATGATATATTAAAATATCATTCTAATACAATTTCTATTATATTGTTTTGGAGACGGTAGTTGATTACGTTGTTTATTCATAACTTTAATAACCGTACCGGTAGCGCCGACTGTCAACATGACAGATCAATACACTCAACAGATACTTATTGTATGTTACCAATAAGAGCTTTGGTCCTTATTTACTTTTCTATTGTTTAATCAACATTAACGTGTTATTTCTGACAACCCCAGTTTGCAAATCAGCTTTTGGTCTCGCTATTTATTTAGTCATTACTATTAACAGGTATTATGATTAACCTACATAATTATCCATGTCTGTCACACTTCAGGTATTTTAAAGTAATATAATAATACAAAAAATACTACTAGTAATAATAAGAGCATATCCATAAACAGTTCTAGACTCCGCAGATTTGTTTTGCTTTAGGGGGGCCAGAGTCTGAAACCAACAAAAGACCGACTTACGTCAGAGGCTGGGGGCGCGGATTAGCAAGTCCTAGTTAAGTCCACAAAAAACAAAGCACATATTCGAAGCGCTCCAGAGCGATATGAGTACGGCGGGGTACGACAGAAGCGTCGTCCAAATAATGAATAAGCTAAAGAAATTAAAAAAGGACTATAGGGACCAAAAGACGGACCTTGGTCGAAGCGGCAGTGGTCGGCCAAAAATAAATCCTCAATTTGTTGATGTCCTCGACTCTGTCCTCGGCGACAGACCGGCGTGCCAAATGACCGGCGCCTTGAACTCGGCAACAGCCATGCAGGAGTTGATGGTGGAGGATAACTTGCTGCCGAGTAGCACTGATGCTGGTAAGTGTTATTTTTTCACATGTTTCGCCTTGTTGCCAGCCAGCTATGCATTTCTTAGCTGTTTACTTATTTGTAACCTTGGTAACAATAGCTAACGTTAACATGATGCTTTCTAACATTGCCATTGGCCCACCTACCAACGTCACTTAACATTTGGCTTTCATTTTGTTGTTTATAGAGTTTTCTGTCCATCCCGGCGAGGAGGAACCGTTGGCCTGCAGCTCGCCAACACCTTCTACCAGCTCAACTCAATTGTCCTCACAACAGGCCAGACATGGTAAGATAGTATGACACACCAGATGCTACGCAAACATATATAACCACCAGGCTCTGACATCATGCAATGGCATGACTACACAAATCTGTGTTAATTGTTATTGTTCTTGTACACAGGAAAAAGGAAGAGAAACAACAACAATGAGATACTGCAATATCTGGAGAGGGCAGATGAAAGGTTTTTTCAGCAAAACGATGCCTTGCTTGGGTTCATGGGGCGCATGGTGGCGGTGATGGAGGCCCAAGCAAATACATGACAACACTTTTTCCATTGCACTGTCTTCACTATATTTGTATTCAACTGTTTTTAGTTTTTTGGTCATTGCACTGTCTTCACTTTATTTGTATTCAACTGTTTTTAGTTTTTTGGTCATTGCACTGTCTTCACTTTATTTGTATTCAACTGTTTTTAATGTATCGTTTTTCTAAATAAAAATTTTGTTAACATGTCTGCTTCAGTATACTTTAAGAACAGAGAAACAAATGATTCATTTTTTATTTGAGTTATAACAGAACGAGTCGTAAAATATACAATTACACAATAAAATATACAATAAAAACAAGGTCACTCTTCCCCTCTGTTAAAATACTCCATTAATGCAGCTCTAATGTCAGCGCCTACTGGATTACCATGCTCAGGTAATGCCTGAACAGGAGGCTGCATGTTTGCTTGTCTGTCTGGCTGCACATCAGTGAAATTGTCACCATATTCCTCACAAATGTTGTGAAGTACACAGCAGGTCAGCGCCATGTTCTTGCTCAGCTCCAGCTTGCAGTCGTTTCTTTTTAGGAGGCATCTCCATCGTCCTTTTAGTCTCCCAAAACACATCTCCACAACCGATCGTGCACTGCTCAGCCTGTAATTGTAGGTGTGTTGTTCAGGGGTCAGTCTGCCAGTGTCCGAAAAGGGCTTCATGAGCCAATTCTGCATGGGGTAAGCTGGGTCACCGATCAGGTAATGTCCAACATCACAGCCAGAGATAGTCACTTTGTTTTCCCCTAGTAATTCCCCATCACTTATGGCTTCCCACAAATGTGACTGCCGTAGTACTCTTGCGTCGTGCACACTTCCTGGATAGCCAACACATACATCCCAGAAAAGACCTTTGCCATCCACAACTGCTTGCAGAACAAATGAATGCCATCCTTTCCGGTTGTAATAGTCTCGAGGAAACTCCTCTGGTGCCATTATTGGTATGTGGCTTCCATCTATTGCACCAACACACTGTGGTACTCTCCACCGATTATGGAAGAAAGTAGCCATTTCCACCAACTTGTCAGCATCAGGACATGCAATGTGGGCAGGAAGCAGCACCATGATGACTGCGTTGCAGAATTCCTGAACACAATTAAACACAGTGCTCAGGCCTACCCCAAAAAGATGGCTGATGGTTCTGTATTCACTGCCGGTGGCGAGCACTCTTTATTTAACTCTTTCAAAAATCCTGTGTGTGTGTGTGTGTGTGTGAGAGAGTGTGTGAGTGAGTGTGTGAGTGAGTGTTTTTTTAGCAAAAAAAAAAAAATAATAAGTATTCTGGATAATACAACACATCCACTACATGTACTACTTGTCAGACAGCAGACTGTTTTCAGTTGAAGCTACTTCAGCTTCAATGTAATAAGGACCGCCACAGGAAGTCATAAAGTTGGGGGGCCAGAGTTGAACCAGTTTTTCTGGCCGGGAGCCAGTTCTTTGTCTGTGGAAACAGGAAGAACTGGTTCGGCTCTGGCTCCGAACCGGCCCTGAAAACGCCTTGGTGGAAAAGCCCCAAGTGGGCTGACACTCATGTTACAGAGAAGGAGGAGCCAAGTACGAGTGAAGTGGGTCTATGACTGGGTCACATGGTTGGACAGTGCTCGCGTTGCTGCGGTCAGAGCCAGGCTAAGACAGGATCCCAAAGTTTAGCGTTTTCCTGGTCTACCGCAACACAATTTCCGGCTCTTCCTTCCTATGAGCTGTGTATGTCAATTCACAATCCTCGAAGAAAATGACGAGAACAACAACAACAACAACAACAACGACGACGAGGTGAATATATATGAGTTTTTACGAAAGACTTGACAAAGTAATATTCAGAAGATGTACCGGAAACGGATATCTCCATATCGGAAGTCCAGCCTCCCACGCCAATGACGCTCATTTAGAGCATCGTGTTCCAGGAGTTCTGTGGCCCGACGAGAACGCCAGCGAGGTTACAGACGAAGCTCGCAGGTCTGCTCCGACAGTGGAGTCGCAGGGATACGTTATCACCTTTGATTATTATTGCTCGGAATGACCTAATGTGTTGCAAACACACATTTGAATGACTCTGAAAACAAATGGAAGACTGAAAAACGAATCTCAGTGTTTCCAGCGCAGCAGACGAACTCGCCCGGTGTCGTGGGAATGATCAGCCGTCTCTGAAGCTCCTGGTAGCCGGCGGAGTCAAGTGTACTGACAGTAGTGTCATGGTCATTTAGTCCGGCTGTCGGTCGATCCGCGCATTCATTCTGAATTCATGTTGATTAGTGTACGATCAAGATCAATCGGCGACATCTAGTTGCTGATCAATACATCAGGAAAAACGGCTTCGACATCCAGGTAGCAAGAAGGAAACCCCAGAAGCCAGGAGGATATGGCGTCGAAAGCTGGTAAGCTGGCATGATTCATAGCTCCATTTGTTACAAATGGTTATATTCATAGTTTTACTTGACCTATTGCAATTGCACAACTGCAGACAGGCCCTCTGTTGCAATGCATTTACATGTTGGTCATTCTTTATTATCTGCTCTTTGACACATTGTGTTAGTCTTTTACTCATTTGTAATTCACGATGCAATTGTAATTGCCATCGTACAACACATTCCCTGCAGTTCTGGGAAAGCAAGGTCTGGTTGGTCTGTAGTTTCAATGGGCCAGCGGTAGCGCGGTCATACCGAGGCGTACCAGCAGCGTTGCGGCTCCCTTCCTCACATGGCGCGCTCAGCCTAGCCATGTGCACTTGTGTTTACGCTCTCCGTGCGTCCTTCCTGATTGGACGAGGGGAGCTGTGTCGTCAGCATTACATAATTGACCGAGGCAAGCAGGCGTGGCTCAAGCTGGGGATACACGTGAGACGTCACCGCGGACGGGTGGCGACGACGACCTACTTTTGTGCCGCTTTTCCACTGCATAGTACCGGCTCCACTCGCTTGCTACCTGCTACTTTTCCACTGCAGATCTAGTACCCCCTTTAGTACCACCTCCTCCGCGGAGCAGGACGCCACAGTGACGCCGCTGTTTAGCTGGCTGGTCGTCACAACACAGAAAAGACACAGAGAGAGACGGACAATTTCCAAATTGACACAAGTTAAGTTAAGATAAGATAAGATAGATCTTTATTAATCCCGAGGGAAATTATTGTGCCAGGTTGCATAGCAATACAGTACAATAAAACAAGAGAGAAATCAACAGAATAATACAAATAAACTAACAGATTTACAAATGTACAGTCAAAATATACAAAGATATAGACAAGATAAGATATTCAGACCATAAGTTACGAGGCGAATACGATGGTGAAAAAGACGAAAGATTCAACCCTCATAAAGCATCAGGTGCTCCGTCCATTCAGTTCTCAGGGAATTCTACTTGGTAATCGTGTGTAAAATAGTGTCGTGATGGCAGTTCGCGGATGATATATTAAAATATCATTCTAATACAATTTCTATTATATTGTTTTGGAGACGGTAGTTGATTACGTTGTTTATTCATAACTTTAATAACCGTACCGGTAGCGCCGACTGTCAACATGACAGATCAATACACTCAACAGATACTTATTGTATGTTACCAATAAGAGCTTTGGTCCTTATTTACTTTTCTATTGTTTAATCAACATTAACGTGTTATTTCTGACAACCCCAGTTTGCAAATCAGCTTTTGGTCTCGCTATTTATTTAGTCATTACTATTAACAGGTATTATGATTAACCTACATAATTATCCATGTCTGTCACACTTCAGGTATTTTAAAGTAATATAATAATACAAAAAATACTACTAGTAATAATAAGAGCATATCCATAATAGTATTTAGAAATATATGAGTAGTGTATGTGTGTGTGTATGTATGTGTATATATATATATATATATATATATATATTTATTCTACCATCTAATCCTAATGGGAAATGGGATCATGCACCAGGATGCTATAGGCATAGTTAAGGTCAACATGATGATGATGAAGGAGATGTCATGATGATGGATGATGATGATGTTGATAATAAAGTTAATGGATCCACACTTGGACACACTGTCCAGTGTATGCAACAGTGCGTCTACCTGCTGTAGCCTATCTCTGTCCATTTTATTTAACATTGTGCTTGAATAGAAAATTGTATAGCACAAACACTGTTGTCAGGCAGAATGTGAATGCCCATAAGTGCCCTAACCCTGCATTGGGAGGCTTTCCTGTGTACCATTTTACACACACACGCACACACTGCCACTGCCGCTGTGGGCATTATGTCATTCCTGTTATCTAACCATTGAGAATGTGGTGAATATGAAACCAGGTGTGTGTTGTTAAAGAACAAAGGGACAGAGGGACAAAGAAAAATCACTTTTCATAAGCTATGTCCTGTCTGGCCGTTAATACACAGCCATGGTCTGGCCTCCTTTTCCCTTCACCGCAGGAGGGAAATGTATATAGGAGCCATAAATGTCCCTATTAACCAGGTCAACATGGTTTGGAATCCACATGGTTATTGGTCAAGGTTATATGGTTCAATCGAAATTGTTGGCACCACAAATGCTTTTTGTAGAATGTAGCCAAACTAATGTTTATATTTATCAGCCCATCAGCCACCCAATCATTTGTGGATGTTGTCAACTGGAGACGGTTTTTAATAGCTGTGTAATTCTTTCCTTTGTCCAGCAGGTGGGGTGATAGCCTTCATCAGCTCTGCCTCCAGCCCAGAGTCCTGCCACAGTGACTCCTCCAATTGCAGCCGTCAGTCTCCATCAGTGCAGCCACGCTGCTCCTCCCCAAGCCATCACAGTCATCACAGTGACCTGGCTCCTGTGCTTGGACGTACACCCTGCGCTGTACCCCAGAAATCTGGACGCACTTCCAACGCCACGCCTAAAGGTGGCATCACAAGTAATGCTGCGTACACACTACAGGATAAATGGGGCAATTTAGACCCAGTTTGTTTCCCTCCTGACAGGAAACTTGGTCGGGGTCTGGTCAGGGTTGCTCTGTACATCTCCCAGTGCGTGCGGTTAATCTGAAGCCTTCTGGTTGAATGGATGCTTGTCGGGCAGCCCTGATAACATTAAACACGTTTAATATTTACAACACAAAATCGGCACGGTTCCAATCAAATGTGTTAGGTGTTTGATTGGGTGTTAAGTGTGAGGTGTTCAGCGATATTATCTGAGAACACTTTTTTTTTACATTGTGTTCAACAGGGTGTATAGAGCACATTAAGTCAAACTGAAGTATTGCGCTGTATGGTCATCAAGCTAAGCACTAAAATGTTAGCTCTGATACAACCAGTAGGTTCACTGAGATCCCTCAATTCCAACTCTATAGAAATTCCTACAATAACCATGGATGTATGGGTTATAACTATCAATGTGATTACAACCACCGAACGTCATACGTTTACATCCATGGTTTATTTGCACGTCACACTTTTTTGTCCAGAGCCTTCCAAATTGTATCACTTGATGAACTACAGGAACAAATGTATTTAGATTCATCAATACATTTCATTATGTAAGATTTTTTGTAATGTTGTAGTCTGTCCCCAGCATAAAAGTACCACTATACATATACATATTATTATATTATTATTCTTTTGTTCTTTCAGAACTCAACGGACTGGTGCTGCTTTGTAAAGTGTGCGGGGATGTGGCCTCTGGGTACCACTACGGGGTCCACGCTTGTGAGGGATGCAAGGTGAGACCCCAGAAAGACCCTCTCGTTTACGTCACAAGTCATAGGTCCGTTCAAAACGTGGCCATTTGAAAAGAATCGTCTGCATGGCCTCCCGCATTGCTACTTGCAGCTTTGTTGAGAACCCCTCACCCAAACTTCACACTTCACACTGCACTTCCTTGGGTCCTCTGCAATACACCCGCCAAGTGCAGTATACAAAGGCATACATACATACAGAGTCCTTCTATTATTGTTAGATTATCATTATATCTGCAAGGACAAGCCCCTCCCTCCATCCAACTTGCACGTATCCTCCCTGGGCTAGTTAAATACGCACGTACGTAAAAAAAAAAGACAAATAGACTGATCACCTGATCGGTACCTTTGCTTTTGGAACTGTTATTCAAATAAAAACATTTTAACCAATTGGACCATTTCATATATTAAATGGTAAAAATAACATCAACTAAATGATTCCAGGGGTGGGCCGTGCCACCCCAGCCATTTCGGAAAAAAATTCAGACCGACAACCAACGCTCATTATTAACCTTTAAAAAAATGTAAATGTACTTTTTAAAATGGACGAGTGTCTGTGACCCATTAAAAAAAATACCAATACAACAAATGCTTTTATTTTCTTAAGAATGGATTTATTTGTACACTCCTGCCATGTAAATCAGTCAGTGAGACTGTTTACATTAGTAGCTGCCAACGTAACTGTTTTGTCATGATTAGCAGAGTGCCTTAGCACCCGAGACTTGCTGGGTCGCTAGCCAGAGCTAGCTGTTATTTAGACTGTAGGCGTATAACGGAAAACAGTTGTTTTCACAGTTAGCAGAGTGCGCTCGCTCACATTAACTTGCTACTGCACTACTGAAGAGTGTCCTCGCTCCCCTCTCACTGCATACACGGTCTGCTGGCCTGTTTTTTTTGGTCAACATAGTGCTCTTATTCACATTGACTTTAGCAGCCTGCAGGAACTGGTGTGGGGTTGTTTCTGGCGCTGTTGCTATGTTTAACTCTCCTGGCTTTAAGACTGGCATGGCCCATATTCAACAGCATAGGAGGGCCATGACCTTTGCGCATCTTGCCTTGGCCTCGAGCACCCGAGGGGGAGGGTCTCTCGGAGCACGCGTACATGAAGTGCACCATCATGCCTCGTGCAGTGAGGGCTGCTAGACCGGCCGAGGTGGAACTCGGGGGTGATGGTCGCAGAGGCTGCTGGTGCTCCCTCCAAAAAGAAGGCGAAACTAGAGCAGGCTGTCTTCTAGTGTGGACCTGCTAGCTACTGAACTACTACCATTCGCATGGCACTGGCTCACCTACAGGTCGATGTATGGCAGTCAGAATCAACACCTGCTCGTGCTTTCTTCAGGCGCACTCTGGCAACCACCAGTGTCACCGTTCCTCCCCCCGAGGAATATCTGAGGGAGCTGCATGCATGCTGGAGGGACACTAAGTTCAGTAACTTCAGTCTTCGTCTGATGGCCGAACACTGGCGAGGCTCCGAGGCCGGATGCCAGGTGCCCTCGACCCCAATGTCGGGTCACTGATGACCTGCTTTCTAAAACCAAAACCAAAGTTTTGAGCTCTGCAGTGAGCCTGGAGCCACTTATGCAGATTGAGGAGCCTGCCAAAGCGCCCCGCCCCCTGACTCAGCATTGGAATGGGGCCTGAGAAGAAAACTATCTTCCTGCTGCCTTTTAAAAGTTCAAAAACTCAAGTAAAATCTTTTTTCATCAATTCGGACTGTTCGCTGACCAGTGCCAGTGTGGACCACAATCTTGGTTAACGGATGTGTGGGTTGTTTTTTTTTCTTAACCTTTTGGGTTTTTTTTGTCCCACCCAGCGTTGGTCCTATGAACCCGTCCCCCCACGTGGACCCCCTCAAGTCGGGCCAGGGCGTGTGGGCGGAGTTATACTTTTACATGACTCATGAGTAAACCTCATGAGCGAGGAAAAAAAACGGAGAACAAAATCACATTGACTGTTCATCAGTTACGAAGCGACTATGCAGCATTTTCCAATAAAAATGGCGCCGGTGAAAAATGTTCTTATGCTCCGTCATGTCACGAAAATATCCAATGTATTAAGAAGATTCCACTCAAAGTGTCACTTTTTTTTTTATCCAAGTGTAAAATAGTGGAGTGTGCATCTTGCACAGTGCTGCAGTGTGTGTGTGAGACAGAGCTGCCCCCACCCCTAGCACACAAGCTCTGAGAGAGAGAGATCGCCTTCTGGATTGGGAATGGCGAAAATGTAACATAGATTAATGTCTTCGAATTGCAAATTAGCAACAGAGTTAGTGAGAGAAAATGATGATTATGTATTATATATAGGAAATCTACAGTTGTAGTCACGCTCTTGTGGTTATGAAAGTTAGTCAGCAATATGGGGAGTCTGGTCATGATGCTGGAGGCAGGAATATAATTTGAAGGTTTATTACACAGATGCACAGGCACTCAATCATACACCATTGTGGTTCTAAATGAGGGAAAACTAAAGCCATTAACATTATATTACTTCGGCTACACCGTCTCTATACGATACATAAATCTCTAAAGTGCAACTAATGATTTCACAATTACAGTAAACAGTTTTAACGATTCCAATTAGGAGTGCTGCTCAATAGGCTATAAGCACACGAGACGGACAAAACGATACACACTCGCTGACAAATTACCACAGAAACGGTAGATAAACTTATGACATCATGGTACAAATCAATAACAGCAATCAAACATCTTAACTAAACATAAATTATTACTTACTGGTGGTCATAGATGCACACAACTGAGGAAATTCTTTTAATTGACTGTTCAGCCTAAACGATTAGTTGTCTGTCGAACTTAAAAGCGAAACTTAAATTGTTCTCTGCCAACCAGCGGCAGCCATGTACAAAGGGTATTGCCTAGCAACGGGTTAAGCCTCAGTTTCTTGAGCGTTTTGCACAACGGTCTTTAATAATTTAGCCCTGGGGCCCAGTATGAGTGCTGACCTCCTCTTCATCCTGCTCCTCCTCTCTGCAGGGCTTCTTTAGACGGAGCATCCAGCAGAACATCCAGTACAAGAAGTGCCTTAAGAACGATGGCTGCCCCATCATGCGCATCAACCGCAACCGCTGCCAGCAGTGTCGCTTCAAGAAGTGTCTGATGGTGGGCATGTCCAGAGACTGTGAGTACCCACCCCACTGGCTGGATCTGTTACAAAACATACATTCAGAATAATTTTTAATGTTGCAACAAGATTCCAGTCACTCACTTTTATCTATTCATAGTTCCATTAGTCATAAGTAAAGACGTTTTCATAATTAAAATGTACATTTTGAAATATTTAGCCATTTTGTTGCCCGTAATGCGTTATTATCAACACCGGACATACTGTCCCCTGGACAATGTGTGTGGATTCCATTCACTTTTTCATCATCATTATTGATGGACATCCGATTATGTTGACCTCGATTATGCCTATCCCATTTGTTTGTTGATTTTGGATGAATGGATCCTCTCGACGCCAGTGCGCTATATCAGCCTAGTCTGAATCGGCTGTTGTTGTAGTGTTGGATGATAATGAATCTCATCAGAACCTCTCGCTCCCCCCAGCTGTACGTTTCGGCCGCATCCCCAAGCGTGAGAAGCAGCGCATGCTGCTGGAGATGCAGAGCGCCATGAACAACATGATGAACAACGGCGACCTCCACAGCACCCAGACACTCGCCACCACCCTCCCGCCGGCCCCCCTCTCTGACCACACCCATTCCTGCTCGCCCAGCTCGGACCTGGAGCCGGCGGTCGCCATGGACACCAGCCCCAGCTCTGCCTCCTCCTCCAGCTCGCCGTCGGACAGTGGGGAGGAGGAGGTGATCGGCTCGGTGACCCGGGCCCACCAGGAGGACTTCATGTACAACCAGGAGCAGGGCGGCGGCCTCTCCTCCAACGGGACCCCCGACTCCTCCTCTTCATCCTCCTCCTCGGACCACCACCACCAGGATGTCGGTGTGGGCGTCTCCCCCTACAGGACTTCCGGCATGAAGGGGAGGCAGGAGGCCTGGAGTAATCGGTCCACTGTTGCTGCCGTCACCGCCCAGACGACGCCGACCTCTGGCAACTTGGGCCCTCAGGGTCCCGGGGCCCCCGGCCTAGGGGACCGATGCCCCTACAGACTGCCTTACACCTCTCCTGAGGGCCAGTGCCCAGTCAATCCCCACGGGTCCTTCAAAGGCCCCCACCAGACCGTTGGCGGGGGTGACAGGATGCATCTGGTGAGTGGACGTGCAAGTTGAAGGGTCCCTTTTCTCATTTCGATTGACGTTCTTAACCTTTTGGGTTTTTTTGTCCCACCAGGTGTGTCCCATGAACCTGTCCCCCCATGTGGACCCCCTCAAGTCGGGCCAGGGCGTGTGGGCGGAGTTATCCCAGAGCTTCACCCCCGCCGTGCGCGAGGTGGTGGAGTTTGCCAAGAAGATCCCGGGCTTCAGGGACCTCTCCCAGCACGACCAGGTCAGCCTGCTCAAGGCTGGCACATTTGAGGTATGATTCTCACCCCTCTCTCTCCCGTGTCTCTCTCTCTGTCTCTCCCCTCTCTGTCTCTCCCCTCCCCCTTCCTCATACTTTTAGCTAGGGCTGAATGGTATGGTAAAATTTGCGATTATCTTTGACAGATATTACGATTACAATATGATTGACTATTAGTGGGAATGAATATTTTTGCAACACTATTTTCACTGAAATACATAATACATTTTCACTGCATTACATAATTTATAGTGGTTATGAATTAACATTGACACATTTTACCCTCATCAAAAAATTGCAGCTCCTGCGGTTTGGATATTTCATTTGGCCAAATTGCGATTTTGATTATATTCCGATTCATTGTTCAGCCCTAGTTTTAAGCATGAACGTTTAACCACCTTGAAACCTCCTGTTTTTTTCCACCCTCTCGGTTCACTCATATACGGCTTAGCCCCCCTCTCTCTCTCGCTCTCTCGCTCTCTCGCTCTCTTGCTCTCTCGCTCTCTCTATCGCTCTCTCTCTCTCAAAGCTCGTGGAGAATAGAACAGACAGGAATAGTGTAGTTATGTTGAACCCCAGACTGACGCAGACAGTGCTGCTGCTGCTGCTGCTATGAATTTTGGCAGGTGTTAGTGGTGCGCTTTGCCTCGCTGTTCGACGTGAAGGACCGCACCGTGACCTTCCTGGGCGGCAGGAAGTACAGCGTGGAGGTGCTGCGGGCCATGGGCGCCGGGGACCTGCTCACATCCATGTTTGACTTCACCGAGAAGCTCACCAACCTGGGCCTGAGCGAGGAGGAGATGAGCCTGTTCACAGCCGTGGTTCTGGTGTCCGCAGGTGTTGATCTGCGCAGTCTATTCTTATTCTTATTATATTTGTATTCTTTTCATAAATCATTATGAGTCACTGTGATTTAGATTTTTCTTACCTATTTTGTTGAAGCAAAAGTGTAAAAGATAAGAGGCAGTGTAGTGCGTAAAAAAACAATACTCACCAAAAAAAACAACAATACTCCCAAGGGACCATACTTGATGCCCCCCCCTCTCTCTCGCTCTCTCCGTCCGTCTTTCTGTGCAGATCGCTACGGCATTGAGAACGTGAACTCCGTGGCGGCACTGCAGGAGACGCTGATCCGCGCGCTGCGCAGCCTGATCACCAAGAACCATGCGCCCAACGAGGCGGCTGTGTTCACCCGGCTGCTACTCAAGCTGCCCGACGTGCGCACCCTCAACAACATGCACTCTGAGCAGCTGCTGGCCTTCAAGGTCCACTCCTGAAGCACCCCCCCCAGGGTGCCCCATGCACCACCAGCAGTAGCACCAGCTGCAGGAGCTGCGGCTCGTATGAACTTTCCAACAAAACTGTTTGATTGGACTAGCTAGCTCAATGCGTGACTTGATTTCCCATTTGGGAACGGGGGAGGGCTTTTAACTTAAAAGCAAGCGCAACTGAAAAGGCACAAGCGTATGAAATACGTGTTGCCGCTTGACCATGATGTGTCGTTTTACTGTAGGGCTGAACAGCCTCTGATGTGAGAACATGTAGACATACGAAAGCACTGTGTGTGTGTGTGTGTGTGTGTGTGTGTGTGTGTGTGTGTGTGTGTGTGTGTGTGTGTGTGTGTGTGTGTGTGTGTGTGTGTGTGTGTGTGTGTGTGTGTGTGTGTGTGTGTGTGTGTAGGGCGGGGGGTTTGCAGCTGTACAGGTGTTAGGAGCATCTATTTGGTATAGTGTAGACTTATTTGGCATTTATAGTGCAATATGTGAGTGCTTTGGTTTCTAGGTGTTTGTGTTGCAGGTAACTGGGTGGCGAGTACTCAAGAGGACTTGGTCGTACGAGCTCCTCTCTAAAGAAATGGGAAAAAGCAGACGACAATGATTGGACTGATAATGTGAAGCCACTAGGTTGGCGCAAAGAGAAAAAAATAATGCTACCAAGAATGGGTTTGGCCCAGTGTGTTTGAATATGATTAGAGAAAGAAAAACAGTGACTATGTTCTTTGTATTTCTTTGTTTGTATTTCTATTTTCAATGTCTTTTTCTCTCTCTCCCATGGCTCATTGAGACATTGTGGCAAAAATAACCATGACATTCCTCAGTAAACGACATAATTCTATTAAGCTGTTTCCCTACTGTGCTTTGGTAAAGATCGTCCCCCTATTTTTAGTTTCTTTGTTGTATTTCTTAACAAAGGCATACAGATCAACTTGACCGTATGACCATGATCTCTGGACCTGGTTTTATTATGATTTAAGAAACACATTTTCACCTTTTAATACTCCTATACACCTCCCTTTTTTTGGATCATAAACGTTGTATGCAATGACAAGAGAAACACTGCGCTCTAGTGGCTATGCACTCACTCAACAACCTATGAGTGGCGAAGAGGATGAAGCTGTTCTGAAATGATGAGGGTTAAGGGCTTGTGCTGGATATTACAGTCCAGCTTTAGCTGTTTTTGTAATTTTGCTCTTGTCAATTTGTTTTGTCTTGGGAATGTTTGGCCTTTTGAATGTTGATAATCATAGCTTGTGTTGTCATTGCAAAGGTGTAATTAAAATATACTCTGAAAGGAATGCAGTACACATAAATACTATATATATATAAACCATAGTCTATAACTATATAGATGAATATATCTATATAAATAAATTTGCAAAAGGAACCATGGAAGTATATTTCTATTTATTGTGTGTGTGTTGAGCGTCCCATGTGTAGAGGCTACTATTATGGGTTATTTCTCGGTTATTAAAACATATTTAATGCTCACGTCAACCAACGTTTAGCAAATGCTAAACGTTGGTTGACGTGAGCATTAAATATGTTTTATATATATCAATCAAATCCATTATTTATCCTAGTTGTACTGTAGTGTTATGCCTGATTATTCTATCTCCTATGTCTTAGTTGTCTTATACTAATATTCATATGAGTCATGGGAAACACGAGCCTCGCGAGGTTTACTTGTGCGAAGCGAATGGATTGTCTCGCGAGACTCGTCACTCACTGGCGTGGTTGGAGACGTACGACGTGATGGGAGCGTCGCTGTACTATTGGCTCATCTTACACACAGAAACAAAAACATTCATTATGGACCCCCACCATTTTTTTATTTTGTATTAATTCACATTCACAAGGATAATATTTTGGGAGGGGAAATGCAATCATCAATCATTTTATTATTCACCGTTCAAGGCGCTTTGTATAAAAATAGATCAATTTAACACTTTAAACATATACAAAGGTATGCACACTGACACACATCACCAAAATCCAAGTGTCTTGGGTTTGTCTCATAAAATAAAAATAGATATCGGGCTTCACTAGAAACCAGGCACAAAGTAGATTGAAGAAGACATGAAGCAAGGACACAACACAACCACCACTTCCTTAAAACAATCTTTATTCTCTCAAGTGCCAATTCACAGGAAGTGCAAACATCATTAACCATGAGCATCAAATTGTCTTTTTAAGTGCAACTGCTCTCCCCCCCAGACTCACCCATATTCATACATATTCACAATATTCATCCTCTATTATATGCCCTGACTTTCCATGACGGCTGCTCCAGTATGCATTAAACAATCAGTTAAACGACAACAAACTCCCATGAACCATAGGAGATACGTTCATACGATTTATGTGTAATTTTATTTCTCATTTGACAGTAGATCGTTTTTTTTCTTTTGTTTGTTTTTCCTGATGCTGGTAATGTGTTGACTAAGGAGTTGGCTTTTTTTTGTAATCATTTTTTTTCTTCCATATCTTCCTTTAAAACTTGCTCTGTCTGTCCTCTGCTAGTCAGACTGAAGTCCAAGTGGTGTGTCAGGTAGTTGTGTATTGTAGACGTGAATGTTGCACAAACTCAAGTGTTCTTCTCTTTGTTTACATTTTTGCCTGGCACAGCAAAACAAATGCTATGCGAAAAACACTACAATGTCCATAATTATGCTCCAACGACATCTGTACAAAAGTCTGAAAATATACATCCTTTTTTTTTACATTGTACTTGTAAAATAGCATTCTTCTTTATTCATTTCTTGATTTAGTTTCTTTTTTTTGTCCTACGGTGCAACCTTTTCTTATTGTTTTGTAACCGTAAATGTAGAAGAGAGCTGCTCCCGTCACAGGAACCCCCCCCCCAACAGCAGAAAGGGTCTCGACGACATCATCCCTAGTGGAGGGGCACTGGCTCAGCACCTCCAGTCACTGTCTGAACTGGGCTATCGGACTCTGTGCCCACTCGGTTCCAGTTTATTCTGCCGTCACATCCCTCGCTCTCCATCTCTCTCTGCCTATCTCTCTCTCTCTCCAATGATTGTCTGTGCATTTCTTCTTGAGTATTTTACAGTTTGGTGAGGTGTTTAGTGTGTGTATCTGTGTGTGTTTTTGTTGTGTGTGTGTGTGTGTGTGTTTAAGTTGTGTGTGCGCATGAGTGTGAGGTCCCAGGTGTCTAAAACACTGTAGCTGAGTGTATTTCTTGGTGTAGAGAGGAACAAAGAAAGAGCAGTTGGCTTCCGGAGGAGAGTGTGCTGCAGGGACAGTGGCATATACAAAGCGTCATAATAGAGTCTCCCATAAACGTCATAAAGAGGCTTTTGCAAAAGCAAAACATACAAATGAAAATGACAAAAAATATATATAAACATATATATATATATATATATCTTTTTTTCCTCCAACAATTCCATCAGCGTCGACACTGTACCTGGCAGAGGAATTGCGGTACATTATTTCTCACTGAATAAAAATTGGATTGGCTGTAAAGGGGGGAGGATACCCCCTCCCCTCCTTGCACCGTCATCATCTAGGCACGCACACGTGCACATACGTGTATGAGTGTGTGACAACTCATGTCAATATGTTGTGCTGAGGGTTAGAGGGGCTTTTTTGTCTCTGAAAAAGCAAAATGATTCAACATTTTATACACATAAACAATCAATGAACACTGCTCTGCCATTCGTATCCGCAGACAAAAGCACAGCGTTACTGTTCATAATAAAACCCTCCTCACTGCGGGAGAGACAAATCCAAAAGCACAGTTTTAAGACCAATCATATTAGTCTATATATATATATATATATATATATATATATCTTTTATAAGTCTCTTTCACTTATTATTAATTTACGTATGGTCGTCAGGCAACTTGCCAGTTGAAAACATTTACTGTCGAAGCCAAAATATAGAAATCTTTTTAGTTTTGTCAAACAGCGAGTTGTTTGAGGCATGCATGTGAGCGTTGGTAAGGAGAAGCCAGGCTGGCGTCTGGGCTGGGACACGTGAGGCATCCCTCGTGGACCACGTCAACTCCCTCCGTTAATGGTGTGTTTTGGCACAGTGTGGGCGGCATGGCTACGACAGGTGACGCGGTGCTGTCTCTCCTGATGTGAGGGGCTGAGTCTTGTGTGCTTTGGTTGGTCTGGATAATAACTCTCAGAGACAATACGCGTGTGCGAGCTGGCAGCCTGGCTGGCTGTCTTGTTCAGGGAGATTGTGAATGGTGAATGGCCACTCACCGGTACGTTGACTACATGGCTAATTGCTACCCCAAGATCTGTGTCCACTACACTGAGAACACTGAACACACTGAACACGGGGGAGGCCTACAGAGATAGTGTGTGTGTGTGTGTGTGTGTGTGTGTGTGTGTGTGTGTGTATGAGTCTGTGTATGAGTGTCTGTGTTTCAACGGTCACATCCAGCAGCTAAATGTTCTTTAAAAGTAACTGATAGGCTAAATCATACATTGACAGACGACAGAAACCAAAAGTATTGTATAAAAAAGAAAGAATCCAGCGGTGAAGGCGACACCGACGTATGTTGAAGAGACGAAAAAACAAGACGAACCCCCCCCCCCCCCCCCCTCCAAAAAAACAAAAACCCGATATTGTATATTCACATAAGTACCCGCATCGTAAAGGAATGCTTCCGTCCAGAACTCGGCTGAGAGCTGCTCCTAAGCTACGGAATGAAATGACCGTCAGTAGTGCTGGGGAAACTAGTCCATCGCCGGCCACTCCCCCCCCCCCCCCCACCCCCGGCCTTTAGACCGGCCGCTGCAGCCCCTCCCACCACCTGCTCACTGTGCTTGTGCACGCTGGCGCTCACTCATACGCATACTCACACACACACACACACACACACAAACACACACACGCACGCACACAATTAGTCTTTATCACGCACACGCACACACACACACACACACACACAGCAGCAGCAGCAGCAAGAGGAGGAGGAGGAGGCGGAGCCGGTGCACGGTCCAGGCGGTGGTCCGGGCGTTGGCTGGGTGGTCCGGCTGGGTGGTGGGCCGGCGGCCGGCAGCCGGCTCAGTCCTCGAACACCTCCAGGAAGAGCGGCGGGAACAGCTCGTTGGGACACTCCACCTTCATGTGCAGGAAGCGGCTGGCGTGGCAGGCGCCGATCATGCGCAGGTCCGTCACCTTCATCAGCAGCTTGGGCCAGAAGTGGGCCAGCTTGTGCTTGCGGTAGTTGATGTAATGTTCAAACGCCAGCAGGAACTCCTCCTGGCATCGCTCGATGCGCTCCAAGCTGCTCAGGCCCGGCCGATCTGGGGGGGCGGGAGGGGGATTAAGGAAGCGAATGAATGAATGAATGAAAGAATAGGGCCGGGCAATAATTCTATATTACCATTAATCATCCTTTGCCATGAAATTATCGCCTTACTGTGATACCCAAATACTGTATGAGGTTTGAAACATCATAGAGAAAGTAAAACTAGTTTTTGTCTGATACCATATTTCAAATGTCCATATACTTCAATGTATTGACCCGCAGTCGACTGTTTAGAATGATATTTTGAATACATAAGAATTTTTATCAATATTGTGCAAAATGTCCCATAATTATCATGATAATAATAATTTGAATTATCGCCCCCCCGTGAAAGATGATCGGTGTACACTGTGTACAATATACCTCACATTAAAGGTGAATACAGGGTAATACACAGATAACTCACCACTTAATTGCTATTTCACCGTTTTGAGATGAAGTTGAAGGTGATTACGATGAGGTTAAACTCCTAATGTTAGTATTGGGCTGATAGTCTAAATTATTGATATACAGTATATTCACATATTAACATTTTTTATTGCAAAAATTGTGAGATTACAGTGTGTGTGTGTGTGTGTGTGTGTGTGCGAGCGCTGACGGGGGGACAGATGGGGTGTGTACGACCGTACAGTATTGATCTGTCCCTCAAGTTGCCAAGCAAGCGTGGGCGTCACACACACACACACACACACACACACACACACACACACACACACACACACACACACACACACACACACACACACACACACACACACACACACACACACACACACACACACACAGGACACAAAGAATCCACAAGCTATGGAAACTAATGATGATGGAGATCTGTGCCCCTCAGACAGAGACGCTTGTCCCGCCAATAGTTCTCGGGTTGCATGTGACGTCACGGTGAATATGCAAATTTAAAATCCGCCATGCTGGATGATAATCACATCCAAGATGGCAGACATTGAGTGATGTTCTGTCCTACGTTGTGCTCTCTAATTCATCCATACTACTCTATTCTAACTTGAAATTGCCCGTATTATGCACTGTTTATGGCTGTGGCAATAATAATGCTCCTGATTAGGAAAATAAATTATTTAGGATCCAGAATTTTTTTACAAATAACGATCCAAACAACTGCCTTTCAACTGCTTGCCGAAAGCAATGGCTGAAAAACATTTTACGTGTCAAACTCAGCAAAAGTAAAGCAGAATTCACATGACTTTGTAGTGATCTCTTTATTACTGGTAAGTTTTAAATGTTATACATTTAAAGTAATCATAAAACCCAAATTGCTACAACACTTTGTATTCGTTTCGAGGGCAACCATGTAAACTTTACGATCAAAGCAACCCAGACTGGGCTTCTACACAACGCATGGGTCACAGCAAAGTTAAAGTTACCACAGCCACACAAGCTTCCAGGAGTAAAAGATCACGAAAAAGAGAAGCAAAGAGACAAAGAGAAGAGACAGTCAAACTTGGGGCACTTGGAAAAAACAACTCTCAAATAAGACACAAGGAAAATTGCTAATGTTCGCATACATGTAGAGAGAGTTATTGGCCTGGCACAACGAAAGTTGTACCAATTCTACAGAGTATTCTACCAGTAGAGCTTGTTACTGTAAAATCTGGACATGAGGAACCATTGACAAGACAACCAAAGTATGCTGTGATCTTACAAAATTTCCAAATCAGTTGTACCATTTAATTCACTTTTATTTTACTTCATTGCATTTTGTATGCACAGATTAATGTTGGTACACTGAAAGAAAATGCCAAAGTAATGATATTTAATTATTGAATAAAAGTAATTTGAATAAAATAAAGACTATAAATACATTGTCAAAGACTTTTGTACGCTTTCATTTGTGTCTTTGTCAGTCATGAAGTTTGTAGCACCAAGTAGTTGACAACATCAGGGTATTTAACTGCTGGTAATGCAGCCAAATCTTCCTTAAAGATCTTCCACAAGATTTAAAAAAAGACATGGATCAAAGCCACATATATTAACTTTTTGGCTAGATCTGGACTTAGCCAAATGTTGAATAATACTCAACCTTTGAAAAGGATGACATCATGATGCCGTGTGACGTGTGATGTGATGTCATGATGTCACACAGTTTTGTCACGTGATTGCAACCCAAGAATACGTGCAATCTGTCTCCAAGAGGACCGATAAATGCTTTCCAACAGCAGCACTGCTATGGGGGGGGTATAGATCAACACACAGCTGTGGGGATCAATGCTGCATCGCTTGCCCGGGGATTCAATAAGTCCTCATAATCCCAAATTAAACGCCTCGGTTTAGCAGTCTGAATGCCACGACTGTAGGCGTTGGATGTGAGACCGGTCTCTGGGGGGACGAGTCTTACAGGAGCGTATTACGGATTGCAAGTGGAAACCTCTTGGAAGCCATGAATGAACGAATGAACAAATGAATTATGAAAATGGCCAAATGTGCATGAATACAAGGCATCCCATGTTGTAGTAGTTGTTATGATACAGGAAGACAATAAACATAAAGGACTTTTACGAAACTTGACTGAACAATCATCGTCTAACCAGTTCATTCAACATTCACCTGTGGCCTGTAATGCTGGGGTCAGACTACACAATTTTTTTTATCAGTTACAACGTTCACTGTGTCAGATTAGGCGATTACAGAGCCATACATTCATGCCGTGACTTGGCCAAGAGACATGACATGATGACAGACTATGTTTGTCACCGACCAATAATCGCTTGCGATGTGCGTGATGTCATCGGAACAGATGACGTACCACCAGAGCCGTGATGCCCCTGGTAGTCCACGACAGAGTAAAGGAGGAAATATCCAACAGACAGGGGTGTAGTTGCCAGAACCTTTCCTCTGTTTCATAGTTCCATCTAGCAGCACCAACAACTTCATTCCTCTTTCGCTTTGCCATGTTTGTTTATAGCGCTCCGTGCTGCTATTGGTCAATGTCATGGCTGTGATGGGCCACGGCGTGGAAGGCGGAAAAATTGTAGCATGCTAGTCTTTCTTTCGGGAAGTCGTGATGCATTGAGAGGCATTGAGAGGCATCCCAGATGCGTCTTCCACTATGTCACACTACAGGAGATAAAACGATCGATTGTCACGCCCTGACGTTCCCAAAACGATCCAACGCCATATGACTGCCCCATCGGGCTATCATCGGGCTGAAATCGCGTAGTCTGACCCCGGTGTTATTGGAGGAGGCCTGAAAAGACACTTGGCGTGGCATGGAGCATCAACCGTTGCTACAAAAGCATTTCAAGTGTACACACCTTGACAATAACAACAACAACTTCACCATGGGGCGGGGAGGGGCTTACCGGATGAGAGGAGCACGACAGCCTGCAGCAGCGCCACCTCCGAGTCATCCAGGTTGAAGGAGGACAGCGACACGCCCAGGTCAAAAATGGCGTCCGACACCACGCCCAGGCCGCCGTTCTTCAGCTGGCCGCGCGTCACCGCCATCTCCCCGTTTAGCGTCAGCGTCTCGCTCTCGGGGTCGTAGCGCACGGCGGCGCGCAGCGACATGATCTCCATGCAGCAGCCCTTCAGCAGGATGATCTGGTCCTCGCAGGGCAGCTGGGGGTGGGGGGGAAGCCACGCACAGGTGAGACCAGGGCCCCGTTTCAAGAAGATGGCTTTCCGGGAATTCAGGGAATGGCATCTGAATTTTTGGTTTCAGATACCAAGCTTAGACTAATGTCAGTCCTGTCAGTCCAGTCCAGCTCATCCTGTGAGCCTAACCTGTAGCAAACCTGCTATAATACCTAAACCTCTGTTAATTCGCGGTTCTGATGGCGGGGGGGGGGGGGGGGGGATGGATATCGCTAGATATTGGCGTATCCCCAGCATCCCCACTAAATTCTGTTATCATTCATCCGATGAATGATAACATCTAATTTTTTTTTAATGGCATGCGATCTACCCGGACTTCCTTTGCGATCGACTGGTCCATCACGATCGATGTATTGGGCACCCCTGGTTTAGATTATGGCAACGAACAACTTCATATGGTTTTACACAAAACTAGTCTATTCCAAAGCACATCGTTTTCATCCTTGTTAGTATTTCAATCAAACAACTAACGTGACATGTGTAGATAGAAGTAATAGCCTTGCAGAGCTATTGAATTATGTTTTTATATTTGTTCTTTATTTGCTCCCAAGACCATTTAACACTGGCGGGATTGCTGCTGGAAGAATAAGGCTAGAGTTGTCATACTTGCAGGACACAGAAAACACGACACAACACACATCTACAGGACCAGAAACCTCCATACACACAGCCTATCTATATCACCATGCACATACATACAGCTGTATGTATGATCAACGGAATAGACGTACGGCAAACTCAATACATCTAAATAACTAGCAACTTGACAATAACTACGAGTACCAACATTAATGCATGGCGTTAATGTCCCATCACCACAGCACAGAAAAACAGGAAACAAGCAAATGGTAGCCGTGCTTACCTCACAAAACATGGGCAGCTTTTTGGCAAAGTCCACCACACGCGTGATGGCGGGGGTGATAATTTTTGTAAACTGACTGAAAGCTTCTATGTCCACCTTGCTTCCCTCGGGTGCAGTAACGATGGGTACTTGACCAATGTCTTCAGGCTGGAGGGTACAGGACACACACACACACACACACACACACACACACATAACATAACATAACATGGAAAATAGTCGTAGTGGGTCTTTATATGCAGCATATTGAGGTACGTTAACTTAACTCCAGTGAAGTGTCGTAGTTGCATTAATAGAAATGAAAGGCCATATAAACATATATAATGGACAAAGGATCAATATACATAGGATCCATATATTTTTTTCTTTATCGATATACGCACACACAGTAATCAATATTAACCCTATATATTTTAGACATTATTTTTTCAATATGAATGCATCACACTCAACTGTTTTCTCAAAAACATGTAAGCGATTGTGTGGGTAAAAAGAGGTGAGTGTGGGTAAGTGGATGAATATCCTCACGTATCATCAGTCTCTTACCTTATCTTCCTTCACCCCCACTCCACTCTGGTCAGAAGTATAGAATAAATTACATGTTATTTCATTTAGTAGCATTGCTTCCTCGACCTGTTGGATAATCAATAGGAATTGTGAAGTTTCAATGAAGAACCCATGTCATGGCCAACTAAGAAAAAAATAAAACACAAGTTTAAACTGAAGACCGGCAAGGGATGCAGAGAGAGAGACAGAGAGAGAGAGAGAGATATAGAGAGAGACAGAAAGACAAAGAGAGAGAGAGAGAGAGAGAGAGAGAGAGAGAGAGAGAGAGAGAGAGAGAGAGAGAGAGAAACAGAAACAACAAGTCTTTCTATGGAGGGTTTCTATGGTTTAAGTTCAGCATGGGAAAATTGTGCTCAACTCCATTATCGTGAAAAATAGCAGAGAAGTTGGATCATCAACGTCATTGGTCCCATTCAAAATATTTTTTTTTTTCACAGAAAAGTAGTTGATGTTGCGTACCACACTTTTTGGTATGAAGCAGAACTCTCTTATGTTACAAAATAGTCGAGGGTAACAGTTCTACGTAATAGACGATATATCATGTGGAAGGCGTCTGTTTTTGGATCTCAATACATGAACATTGGCAGCAGTGTCCACGCATTTTGTCTTTTTGACTTGGTGAATATGAATGTGTCAGGCGCACAACCCTTTGCTCCACATAATATTCGCACCTAAGGTCACTCACTTCAAAGCGTGCTAGCTCAAGGATATGATGTTCGGAAATACATATAATACTGGCTTAGCATATAAATACTAGTTTAGCATGTAAATACATTTCACTTCATTAACTTCATTTGATATTTTCTACAGCTCACGTACCGTGGTTAAATGAAATCAACACCTCAAATAAAAAATCTCATAATGAAATGAATGAAATAAACCATAGAAACCCAGATAAGTCACAGACTAGAAAGATTTCAAGTTAATAACAGAGCAATTAAGACATCAGTCATTCAAACATTCTGTCAATTAGTCAATAATTAGTCAAAAGTGTGAGAGGCAAGTGTTACAGAATTGAAATAAAAAAACAAGACAAGAAGCAAGTGAGGAAGCAGATGTTAGTAGCAGTGAACATTAAGGAGCGTACAAGATTGTTCCGTTATTTAAAACAATTAGTGCGTCTGCCTTTTTAAATTTTTTAGGGAACGCATTTGCTCCGTCGTCCATCTAATTCTCACCACTCTACAGGGAGATACAAAACAAAAACAACAACAACAACAACAAACATGAAGTCATTAATATATTCAACTCTGGAGAAAAGGGAGGGGGTGGTGGTGGTGGTGGTGTGTGCTGTGCCGTGACCATATAGTGGGAGATGGGAGGTGTCCCGGGAAGGCGTGTATTCTGCAATGCGTGAGGAGGGGGTGAGGAGGAGGAGGAGGAGGAGGAGGAGGAGAAGGAGGAGGAAGGGGCGGGGTCTCACCAGGAACTTGCGCTTCTGCTTCCAGTGGTTGCCCTGTGCGTTGGTGGCCACGTGGGCCTCCGTCACCATGCGGATCAGCTCCCACTGGTCCTGCGTGGGCTCCTGCCGGTCCCACGTCGTCTTCTGCTGCTCCTCCTTCCGCCGCCGCTGCCGGTTCTCCTCGATCAGCTTCCGCTTGGCCAGACGCTTGCTGTCGTCCAACACCACTGGAGGAGGTGGGGGGAGGAAGAGGAGGAGGAGGCGGGGTAGGAGGAGGAGGAGGTGGAGCAGAAGAAGAAGGAGAAGGAGCAGGAGGTGGAGCAGGAGAAGAAGGAGGAGTAGCAGGAGGAGAGGTAGCAGGAGGAGAAGAAGGAGCAGGAAAAGAAGAAAGAGGAGCAGGAGGAGGAAGAGCAGGAGGATATGTTTTTCCAATGTAGGTACAGGTACACATTTTTTTACTTTTTGTAGGCCAAGCATGTTACAACAACGAGACTAGGGCTGGGCGATGAATCGATCTCGAATTGAGATCACGATACATCAGCCTTCACGTATTTTTTCGATTGGGATAGATCTGACCGCAGCATCATGACGCACCGGAACAACCAATCAGTCTGCAGTGTTTCGACACGCCCATTCGCTACGATTGGTGCAGCCAAAATAACGCAACAACAGCCAATCAGTCTGCAGTGTTTGTCTCGACACGCCCATTCGCTACGATTGGCGATTGGCGCAGCCAAAATAACGTGACAACAGCCAATCGGTCTGCAGTGTTTTGGCTTGACACGCCCATTTCTACCACGACACGAAGCGTTGTTTACCAACAGCGACGCAAAGAAAGAAACAGCATGAGTGACACCGGCGAGGAACGAGAGTTACAAAGTGACCAAATTGTCGTCAAAAAGCGCCTCGCGAAGTCTATGATATGGAACTGGTTTGGTTACTTTAAAAACGACAAGGCGCAGAAAACGAGCGTCTGCGTCTACATGTGGTCGGACGTGTCGACCAAGACGGGAAACACGAGCAACCTATTGAAGCACCTGAGACGGTAGCACCCCAGTGACTACACATGAGGCTGCGGACCAAGAAAGTCCTTCCACCAGTAGCAGCGGGGCCCAAACAAGCATCCATTGTGTCTCATTTGCTGCCATTTCCCGTATGAAAGACGTTCAAAAAGAAGCGAGGACATAAATAATGCAGGATCGTACTTCATTGCGAAAGACATGATGCCTTTCTGGCAAAACACCTATAATGGTGTTAAATGATGTGCACAAGATAAAATGTGTTGCATAATTCATTTAAGAGATGTAAAGCCAGTATATTCCTTTTTTATTATTATTATTATTATTATTATTATTATTATTACAGTTGTTGTTTCGTTTTAATGCGTTCTGTGCTCATACGCTGTCTCTCTACAACAAATAATAATTTGGATCTGAAAATATGAATTGTAACGTTGGTAGGGCGAGATGTTACTAACTGAAGTGTGGATAAGTTGCATATAAGTTAGTTTCTAATTAACGTGTTGAATTCTCATTCTGTTCAGCCCTTACCGTAGGAAGGCCTTTAAACACATGTATGTATTTATCCTGCAAGTAACAGAAAATATAATCTATCATCTTGTTTCTCGAGTGTTTGTCGAAGCACTCGCATGAGGAATTGCAAACACACTAGAATTATATTGAAGTTTACGTTCGATGTAATATGAAATAACAAAGATAGATGGAGCTCATATCAGAGTTTACAATTTTCCTTGAAGTAATTACGACACTATACCTTAAAAGTATATATATATATATATATATATATATATATACACATATACAGTATACTGTAGGCCTAACACAGGGCTATATTTTGTTCATTCTCTCCTATTCGCTTGAAACCTTTCTTTATGCTCAAGTGTTATATTTGCCTAGGGGAGGGGGGAGGGGTAAATTAATTAAATGAGATAAATTGGGGGGGGGGGCGGGGGGAGGTACCAACTACAAAGAAACCAACTACTTTAACCCTTTGATACACAAGCTATGCAAACCCCTTCTAAGGCACAACATGGGTAAAAAATTACCCGTATTGACCTATAATGTTATTTCATGCATGGCTGAGTGTTTCTTTGCTATATTTTTGGAAATCTATTTATTTCATCATTTAATATTCCAAATATTCATTAAATATCTTGTTTTTTATTAACACAAATCATTATTTTCATTTTTTCTTTCTTAATTTATGAACTAAAATAGTTTTTGTATTACAACATCAAGTTTACACACATGGGTCAAAAATGACCCATGTGTGCAAGTGTGATTTATTCTAAAAGTAAGAAAGGAAAAATGAAAATAACAATTTGTGATGATCAAAAACAAGTTAATTGAGGAATACATGGAATTCTGAATGATGAAAGTAATTTATTGCAAATATATTTGCAATTAAAACTCATTCTGGTCACCTTCGACCCATGTTGTGTATCAAAGGGTTAAGAAAGTCAAGTAAGTGTCCGTAGCACAGCGGAGAGCGTTCTTACCTTCAGCTCTGCAGTCCTGGGTTCAAATCCCATGGAAAGCTTTCTCTTATGTCTAAGTCCCGTGAACGGTAAAGTTAAATATGCCCAAGCAGGCGTCTTGGTGGTGCTGTGGTCTGTGCTGGAGGTTAGCACCCTGGACAATCAGGTGTGAGTCAGCGCACGTACGGCTGAAGAGTTGAATGCCAGCAGAACCCCCCCCCCCCATCAGAGGGACTGGGCGGGGGGTGTTACACCTAAAGGGCTCTTGCTGACAACCAAGAGCTTGTGACTCTTTTTTATTAAAGCCTGCCCCCCCCCAAAAATGTATCCCAGTTAATAAATGTAATTAATTCCCCCCCTCCCCCAGGCAAATAAAACACTTGAGCATAAAGAAAAGTTTCAAGCGAATAGTAGAATTAATTCCCCAATAACCCAACTCCAAAGAAACCAACTACTTTAAGAAAGTCAAGTAAGTCAAGTCACGATGGAAATGATTCATGCTTTAAAAAAATAGTCACAAGCTCTCGGTTGTCAGCAAGAGCCCTTTAGGTGTAACAGGACTTGTGAGTTGTGGATGTATTAATCTTGTGGGCCAGTAACTTTCCACTCTGCCGTTTGGCCTACATGACTAGTTAGCCGTTTGGCCTACGTGACTAGTTAGCTGTTTGGCCTACGTGACTAGTTAGCTGTTTGGCCTACGTGACTAGTTAGCCGTTTGGCCTACGTGACTAGTTAGCCGTTTGGCCTACGTGACTAGTTAGCCGTTTGGCCTACGTGACTAGTTAGCCGTTTGGCCTACGTGACTAGTTAGCCGTTTGGCCTACGTGACTAGTTTAGCCGTTTGGCCTACGTGACTAGTTAGGCTGTTTGGCCTACGTGGACTAGTTAGCCGTTTGGCCTACGTGACTAGTTAGCTGTTTGGCCTACGTGACTAGTTAGCCGTTTGGCCTACGTGACTAGTTAGCTGTTTGGCCTACGTGACTAGTTAGCCGTTTGGCCTACGTGACTAGTTAGCTTCACTCTTATCTGTCGGCCCTGGGAGGCCTCTGAGACGCACTCGCTGGTGTTGTTGTCATCGAATGTGGGAACATGTGGCCTCTTTAGTCTGGACTGGCTGTCTGGAAGGTGGGAACGGGAGCGTCTCAACGTGAGACCCTGCTGTCCCTGCTTCCTGGGCTGGCGGTCTGGGGGATAGGGACGGGTGCATCTCCATGTGGGTCACGTGAGGCCGTGGTATCCCTGCTTCACAAGTTAACTGTCTGTCTGTCTGTTACATATCCACGTGGGGCCTGGCGTCCTGGCCTCTCTGGATTGGCTGTCTGGGGGGTGGGGACGGAAGGGTCTCCATGTAAGGCCATGTTGTCCCTGCTCTCTGGATGGCCGTCTGAGAGGCGTCTCCACATCTGCTTCCCAAGATGATTTGTTGTGTCTATATGTAAATGTTCCTCTGATTTTCCCTGGCAAAATGTATATATGCTCTATGTATCTGAATAAACTTGGAATCATTCCGAGTGATACTGCCTTGTGTCACATTGATACCCGAGCTCGCTGCTTTGCTACAGACAATCCAGAACCTGAACCTGAACCAGAACCCGAACTCCAGCCACAATAGATGACCACTCGAAACTGCGCATAACAAACACACAACCGCAGAACTGACAACCAAGAACTCTAGCCGCTGTGCCACCGAGACACCACACTATGAATTTGTTAAGTTGAGTCCTATTATAGGACTGTTGTTAATGTAAATGCCCAACGGGCCGGATTAAACAACGCAACGGGCCGTAGTTTGTCCACCTCTGATTTAACCACTTCATAATTCATATTTTGTACTTTATTTTATCTTAAAGTTGCACAGTGCATTTGAGCCACTTGTTTTACTATTTTTGTCTACCTCGAAATACATGTGCGATGTTTGCTGCCCAGCTTTCAGTTTTATTTTCATTTAAATAATTTGAAAGGTGTGTTTTATTAAGGCTATTACAGAATGTTTGCAGTGTTATTATTATTATTATTATTATTATTTTAGTTAATAAACTGTTCTAAAGTTTAACTAATGAACCCTCTGGTGTCTTCTTCATTTGTCATAATCAGGATAATCTTCAAACTGGCAGCATTATCAAATTATATATTGTTATAAAACAATCGAAAAAATTGTATAAAATCTTGATTATATTTTTTGCCAGATCGCCCAGCCCTAAACGAGACTATGATTATGTAATTGATAATGAGCCCAGCTATAAAATACTTTTGTTATTTCAGAACACTTGTATTAATCCTGAGGGACATTGTTACTGTAACAGGGGCTCTGCTCAACACAGCAAACGTGAAATATCGAAAATACACAAAAATCAAACAGAAAATATGAAATTATCTCTAAAGTGGGAAAAACAATATACTTACGATCTGTTGCCATGCCGACCTCGATGCACTTCTTGAAGCGACACTCCTGGCACTGGTTCCGTGTGACTTTGTCAATGACGCATTTGGCCTCATACTTGCATGCGTACGTCGGGTTCAGGTTCTTCTGGATGGTTCGCCGAAAGAAGCCCTGTCATGCAGAGGTTTAGCTGCACAACTGTATTCCGACATCATACAGAAGCCATCAAAGAATAGTGTGCACCAACTCATATCGACGACTACTACACTATTGGGAGGAGTCATATCCTTCAATGAACAACAATGTAAGGGCCCCAATGTAATAGGCACTGCTTTTTCACATGAAACCCTCTTGGAAATGACCAAAAGGCAGCCGCATTGCGCAAAAGGCGGTCGTTTTTAACATACATGACCACTTTTTATCAGCTGATGAACCAGGATGCAGATGGCCACCATGACAACAACAGGAACATTCACGAAAACATCGCTACTGATGCTCCTGGTGGAAAGGTTAGTTTTACTAATGAACGTAGTTCATTTCATGAACTACGACATGTAGTTACAAGAAAGTAAGTAAAAAGAAAGGAAGCCACCAATGTTCTGGAAACAAAGCACAAGAGCTGCTTTTTTTCTGTTCATTTTCAGCACAAAATCCCGCACTAGACAGCAGTCCCCTTTTGACCACCTGACGTGTGGAAGTAACATTTCTGTTGTGATGGATCATAAGGGGGAACAGTACCTTGCAGCCTTCGCAGGTGATGCAGCGATAGTGGTAGCCTGTGGCTTTGTCCCCGCACACTACACACAGTTCATCTTTGTCCAGGTAACTTGGGATGTACCCTGACACACAGAGACACACAGGAAACACACCAAACATGAACAACACAAAAGTGTATTGACACAATATTCCCTGAGCATCTGGGACCAACTTCTGCTTAGTGTGGGGGTAGATTATTACTTAATGTATCTACAAAATGGGGCCATCAATATTTGACATGTCAATAATGGTTTGTAGGTTTGCAGGTGTTATTAGATCAATATCAGTTGTTTGCAGGTTGCACGCAAGTACATTATGTGCACAAGGAATACTGGTTATGAAACCATTTCATCTCCTCAAACATGTTGTTTTTTGTCCTTAGTCTGGTGGAATAGAAAATGAAATGCAATCAAAAAGTCATCTGAAATAAATATTAATTTATTAATTTATTTATTCAAACACACAAAAAGTCAGCGTGTCATTCATATTTGTACATTCTGATATATTTGTTAGTTTACAGTTAAAAATAAAAGTAGAAGATGAACACAAACAGAACATAAATAAAGTCAATTTAGGGGTTAACTCCAACATTAATCTATTGTTTATTTCTCTTGTTTAATATTCTATTGTTATACCCTGGAAATCCAGAGTTCTCGCGAGAGCACAATTTGAATTTGCTCAGCGAGTCACTCTGGTAATCAGTAACATGCTCATTACCAATTCCTGTTGTTCCGAACGTAAACCAATCACATCGGTGTATCTGATATAGGCGGGCCAGAGGCGGGCTAAACAGATGTCAGCGCTGCGACAGAATCAGTCAGTAAACAAACAATCTATCGAAAATGTTGACTGAGTATCTGTACAAACCAACTATTCTCATATTCTGCTTGCAAAAACGGCAAAAGTAATTTAGTGGCTCCATTTCCATTAGGCTACATCAGGCCTGGCCAACCCGCGGCTCCCGGCTCTTTGTCTGGTTTCATGGCTCTTACGTTCATATCGAATTTTGTGTTTTTTTTAGTGCTGTCAAAGTTAACACGTTATCACAGATGTTGCGCCAAGGATGCGCAATGACGGTACCGTGAGGCGCGCGACGGGCTCCGAGTCAACGTCTCTGGGGGGGGAGGGTCCGTTAATTCGCAGTTCTGATGGGGGGGGGGTGAGATCCGTTAATTTGTGGTTCTGATGGGGGGGGTCCGTTAATTCTCGGTTCTGAATTGGGGGGGGTGCTCCGTTAATTCGGAGCACCCCCCGAATTAACTAGATAAGACTAAGAAATAGCCGCAGGGTGGCTGGGCTTAGCCTTAGAGATAGGGTGAGGAGCTCAGACATCCGGAGGGAGCTCGGAGTAGAGCCGCTGCTCCTCCGCATTGAAAGGAGTCAGCTGAGGTGGTTCGGGCATCTGATTAGGATGCCCCCCGGGCGCCTCCCTTTGGAGGTTTTCCGGGCACGTCCAACTGGGAGGAGACCCCGGGGCAGACCCAGAACCCGCTGGAGAGATTATATATCTCGTCTGGCCTGGGAACGCCTCGGGATCCCCCAGGAGGAACTAGAGAGCGTGGCTGGGGAGAAGGAAGCCTGGGGGGCCCTGCTTAGCCGGCTGCCACCGTGACCCGGCCCCGGATAAGCGGACGCAAATGGATGGATGGATGGATGGATGGAGACTAAGAAATATTTTTGGTGTGTGTGAGAGGAAGAGATGGGAGATGTTCATGTGTGTATGATGTGGCTCTTTGCAGTAACACAGTAAAAAAAATTGGCTCTTCGTCTCTGACTGATTGGCCACCCCTGGGCTACATTTACGTCTCTCTGTCAAACTATTCTCCAAAACAAACTCGTTTCCGTCTCTCTGGATACGTCACCCCGTGTATTCTTCTGATTGGTCGTAGTGTTATCCAATTGCATGCAGTGATATTTTCAAACGCATGCTTGGTGCCGCCCCTCGAGTTGGGCCATTTTCATTACTCATTACCAGACCCTACAGCTTTCTAGATGTGGGTCTGGATTTCCAGGCTACTATTGTTATGCAACTTCTGGCACAAGAATTTCCTTCGGGATCAATAAAGTTTTATCTTATCTTATCTTATGACTTTGGTTCACTGAAGCCAAACCAAACAGAAAAACTCCTGGTGACCGTCGCCTGAACACAAGCTCAGAGACACAGTCAGGCTCACCTTGGCCTGACTGTGTCTCTGAGCTTGATTAGGCAAGACGTTGGTTGTCCTTCAAGAGATTCCCGAGCAGCAGAGTCCCGGTGTGATCGATAGGGAGTCCCAGGGAAAGCATCTGCCTTCTGTACTCTGTTTAGGCCCCCCCCCTGCGATGCCACACCACCAATCAATACCCCCCTCCATTACTTCTCCAGTGGGACACCCTCGGAATCAGAGGCAGCCTCCCCCTCCCCGTCACCACCATACGTAAGACGAAATACATTGATTTGGTAAGAAACGGTAAAGCACAGGTTTTCTCATTTCGTTTGTCTCATTTTAAAATGTGAACCCATCATCCCCAAAGCGTTGGCACATCCACTGGAACAAGAAGCAGAGTACTACGTTTTCCTAAATGCAAAAGAAATGAAAAGCTAAAATGTCCTAAAAATCTGAGACACAGTACACACAGCGGCATAAAGGCCTGCGGAGGAACCCTGCACCTGCCACGGCATTACCTCGTCTGTGCTCTCGCTGTATCCACTGCAGGTGTGAGAAGCCACACGCCTCGGAGAAGTACGAGTCTGCTGCGTTGTGGTGGGGGTGGTGGTGGTAGTTATGTAGCTGGATTTCCATGCCGCAGAACCCGCTTTTAAAGATAGGCGGATAGTGTGGACTGGCCGGCCAGACCTCCTGCTCCAGGCACAGAGGAGGCTGCTGCTGCAGGGCCTGAGGCTCACAGAGTCTGAAGCCGGGTTCCTGGGCTGGGTACACGCAGTACTCCTCAGGCCCCGGGGCCAAGTAGCTCCCTAGGTCTCCATGCGGCACTTCGTACACGAAGTGTACTCCTCTTCTGCGCCGCCTCCCGGGTAGTCCTCTTCTGCGCCGCCTCCCGGGTCGTCCGCTGCGTCGCCTCCCGGGTCGTCCGCTGCGTCGCCTCCCGGGTCGTCCACTGTGTCGCCTCCCGGGTAGTCTGTTGCGTCGCCCCCCGGGTCGTCTGCTGCGTCGCCTCCCGGGTCGTCTGCTGCTGCTGCGACGCCTCCCGGATCGTCCTCTGCTGCGCCGGCCCCCGGTCCGTCTCCTGCTCCGGCCCCCGGTCCGTCTGCTGCGCCGGCCCCCGGTCCGTCCGCTGCGCCGCCACCGCCCGCGTCGTCCGCTGCTGCGACGCCTTCAGCTGGGCCTGCGGCCCTCAGCTTGGACTTGGGCCTGGAGCTCTTCAACCTGCTCTAGTGCCTGCTGCTCTCGTTGGCCAGCGGCCGTCAGCTGAGCCTGGAGTTCTTTGGCCTGCTCCAGGGCCTGCTGCTCTCTTTGGCCGGCGGCCGTCAGCTGAGCCTGGAGCTCTTTGGCCTGCTCCAGGGCCTGCTGCTCTCTTTGGCCGGCGGCCGTCAGCTGGGCCTGGAGCTCTTTGACCTCCTTTCGGGTCTGCTCCTCCTGCTGGGCTGCGGCCTTCAGCTGGGCCTTCTCCGCCCTCAGCTGGGCCTGGAGTCCTTCAGCCTGCTCCAGTGCCTGCTGCTCTCCTTGGCCGGCGGCCGTCAGCTGGTCCTGGATCTCTTTGGCCTGCTCCAGGGCCTGCTGCTCTCTTTGACCGGCGGCTGTCAGCTGGGCCTGGAGCTCTTTGGCCTGCTCCGCCGTCAGCTGGGCTGCGGCCGTCAGCTGGGCCTTCTCCGCCGTCAGCTGGGCCTGGAGCCCTTCAGCCTGCTCCAGTGCCTGCTGCTCTCGTTGGCCAGCGGCTGTCAGCTGGGCCTGGAGCTCTTTGGCCTGCTCTGCCGTCAGCTGGGCTGCGGCCTTCAGCTGGGCCTGGAGCTCTTTGGCCTGCTCCGCCGTCAGCTGGGCCTGGAGTTCTTGGCCCTGCTCCTCTCGCTGGGCTGCGGCCTCCAGGGTGGCCTTGTGCTCCCGCCGCTCCTGCAGCAGCCCAGCCTGCGCATCCTCCAGCTGCTCCCGCAGCCCCGCGTACCCAGAGCGCACCTGCTTCAGTTCTGCAGCGTGCATGCTCTCCATCCGGTTGGCCGCGGAGCAGAAGGCGTCTCTCATTACGCTATTATCCTGCTGCAGCCGACCGATCCGGCCCTCCAGCTGCTCCCTCACCTTGAGCTGCATGGCCTCCAGCTCCTGGCACCCCCTCTGGGTTGTAGCCTGCATGGCCCCCAGCTCCTTTATCGTGGCCTCCACATGGCCCACCTTCTCCTTCTCCCACTGCAGCTCTTGGCTGATCTGCTTCACCTGCTCCCTGGCCAGGGCGGCCTCCTCCTGGAGGGAGATGACTCTCTCTCCCTCCGGGACCCATGGGCCCGCCCCGGCAGCAGCCCCAGCCTTCTGCTTCTTCGCAGACTTCTTCTGCCGGCTGGTTGTGACAGGGGGAACACCCTCCTGGGCCAAACGGTTGACCTGGGCGTCCATGTCCGGACCACCTTTGACAAAAATGTCATACAGGGCCTCCATATCCATTTTGTTTGGTGTGGTTGAATTATTAGTCAGAATTTGTTCCGTGCCCGCATTCTCCACCATATGTGGCACACTCCGTTGTAGGGTTGAGTGTGTCCACGACTGAATATAATAATTCCAAGTTCCACACCAACTTTCAATAACAAACAGGCTTTATTAACCATAAAGGGGAAGGCGAAGTGCAATGCATTTTTAAGAGAACATTTCTGTATTTTTCCATACATCAAAGAATGACTGACGTTAAGATTTGCCATGAGGTGGTCAAGGTCAGCATTACACCTAAAGCCACCTAATCATTTAAACACATCCCACACGTCACATAGTGCAGTGGTCCTGTTACAGTGAGCACCCTGAGCTCATGAGGCGGATCACTGGATCATCTTGTATATTATAGCATGTCAAACGTTTGGCAAAGTGCCCGCACTGAACATTTTGGTTGGAGTCAGACAGTTGGATCAGCTATGAGTTGAAAGCAGGGAATCCCAGACAGCCTCTATCGTAGCATCGTCTCTCAGCTCCACATCATGGTTAAGAGAGGGTTAACTTGAGGGCGGAGCCCCAGGTAAACTAACCACCCCCACACACAACAGACCGTCTATTTCTGTTTTTACAAAAAAGACTGGGACATATGCTGTCTACATATTTTTTATAGCAATAATATTTTTAAGTCAGTCCTAAAAATGTATCCTCATCTTTATAGGTGACACTGTATTTGCATTACTGTATATAATTGTATGTAACATATGTGACACGATAGGTTAAAACCGATAGGCCTACTGTAAAAAAGATATGCCATATACTTAAGGCTCAGCATTTTTTTTTTTCAAAAAAATCAGGGAATTTATCAGTGTTTATTTTGACTATAAAAAAACACCCAAAAATACCCGGGAGATGAATCATCTCACACGAACAGGAACAACTTTTGGATCCATAAAATCCGGGTGAAAATCAGTTTAAACCGATCTGCTCCTTTTAAAAAATCAGGGTATTTTTCGGTGAAAATCGGTAAAAACCGATGCTGAGCCTTACATATACTGTATATACAGTAGGACAGGGCTATTCAATTGGCGGCCTTGGGGCTCGCTGCTCTCCCACTCTCGCTGCTCTCCCACTCTCGTTGCTCTGGCTGCTCTCGCTGCTCTCCACTCTCGCTGGACTGGCTCGCTGCTGTCCACTCTCGTTGCTCTGGCTGCTCTCGCTGCTCTGGCTGCTCCCCACTCTCGCTGCTCTGGCTGCTCTCGCTGCTCTGGCTGCTCTCCACTCTCGCTGCTCTGGCTGCTCTCCACTCTCGCTGCTCTCCACTCTCGCTGCTCTGGCTGCTCTCGCTGCTCTGGCTGCTCTCCACTCTCGCTGCTCTGGCTGCTCTCCACTCTTGCTGCTCTCTACTCTCGCTGCACTGGCTGCTCTCGCTGCTCTCCCACTCTCGCTGCTCTGGCTGCTCTCCCACTCTCGCTGCTCTCGCTGCTGTACACTCTCGCTGCTCTCGCTGCTGTACACTCTCGCTGCTCTCGCTGCTCTCTGCTTTACTTACTTACAGTTACTTTGTAACTGTAACTAACCTATGAGAATGAATTATAACTGGGAGATATTTATGAATGACACTGTGTCATGAAAAGCATCACCTACACATGTAATTTTGCCTAATGGGAAGAATTGAGACACCTCCCATCAAGAGTATCAAAGTCTGGCGTCATGTCTGATGGTGAAATCCGCAGCACAGAGGACAGATGTTTATCAGTCAGCCGTGATCTGTAACGTGACTTGTAGTTCATCACAGAAAACGTGTCCTTGCTTCATAGAAAATCAGTCTGGTAGGCTCTGTTACATCTCCATATAAGACCATAATGCTATCAACTTCTGCATGCTTTTCTCCCATCCCAGAGGCGTGACTAGCACGTCCAAAAGTGTATGTATGCTCTGTGTACCTGAATAAACTTCAAATAATTCCGGGTGATGCTGCCTTGTGTCACATTGATTATGACCGAGCTTGCTGCTACACTTGACAATCCTGAACCTGAACCTCAGCCACATTAGAAACCACTTGAAACCATGAATAACACTGAATGAAAGGGGAGAGGACACCAGCTCCAGTTCTCCTTCAATCTTAGACAGCGCCCTCTGTTGTAATCTAGTTAAATAGCAGTAACAGACACCTAGCGATTCATTGACATAAAGTCTGACGTGAAACCCGACTACACTCTTGCTTTAGAAGAGTTAGCGGAACCTGTTGGCATAAGTGAGGATGCCAAGGAGGTGTGCACCGATTGCAAGACACTTCTACAGCACTATGACTGCAGTTCTGCCGCAGCTCATCATATTGGTCGTCTACATTTATGAAAATCGTGTTCTGAAACATCCATCTTGCCATTCTCAAATGAGTTTCTCTCCGAGTCTGCACAAATATAGGAAGAAGGAAGATATAGGAATGCAGAACCTGCGTAACTCCACCCCTCGCACTTGCTGACACAGTCTCTGTGTCATCTCCCCCCAGAAATGAATCTACAGTATTGTCCAACTTCTGGACTAGAGAATAGCCATCTTGACACAACTGTGTCAGAAGTAGAACTAGATTGCCTCTCTCCAGCACCGTCTGCATTCATCCACCTCATGTATGCACCCCAAAGCTTGCCAAACCTTGACAGACAGGAGAGGAAAAGGCGGTGTCGAGTGGGAGAATAATAAACATTACCATTTTGAATGGCTTCATCTTTCCAGCGGGGGGAGCATTTGTCTCCTGGCTCTGCAAAAGATGGAAAAACACTTATAAATAATGCAAAATAAACCCCAATCATGCTACTCGGCAGAAAAATACAGACTGCTTCATCATCTCTCTGTTGGTGTGACGTTTGGTTCAGCCAAAGCTAAATGAATATTCAGAACATCATCAGCAAGCTAAAGCAAGTGAAGAACAGCTGTGTGTTGTTTGGGTTGCTGTTGAGGCACCATGTTAATGATATGATGTCAGAAGTACAAGGTATTATGGGATGGCGGAGAAGAAAGCCATCAACAACGGATATGAAAATGGCCAACACACAAAAATTACAGACATCAAATCTAATGTAATTCACATGAAAACAAATCTTTAAAAATCATTTAAAAGGTATTTGTTACTTTATAATTTTGTTCTTGACTTCATCATTTCAGTACATAAAATTGTATTGAGTTGTCATTTCATTACAGAAACCGTAATGTAACACCAATAAATAGAATTAGTAATTGGGCTATACGTTTTTGGGCGGCATTTTCAGGGTGATTCTGGAACATACTTTTGGGCGCATTGTGCACCACAGGACCGTTTGATGAGGACTTCTATGGCATGCCTTGGTATTAGGGGTCTAACAAATAACCGATTTGAATCGGAAAATCGGTTTTGATTTAAAAGATGCGAGTGCATCGGTACACGGACCCCTGGATCGGTCTAAACGTAGCATGAACCGACCGATGGCCCGATCACAAAGTCTCTCTCTCTCTCTCTCTCTCTCTCTCTCTCTCTCTCTCTCTCTCTCTCTCTCTCTCACCAGACTTGTCATAGTAACGTTAGATAGCGATCTGTTTGTGAGGGAAAGACAAAAAATGTCCGATACGATTCACAACGTGAACGCATGTTACATTGCAAAACAACACTTTAAAAGACTGATATTCTATAAGAGTGCTTACAGTTTGACACTTTGTTGTGTTCTGTTTGCAAAAAAATTGGGGATGTCTTGAAAATTGTTCTAATTTTCTACCTCAGTAGTTCATTGTTCCTGATCTGAGCCTACACAGACCTCTCCACAACTTTGGCTCTAATTTGTGCCAACAGTGAAATTGAATAGTTTGTTTTATTGTCAGAGATGCTTTGTAAAGTTCTTAAAATGCAATATGTTACACTAATAAACATGACATGTTTCTGAATTCACATGTCAAAAGTGACAAAATACTTGTTCCCTGGTCTTTGATAAATCTATTTGAAGGTAAGCAAACCACATTTATAGTATTGACTTATGTTAATTCATAATGTAAAATGATTGTCTACTTTAAACAAGGAACTCTATCAGATTGTATCATATCCCATCAAATCGTATTGAATTGTATTGAATCCTACTGAATTGAATCAAACCGAATCGTTCCATTTTAAAAATGTATCGTCCCTGAATCGTATCGTACCTCATGTATCTAGATCGTCTTTTATGGAGAGATGCACACCCCTACTTGGTATGCATTCACTCAGTGGGCACTCGGTAGTGCACCATGGCTATGATACTTGGGTTCTCTGATGTATTTTGGAGCAGACTGTTTAGTGGTAGACTGGGGCAAATCATGCCCTACACTGCATACATCGTATCACCATGAGGTAAATATCTACCAGGATGTCAAGTACATTTCTTAAGGAATTTGAATGGTCAAATAAAGTTATCTTTCAGTCAGTAATTAGTTTAATGCAATGTCTCTTTTTAAAAGAGGAATTGTGCAGGGCAATATATGGATATTATATTGATATTGTGATATGAGACTAGATATTGTCATAGATTTTGTATATCATAATATTGTGATGTGTGATATAAGTGTTGTCTTTTCCTGGTTTTAAAGGCTGCATTACAGTACAGTGATGCCATTTCCTGAACTTACCAGACTGCTAAGTCATTGTATCCACATTACTGATAATTATTTATAAAAAATCTCATTGTGCATGCAGGGGTATGCAAAAATTGGATGTGGTGTTATTTTAGACTATTTATTAATTATATTACCAGAAAACATGCTATATTGTGTGTGGTTATTGAGATGTTAAATGACCTATATCGGATCAAATGCTTTGGCCATATCGCCCAGTCCTAATACTCGGGTAATAATTCTCAGGATCTAAAATCAACAAAGGAAACTACTGTATGTAGGTATGTTGTTGTTGTTGCTTACCTGACATACTGCTGGGGGTTCAAGGCCGAATCTTCATCCTCAGAGCCTCCACAGACATCTGGGTCTCCGCCTACAAGCCAGACGGATGATTACCAAAACAAGAACACCGTCACTGTGTGGTTCCATAGCTCGTTACCTCTGCCATGTGTACGTTTTCATATCCCACGTTGTCAGATGCTAAAAGTAGGCTGTCATCCTGGTTCCTTCACACAAGATGACTATTTCCAGCAAATGAATCAGCGTTTTTGGAAGATATGCATTCCCCGCTTTATTTTTGTTGTTTTCATCCCAGCTAAGATGTCTTTGGTTTCCTTTTACCACAGACTGTCACATTGAATATTCTGAAGGTTTTTAATGTTTCCAGATTGTCTCGTCCTCCTGTCTTTTCCCTTGGGACGCAGCAACATCTAGTGGTCAGGCATTGTTTTTCAGTTTTAAGATGACATAAAGGGCTTTTTTAACACAGACAGTCAAAATTTCAAACTCATTTCCAAGAGGACCGATACAACAGACTAAGGTTGGGGATATATTGCCTGCATCCATTAGCATTTTACTCATCCATTGGACCTCCTGTTAAAACTCACTCATAATGATTACATCCAAATATTCAAATGGGGAACGACGACACCATGCGACGGCCGCGTGTCGCAGTGTTCCATGACACAGCACCGCCCCATTGAAGGAGGATCTTCAGAGGGAAGCAGGAAGTAAAGATTTTTTGCCCAGACTTTACCCAGCTACAATTGTGTGTGTGTGTGTGTGTGTGTGTGTGTGTGTGTGTGTGTGTGTGTGTTTGTGACGTGTGCTAGCATTCCTACAGCACTACATCAATACGACAGCTCAGTTCATGCTGTGAATGATGATCCACTGGGAAAGAATGTTGGAGCACAGCTGGACTCATCACGTTTTCTATCCATAAACATCCCTGAGCAATGAGGGAAAAAAAATCAAAAAAAAGTCATGAGTAGTACGTCTTGCAACATGACAGCATGTATATTACAGACCTTTATCATCAATATTGCCATAGGTAGAAGTAGTAAAAGTAAAAACACTTTCATGTGCCCGCCTGGTTTCCTGGACTGGAGAGAAATAGGAGGTGTGTATGTATGTGTCTGTGTGTGTTTGTGTGTGTGTGTGTGCGTGTGTGTGCGTGCATCTGTGTGTTTGTGTGTGGAAGCTGCATGTCACTTTGTGTACACTAATCAAGCTCTAGAGGAGAACTTCCCAACTCTCTGAGCTCCCATCGGCATCAATGTTAATTATTTTGAGTGTGTGTGTGCGCGTGTGCGTGTGCGTGTGCGCGTGCTTGCGACAATGCGCGCGGCGACGCAGCACAGGGAAGCCGGCCTGAGGCGTGCGATCATTGCTCTGACGCATCTGTTGCGATTAGTAATGAGCAAAAACCTGACCGGATGGCAAACACACACGCTGCCTCTGATCCCCAATGGGGGTGCGGGCGGGGTGGGAAGGGGTGGGGTACGTCAGCCCTAATAGCACGACGGGAAACGCTGCCATCCATTTTTTCGGCGCCAACACACACAAAAAAAACCTGCTCGCCCGAGCTCACCCCCGGAGAGAACTCTGTGTTGCAGATAAACAGCTGGGGGGGGGGGGGGGGGGTGGGGGACTCTGATTCTGGTCCATCCAACCACATACCAGTCAGCCTTTAACGCGCTGACACACACACACACACACACACACACACACGGAGACACACACACACACACAGAAACACACATGCATGCAAATGCACACGCACGTGCATACACACAGGTAGTCAGGGTGCTATTTTGGAGCTATGAAAAGAAAACCAGACGAGTGAGCTTGCGTGAGCTGCAAGACGAAGCTAGGAGGAGAAGCTAGGAGCGCGGTGATGACACCCCTCCACGGCGCACTGCAGCTGCAACCACGGGCTTCAGTTTCTTCCCTGGCCGGGTCGGGAGAAAACAACAGAAGCTATAATGACACTCGACGCTACAACCCCAGTAGCCACAGTTAACTCACAGACAGGACAAAACAGTTGCTCGTCAATTTCTATCTGACACAGTTAGTTAAGAAACACATTCCCCTCGCATCGGTCACCAGCCAACCACAACCGGGCCAGTTAAGCAGCAGCCAGCAACCACAGTCTCACAGTCTCAAACCGTGTCCAAGCATCCACGGTTGGACACGGGGGGGGGGGGGGGGATTTGTCGACTGTTTGAGACATATTGACACTAAAGGTGCAGAGAACGACGTCGCCTCAAGCTAAGTGCATGTACTACTGGGTGTGTGTGTGTGTGTACTACTGGGAGAGGGAAAATCAAGTCAGATTAGTCTCAATAATGACATTTGCACATGCCCACATTCACAAAGGTATTACAATGGGACCTTTGGCACCCGGGGGGGGGGGGGGGCGGTGCGTTCAAAACAAGCCGTTGCATCAAGCAGCAGGGCAGAAGTGGAGGACGCACCGCTGGTGAGCTGACACAGTCAGGCAGGTTATTGCTGATTGGCAGAAAAGATTCCCAGTGCTGCAGATCTAAAGAGATGAATGGCTAACGTGAGCTACATGCGTTGGGTGACTCACGTAAATAAACACGGTGTCCAATAGTGTTGTCACGATACTGGAATTTCTAACTTTGATACGATACCTTGAAAAGTATAAATATTCGATACCATTTTCGAAAAATGGACAACATTGAGGGCATAACAGTTTAGATTTTTATTAAAAGATAACAGGGCTATAACTTGACAACAGCAGAATGACTAGTAAACAATAATTAAAACTTTTTTGCATTAGTGAAAACAATAAGCACACAAATCAAAAGTAAAAAAACTGTGCAACCTTACGCATTTTCAAGTAACAAATTCTTCTTCTTGAGGTAGTGCACTTATTCAAAAGCCTCCGACTAATCACACATTATAAGGTGCAAGTAAGAAAAAACTGTGCAATCTTATGCATTTTCAAGTAACAAATGAAACAATACTCTTCTTGAGGTAGAGCACTTGTTCAATTAAAAGGTAGCCAGCTAGCTAGCTAGCATAGTTCGTATTAGCTAGCTAGCGAGCTAGCTAACGTTAGCTAATAGCTGTAACAACAAACGGCAACGATGTTATCAGCTGTCGATATTATGAGCTATCAGTAGCTAGCTAGCTAGATAAGATAAGTTAATAGTTGACTGGGCCATTTAGTTGAATGCTTCAGTGATGTTGAAAGGGGAGCTGTCACCAACCGCTCTACATTCTGTATAGAGATCGTCGTTTACTTGGAACCCGAAGTACTTCCAAACAGAAGTACTTCCAAACAGAAGTACTTCCAAACAGCACTTGTGACGTTTTCTTTATCCACAAGTTGCGGAGGCTCTGCCATCTTCAGATAGCCTGGAAATCCAGACCTACATCTATAAAGCTGTAGGTCTGGTAATGAGCAATGAAAATGGCCCAACTCGAGGGGCGGCACCAAGCATGCGTTTGAAAATATCACTGCACGCAATTGGATAACACTACGACCAATCAGAAGAATACACGGGGTGACGTATCCAGAGAGACGGAAACGAGTTTGTTTTGGAGAATAGTTTGACAGAGAGACGTAAATGTAGCCTAATGGAAATGGAGCCACTAAACGACTTTTGCCGTTTTTGCAAGCAGAATATGAGAATAGTTGGTTTGTACAGATACTCAAGTTTAACTCTTTTATTGTAGCGGCCAAAGCCGTTTCAAACAACTGGTGTTCATCCGTAGCCATCTTGCAATGTTTACTGACTGATTCCGGACTGATTCCGTCGCAGCGCTGACGTCATCTGTTTAGCCCGCCTCTGGCCCGCCTATATCAGATACACCGATGTGATTGGTTGATGTTCGGAACAACAGGAATAGCTAATGAGCATGTTACTCATTACTAGAGTACTCGCTGGGCAAATTCAAATTGTGCTCTCGCGAGAACTCTGGATTTCCAGGGTAATCTTCGGAGCGAATGAGAGGATTTGTTGACAAGACAGGTCTGTTAGGGGGAGGGGCAATGCGTGCACTGCAGCAGAGTGTGTGTGTGTGTGTGTGTGTGTGTGTGTGTCAGTGAGTGTGTGTCAACAACTTGCTGTAAGAGAGAAGACAGAGTGAGAAAGCCATCTGGTATCGATAGTGCAGAAAGTATCGATATTGCGGGAAAAGAGTATTGAAACTGTTTTAAATATTCAGAATCGATATGTATTGAAAAATCGTTTTTTTTTTACAACACTAGTGTCCAACAACGATGGGAAAACACACACTTGCTGTAAGCACCGACAGCAGCCAGGTGATGGTCTCACGTTCGCTTTTAAGATGAGCGACCCTCAGGAGGAGCCGTGTGGAGCTGGTCGGCTGAGCTGTCCTGTGCTCAGTTCAGTGTTCAGCTGCTCAGTAAAGCAGCAGCACCATCGCAGCCGGAGGACACCCAGTGGGCCCCTTTCAAACAGGCACCTTTTAAACCGGCACTGCGCTAGTTTTAAATAAATGGCCATAAAACAAGCCATACACATATTTACATAGCACATATTTATAATAAAAAAAATGCAGCTAAATGTTAAATCATGAACACTATACAGTATATTGTGAATGTTACTACATTTTGTCAGATTACTAATAATTAACTCACACATTGTGTGTGTGTGTGTTGGGGGGGGGGGGGGGGGAGTGGGGGGGACGGACGTGTGTGTGGGTGTACTTCTCTTTTGTTTGAACTTCGGTCTCCCTGAGGAGATGATTGATCTGTCTGGTACTCCACCGTGGTCGGGGTATATCAGTGACTACTTACTGTATTCACATTAGTTAGCACCTTTTCAGTTGGTGCTGCTGGGTGGCGCGACACTTCAAAGTCAAACTTTGGTCCCAAACAAGAGAAGAGACGCATGCTTAGAGAGGTCAAGGGGCGTAAAGTCTTTTGTTCACCTCCTCTCTTCCTTCTCTCTGCCCTCCACTCCAATACGAGCCCTTCACACAATATCAGGTGGCCAAGTTGCCAGGTTGCGGGCCGCGGTCAAGTAAATCATTGTAAAACATTTTCATAAGCAGCTCAACAATTCATTCATTCTGGCGGCGTGTGTGTGTGTGTATCTGTCTGTCAAGTCTGTCAAGCTCCTGAATTTCGCAGACAACACCACCCTCCTTGGGCTCATTCATCTCTGGTGGGGATGAGTCTGCCTGCTGGTGGGAGATTGACCATTTGGAGACCTGGTGCGGTTAGAACACCTTGGAGACAGTGGAGATGGTAGTAGACTTCTGGAAGAACCCATCCCCCCCACGCCCCATCGCCCTGTGTAACTCCCCAGTTGACACTGGAGTCATTTCGTTTCCTGGGCACCACTATCACCCAGGACCTCAAGTTGGAGCTGAACATCAGCTCTGTCACCAAAAAGGCCCAGCAGAGGATGTACTTTACGTTTAACCCCACTGACTCCCACCACCCATAGACACTACTGTGTTACATTCACGCACATATTTTCTTTAAATTGCAGAATTGTTTAATTCTATATTATTATATTATTATTATTCTATATTATTACTGTTTAATGTCCAATGTTATCCACCAATTTCACAAAAGCACATTACTTGTATGCAAAAACTAAGGCAATAAAGCTGTTTCTGATTCTGATTCTGCTATGTGTGTGTGTGAGTGTGTGTGTATGTGTGTGTGTGTGTGTGTGTGTGTGTGTGTGTGTGTTTTCCCCTCACATTGTGAAACAGAAAGGTGTTACTGTTAACGTAGAGTACGTAAAACAGGAAACACCATTATTGCTATTAAGAGCGTTTGTGTGTCATGGTTTTGACCATAGATCTATCGTTAGGTAACTGGATCTGGTGTCGATGGTAAGATAACCGTATAAAGTGTAAATAAAACACTCTGACCGGATGTTCGTGGTCCACTGTGATAGCCCATTTGTGACTTCCGTTTCTCAGTAGTGCTCCCGCAGACGGGGGGGAACACTGCCAACTGTAACTGTTACCAGCTGAACTAGTTTCTTAATCGCTGCAAAGTATGTAAGCAATGTGTGCGTGTCTGCACTCACTACTACTGCTCAGCTACGGCCAACGCTCCTGCTAGACATTTACCATGCAGGGTTTTACTCCAGTCAACGAACCCAAGGAAGTGATGCTGGCGGTGTTAAGCTTGGATCCTGTGGTGATGTCACACACACACACACACACACACACACACACACACACACACACACACACACACACACACACACACACACACAGACACACCCACGGAAACACACACAAACTTTCACACACGGACAAACACACACACGGACACACACACACACACACACACACACACACACACACACACACACACACACACACACACACACACACACACACACACACACACACACACACACACACACACACACACACACACACACACACACACAGCTCCGGATGAAGAATGTATGACTCACTGTTAAAAAACGCTGTACAGTTTTCTTTTGAGTCACGTTTTTATCCTACGCCTCTAGGGGCCGCCAGGGAGCACAGTTCTGTCCCACGCCTCCGGTAACAGCCTACGCTTACAGCATTCATTGAAAACTGCTGATGCTGGGCATTTATTAGAAAGGAATACACAGGGTCCCTTCAATATAATGTATAACTATGTCAATAGTACAATTATATATTTATATAATAAATCACTAGAAGTGTGACATTGCTATGTTGCCATTGTAACTTGGCCACTACTGCATGAGCGACTGCATGCCCTTATTGGCTGATTTGACTTACCAGGAAACATCAATAAAACGTTGGCTGGCTCCACCCCCCCTTCCCCCAAATTTGATTGTAGAGATTGGAGACAGTGAACGTCTGAACAGCATTATAGACCCGCCTTGTGTCTACCAGAAGTCGGGGAGAACACACTTTTTAAACATGCGATAGTGGGCAGGGACTAAATCAAGCAGGGGGGGGGGGTTGCTTTCCTCTTAAAAGGAGGGACACTTCCTGTTTCTCCATTTGGAAAGACCTCTATTTCTATACTTGTAATCTATGAAAAGCATGGTATGAATAATATTGCATGGTAACATGGTATGAATGATAATGCATAGTAACATGGTATGAATGATAATGCATAGTAACATGGTATGCATGATACTGCATGGTAGGCATGATACTGCATGGTACGCATGATACTGCATGGTATGCATGATACTGCATGGTACGCATGATACTGCATGGTACGCATGATACTGCATGGTCCGCATGATACTGCATGGTACGCAGGATACTGCATGGTAGCATGATACTGCATGGTATACAGGATAATGCATGGCAGCATTGTATGCATGATACTGCATGGTACGCATGATACTGCATGGTATGCAGGATACTGCATGGTAGCATGGTGTGCAGAATACTGCATGGTATACAGGATAATGCATGGTATCATGGTATGAATGATAATGCATGGTAGCGTTATATGAATGATAATGCATGGTAGCGTTGTATGCATGATACAGCATGGTAGCATTGTATACATGTTGTATTGGCTGGGGGGGGGGTGGGGGGGTACAGTACAATTGAACAAAGCTACTACATGCTATTTCCATAAGAAAGGTGTATTGTACTCGCTGCACACACTGTGCCTTATGAAAAATTGGGTCTTGGTCCAGTACAAAGGTAACCTTTAAACTATAACGAACATGTGGGTATCAATGTAAATGATATACAATATAATCTATCTTTTTCATCATTTATGACCTGACCACTCCTTCTTTATTAGTGCCTATAAAACACTATCACACAAGTACTACGTGACTATTAGCCAAACAGTTCAACGATTTGTCAAATGATTAGCCCAAAAACACTATGCCCCAAATTCCTAAAACTAAAAATGATAATGATAATGGTAAATGAATAAACTTTAGTCCCTTTTACACATGCGGTCCATCACAGAAATGTCCCAGAACATGGAGTTATGTGTGAATGGGACCTAGAGATGGGACTGAACTGTGAGTCTGTGACTGTTTGATTTCTGAACAGAATAACGTTTGCCCAACATTCATTGAATACTGATGCTGGGCATTTATTAGAAAGGAATACACAGGGTCCCTTCAAACTATGACAATAGTAAAATAATATATCAGCACAATCAATGTATGTTTGAGATTTAAATGCCATGACTCTTGACCCACAGTTCTCAAGTTTTGAGAAATTCAGAAACGGGTCCTTATCAAACCGGGTCTTGATCCCCATCCCAAATGGGAACAGGGATTACAATCCCGGAAAATCAGTAGAGCCAATTTCCCAGTAATTTCCCATTAGTGAGACCGAGTTCTTCTGCAGCTCTAAGCTCTTACAGGCCACAGACAAAGCTTAGCCACCCAGACTGCTAACAGCACAGCAATCAGAGGATCTTCATGAGAGAGAGACTGCTCCATTACCGTTCGGCCAAGCCCTGGAAAGAGATAGTATAAACTTCTTAAATAAACTAAGATTGCCCACAACTGTGTCAGATCAGATCCTGTTACATGATCCGTAACACGGCCTAAATAGTAGTACAGTAGAGTACAGTGCCAATCAGCATAAGATGTGAATGCCATGCACAGACATTTAGAAATATTTGATTTTATATTTAAATACATTTTGGACTTTATTTTGATTAACAAAGTTTATTTATGTTAAAACATTACAACCTTTGTAGTTTTTCCTGCGGTTATTTAATTTTGGAATGACTACAGTTGTGCCACTGGGTTTCGATCTCTATGTGGGTCGACGATGAAATGCTGCCTGAATGCTGCCTGCTGTTTAGCGAAGCTCAGCATACCTTTTCTCACAACACTAGCCTGCCCAACACTGCGACTGTCAACTCCAGAATGAAACATCCCATTATTACATTAGAGCGATTATGTCACACAAAATACTACATCGAGTAGAAGAATGCGTTGTCAACGCACAAGTAGGTAAAATCCAATGTGTGTGCTACGCACCAACATCAACCCACACACACATGCATACGTTACACAGAATCTAGATTAGCTGACCAGAAATGTAAAGAGTGGGTTGGGGGCAAAGCCGATCACTAGTCTTTGGTGAGAGGAGGTCTTACCAGAGTGCATCACGTCAAACGTCTCCGCTCTCCACTGGTTGAGTACACAGCTACCTTGCGTGGTGATGGTGGTGGTGACCATCTCTTTAAGACAGGGCACGGCAAAGTTCCCCCTCCTCGGTCAACAACATCATGACATAATGAGGACACGACTGACTATAGCTGATTATAAGCATAAAAGAAAGCAAAGGTGATATTAATGGCCTTCTTGAATCCATCCCATGCCAACATGCCCGTATCACCAGACATGTAGATTTTTGTGTGCCTGATTTTTGAGGTGTGCCTAAAATAAATACTTTTCAGTGTTTATAGAAATCTGCCAGCTGGCCTCTCCAGTTTCCACTCAAGAGAATGAAAGAAGATGAAAGTACATTTGGTGTGATAGTGTTGATGGAGATGCAAGTTCAAGCTTCTACTCTACTTTCTAGTGTTGCACTTTAACACAATGAACTGTGTCTATGAGGTCATTTTTGTTTATCTCCGTCATTAATTAACGCTAGAGTAGGTGGTGATGCTACCTACTCCGTCCAGAGGGTGGAAAAGTTCCACTTGAGTAGAGAGAGAAACATCAGCACGAGTGAGCCCGACACAAGCGCATTACACTGTGCCGCAGAGAGCTAGTAAAACACATCAAGCTAGGCACGGCCGCTGGTCCCGAGTAGTTCCAATTAGCGCCGCTTGACATCATTAGTCCAACTTCACCTGGCACCAATTTCAGCCAATCCAAACAAAACACCAGTTGCAATAACTGCTGTTTTACCAGAGATGGTGCTGCTGTCCGTTGGACTTGCTTGAACTATTTTGGGATTTTGTGGGGACTCTTTGACTTCACAGCCAAAGTCAGCATTCAGTCAGTCATTTAAAACTTGCACTTTGCTATTTAAAGCCAGGGCGGTGCCGTGGGCTAGTTGGCTAGCCTGGCCTTGAGAACCGGGAGACAGGTCCACGGAGAGACCCTGGAGAACCCTGAGGTCATGCTCTGTCTGGCTAGTTGCTAGGTTGGGATTAACCGGCAATACAGCCTTTAAAATCAACCAGGGATGCCTTTTACAACCATAAACCTGTGAGACCGCAGCTCTACCGTAGACAACACGTTGGTATAAAACTAGCTGGCAAAATGCAGAAGAAAAAAACGCAACTGAATCATTTACAACAACAAAAAGAGGCCATTGCTTGTTAGCGTCCACTTTTGAAACCAATCCCAAAAGATAATCCTGGCAGAACACACACACACACACACAAAATGAATGTTCCCAGTCTAGCTTTCACTGAAGGAGGGAACAATTTAAAGAGAAGCAGCCTGGGCCGCCAGCTGAATGCCGGGTCTGTTGGGGGAGACGGGCGCTGTGCTGACCAGAGTGTTACTCCATGTTAGAGACTGGGAGGGCTGCCGCCAACTGTTAACATGAACAAAAACTTGAGGAACTGGGTGACCTGTTGAGATGTAGCTGCTCTTTATTTAGTTTGTGTGTGCTTGCACGTGTGTTGTGTTTGTGCATGCACGTGTGTGTGTGTGCACGTGTGTGTGTGTGTGTTCACGTGCACGTGTGTGTGTGTGTGTGTGTGGGGAGAAGGAGAACCCAAACTTTCAGAGGCGTGAAAGGAAGGTCTTACCAGAGGAAGTGGTGAAGCCTGACAGCGTTATGGAGCCACAGAGCTCCCGGGGAAAGGCACCTAAGAAACATGCAGACAGAGTTGAGCATTACAAACAGAGTCAGGGGGCGACTTGATGACTGCTTCACACCTAGATTAGCTGGTAAAAACAGTGTGGAGGAATAAAACATAAAAATTTCCCGCACAACAACAACAACAACAACAAAAACAACAACAACAACAACAACAGTGTGAGAGAGAGAGACAGAGAGAGAGAGAGAGAGGGAGAGAGAGAGAGAGGCTGCTGGCATTAATATGGTGTGGTTGGAAACAGGAAGTACAGAACATGCTCCAACAACATCAAGGTGTGACAATGAGTCTTGACCCAGATGCTCTTAACATTGCTCTTAAGAAGACTGCACTGTCAGTGTCTATACTGGAAAATGCTAAATCATAGACTGAACTGAAGTCATCAGGTCAAAGTCAAATGCATGACTGCCGAACACAGAGCATTGTGTTTATGAATGAGTGTCAGACCAGGGCTCTTTGTCTTCTGCATGTGGCCATTACTGGAAACAAGACTAATTGGACATCCTAATGGTCAGGTTTTCCTCCTCTTTTTCCCTGTATCCTAATCCATTCTTTGCATAAAAAGCTCACACAATCACACTTAAGTGACCATTTTAGTGAAATCGGAATATGTTGAAGAATGCGAAAAGGGCATTATTGTAAGAACAATTTGCAATAGGTATTATGGGGGGGCCAAATCTCTGTCTCTCTCCCTTCCTGACAGAGAGAGATAGAAAGCTACTGAGAGAGAGAGAGATAGGGAGAGAAAGAGAGAGACAGAGAGAGAGAGAGATGGGGAGAGAGATTGAGAGAAACAGAGAGAGAGAGAGATGGGAGAGAGATAGAGAGAAACAGAGAGAGAGGGAGAGAGAGAGAGGGAGATGGGGGGAGATAGATAGAGAGAAACAGAGAGAGAGAGGGAGGGAGAGAGAGAGAGAGAGAGAGAGAGAGAGAGAGAGAGAGAGAGAGAGAGAGATGTGGAGAGATAGATAGAGTGAAACACAGAGAGAGAGAGAGAGATGGGGAGAGATAGATAGAGTGAAACAGAAGAGAGAGAGAGAGAGAGAGAGAGAGAGAGAGAGAGAGAGATGGGGAGAGAGAGATAGGGAGAGAGAGTGCGAGAATGAGAGCGAGGAGAATGAACCTACGGCAGAAAGTTAGATTTAGATACATCCTTGAGGAAAGAAAAATACCAACCATTATTTAGTTTCCATGGTGACAGCATTACTCATGGCAAAACGTGTGATGTATTTTCAGCTCTCACTGCTCTGCTCCGTATGCTTTTAAAAGCACCGTCTTGTGGTGGGGCAACAGATTAAGGTGGTGTCTTATGGGTCAATTAGAAGACAGTCTTTACTCTTGGTTTATGGTTGTGGATGGTTGTTTACTCTAATGAAAAGTAATTACTCTGATCAGATCACCCTGTGTTAGTTGTATGCATTGCTTGCTGTTGACCACCGTTTAAATACAAGGAGCGATGCACAAAAAAAGCTAGTTGTCAGGGATGCAACCAGGTGAGAGGTGAGAACACTGCATGGATAGCGATAGCCTGCCACAACTATGCTCTTTACATATGACAACTAATTCTAAAAGCCATTACGGGGTAAACAACCCTATCACAAAAATGTGTTTTTTGTTAGCAACGTTTTTACTTCATATTTGCTTCACTGACTCCTGTCTCTAATTAGAGCAGCGTTGAGGCTCCTCCTCAAAACCTCTCATTTTGAAACCAACTAAATAAACTCACTTCATCATCTGTCAAGTCAAAGGTTACTTTTATAGTTTAGAGGTCTATACAGCAATAAAATATGATATCCACTATTATTAAAAGTTCTAAAAGGAGTCATTCCCAGTCTTGCACATCTATTTTAACCATGGTACATGGTATGTAGCTGGCCTACTGTAGTGTAAACTTGGTTTGGAGTGGGATCCTCCATCCCTATCACTCAACATATTATCATTTACTTGTATGTTGGCCTAGTCATGTGCCCGCTTGGAACGGGTCGATTGCGTGGCCTCCAGTATTGTTGTTTGCAGCTTTCTTGAGAAACGCTCACCCAACAACAACAACAACAACAACAACTTCACACTGCACTTCCTTGGGTCCTCGGAAACACACTCGCTAGTTATGATTCCTACTCCGTGCCTGTTCAGAACGGGCCTGTTCGGAACATGTTATTGACTTGAGTACAACGCAACACAACAGCGGACAGTTTGATACAAAAATACATGTATATAAAACAGACTTGATAACTAGACCCCCCCCACACACACAAACAAAGTTATTGTAGATCTACCCATATGAATGGCCTATTTTAAAATACAAATTGTGAATTTCACAGAAAGGTGAAATTCAGTTTGTATTGCTGAATTGTAGAAAGACGCCTAACATATATCAGCATGCATGCATTGCATGTTGTCAATCTGCGTGTACTTATCCTACAGCAGGGAGCACCTCATGGTTAAATGTACGACATGAGACATGATTTCTGACAGAACTGAAGCACTGGTAAGCATACTAGATCGATCAATCGGCTTCACATCAATTCTAATGATGTGCTTACCTCCTCCACCAAAGTAATATCGATCAGTTATGTGTAGCCTGGCATATGTTCTTTTTTATTCTTTTCACAGAGTGCCAGAGTTGTATTTCTTTGTTTGTTGAAAAAGTCTAGTTCATAATTTTGTTTCCCTACAGAGAATGTGTACCTTGGATTTTTCTTCGATGATGCACTTAGATTTTCTCAAAGTAGCTAACGACTCTCGCGAACGAAAAAAAATGTTTCTTCCCGAACCAGTTCCCCCAAATTAAGCTCCACCCACTCCGCGGCACTACCAACGTTAACGAGACACCTGTGCGCAGATGAGACAGGGCTGGGTGTCAAACCCTGGGTGGTTCCTTCCCTGCGGCTTGATCATAGCGTTGGGTTACATTTTAATGGCGCGCCCACAGACCAGCGATGACACCTCGGCCTAGCAAAGCACGCTGTAGTAACACACGCTGAACGACAGAGAGAGAGAGACAGAGACAGAGAGACAGAGAGACAGAGACAGAGAGAGAGAGAGAGAGAGAGAGAGAGAGAGAGAGAGAGAGAGAGAGAGATATCATAATAGGACAGATTGAAGAAAGGGAGGCTGTCTGAGGGAGAGAGAGCAATTGTTGGAATGCCAGAGATGGTAATAAAAGAAAACAGCAGTGGCAAATTGCCGAAAATCCATGAATCCCTCCCTTCCATGCAGCAAACCGCACACACACACACACAAGCCACTCCCCCTTTTTCCCATTTGGCAGCCGGCGCTGTGCATGTGTGGCTTACCAGGTCAAATCAGGACACTGTGCAAGCTCCCACATTCTGCTCACACTAGTATGGGGAGATTCTCTCTCTCTCGCTCTCGCGCTCTCTCTCTCTCTCTCTCTCTCTCTCTCTCTCTCTCTCTCTCTCTCTCTCTCTCTCTCTCTCGTCACATGACTCGCTTTTCACAGCCTGAATTACGACAGCAACACAGCGAATAAAAAATGGAGAGAGTTGTCGAGCGAGGAAGTGAGAGAAGGAGAGTTCAGAAAAAAACCTTTTGATACAGTGCGGCAGCGAGAGCTCAGGGGAAGGAAAAAAAACATTGGCGTGTTTGTGAGAAGAAATACAAATGTGGCGTGCGGGCGCACAAACACACACGCACACACACACAGTGTGTGTTTGCCCATCCTGAGCAGACAGAGCTGCAGATCAGTTCCCAGTGCATGCTGGGTAGAAGAGAGAGAGAGAGAGAGAGAGAGAGAGAGAGAGAGAGAGGACAGCTCAGGACAAATGCAGGGACTTTAAGGATACTGCAGTAAGGCTTTTATATCGACGAGAAAAATAAAGATTAAAAACAAGAGGGGGGGGGTTAGGGTGTCCAGAAGAATTTAGCCCGGCAGTTGGCGTAGGGAAATTCATGTCAACATCACTGTGTGATGTTGTGTGTGCATGTGTGTGTGTGTGTGTGTGGTGTGTGTGTGTGTGTGTGTGTGTGTGTGTGTGTGTGTGTGTGTGTGTGTGTGCCTGTGTATGTGCATACATGTAAATGGAACTGATGACCAGGAAACACATTGGGCTGTAGCACTTGGAGCACTCCACATCTAATCACATCTGCGACAACACAGGGCAGATAAGGACGGACCAGACTAGTCTGCAACGTTGGCATTGGAGCCAAAGATGCTCCTGTAAAGAAAGAAAACATCCAATAACTTGGCTCTACACCCCTGGACCAGGGGTGTCACGCTGCTTTGTTGTGTGCTTTGTTAAGTGGAGGAGAGGAGACAACCATAATGTTTTGCTGCACGCTTGTGATGCAACATTTACATTTAAAACATTTGGCAGATGCCTTTGTCCAAAGCCACTTACAATAAAAGTAAATTTTTCCCGAAGAGGGTGAAACAACAATATATCGCAGATGGTTTAAGATTTCAACAGAACATCTTTCAAATCCCCTGGATTTGATTTATCTGGAACATCATAGGCGTGTCCCTACAGGACAATTAAACGACTGCATTTGACAATTTTACATTTTGGGTTACATTTTTTCGCCCCGGGGTGCACATGCACATTTGTGTTGTCATCTTGGATGGGTTTTCATTTGTGGCTTGGCAGCATGCGGTGCTGTGGACCTGGCAGCCGTGTGTTTTATACTCGTGTATTTTGGCGACACTGGGGCATTTTCAAACAGCAAACCCCAGCATTCCTTTCAAGAGGAAACAAATAGTGTTGACTGGTTGCAGCCCAGGATTACATTGGCAGAGCAACTAGAAATAAGAGACAAATAAAGGCACAAATAAAGATACCAGGATAAAAGAACAAATATCTGATAGTACCAATTGCTTATTTGTTAGTTGTTTGTTGGTTGCTTATATGTTAGAGACTTGCGCAAGTGATTCAGTTCAGACTTCCTTGAACTCCAACTTCTCTACACACACACACGTACTGTACATGCACACACACTGACAATAACCACATTGCACAATGGTGACCTATGGCTCATCAACGATCTAGCTAGTCTACTGCAATGTTGCTATTCAAAGAAACGAATGGAAGAGTTGCAGGAATAGCATTCTCACAAAAACATTTGGAAACACTGACGGTGAGTGTTTGCCCCGGACCTTTGAATCCGCCCACTCCACTGAGTTGACTGATTCGGGACTGGTATTGTGGCATAAAACAGCAATTTCTTGCAAAAAACGATTATCCAATAAGCGCCACAGGGGGGACTAACGATTAGCCAATCAGCACCACAAGTGGGACGAACACTGTTGAGAATTTTCAACCCTGACAAGCTGTTTAAAGGAGACATATTATGCCCGCTTTTCCACAAGTTGACACAGTTCCTTGAGGTCTTAATGAAATGTGTGTGACATGCTTGTGTCAAAATAGGATCAAGCACCACAGCACCCTTTGCACCATGTGAAGACAGCCCTGTTCTCCAGCGGTCGGTTTGAGTGCTTGTTGCTTTAAATCCAAATGAGCCACGGCTAACCCCACCTCTGTCTTCAGCGAGGTGTGCTTACACCAGTAAAGTTTATCGCTACCATAGCAACTGTTGAGCATGCCGTGAACCCTGGGAGACAATGGCTGCTGGCGAGAACACAGTGCAACCATATCGTTTTGAATCAGAGTCTGACCCAGAACAAGAAGAGGCTCCTGAACAAGTTTGAGAATTAACCCTCTGGAGTCGATAAACGCAACAGTGTGTCCGTTTGGTTTTTACTCGATACTAACCAATGGGCAGTCAGGAAGGACCTACCTATCACCTTCACAACAATGTAGTTTGAGTCAGTAGCATCCGGCAATGGCGGAGGAAAGTGTAACAGAAGCCGAAGATTTTCTATTGACGCTGGAAAGCAGCAACAACGAGGAAGAATTTGAGGGATTCGATTCAAATGGCGAAGAAGAATATAGGAATAACAGGGATCTATTTGAAGATTGGTAAGTTTATTTATTATTTCACTGTAACGGGAGTGTCCTGTTTTGGGGCTTTGTATCACTATGCGTAAATGTGACCATCTTGGCCATCTCTCTGCATAAAGTTATTTCCTTGTGTAAAAGTGAGCTCACTTACAATTAGTGTAGATGAATGGATATGTTTTGACCATTGACTATGCTGTCATACTGTTCTGTGCAGAATTGTATTTATATGTGTGTGTGTGTGTGTGTGTGTGTGTGTGTGTGTGTGTGTGTGGGAGATAGAGTATCCCCACCCCCACATCTCATTCAGGTGTGGTTGTCTGCTGCTGGGGGTGGGGGTGGGGGTGCACAAAGAAGAAAAGCAGTCACACTTTAGGTATGAATTGTTGTGTGTGGGGATCTGGAGAAAGAAAGGACAAAGGGAATGAGAACTTAAATCTTTTTTTACAGAGAGGATTCACTGTTGCCAGGGTCCTGTGCATCATCTCCCCAGCAGCCACCAGCGCCTTCTCTGCGTCTCACCATACCAAGAAGAGTCTGCTCTGTCTTGGAAGACAGAGCAAGACCCACCACCAACAGCTTCATTCTGCACAAGGAACTGTGTCTGGCTCAGCAAGCAAATCCCACAACACACAGAGCTTTCATGGAGGAACTGACTGCTGAGCTCTGTGGCAGGCCTCGCCGCACAGCTCCTGCCGCAGGAGGTGTGAGCATTGCAACAGCCAAGGCCAGCGAAAGGACACACCATGGCATGCAGGGTCTGTGATGTTCCCCTATGCTTGCAGGTGGACAGAAATAGTTTCCTGCATGGCATGACAATTGACATGGACATCACATGCACAAATATTGTAAAGTTTGATGTATAACTGTTTTTATATATAGTAAATATTTGGTTTGAAAAAAACAACCTTTTGTAATGTAATTTGCACATATCCCATGAAGCTTGCTATATAGTATGAAATCATTATTCAGTCCCATCTTAAATTCCATTCTTAATATCATGTGCAATACTACTTCTCAATATAACCTTTCAATATTACCTTGCAATATTACCTTTCATCATCATGTGGAATATTGAGCCTTTATGTATAAAAGTACAGCCCTTCTACCTCCCTCTGGAATTCAGCTCTGTGATAATCACAGCAGTCTACATCCCTATCAAGCAGTTCAATGCTAAAGTGAGGAACACAATCCCACTCTACGGAACTGTTTTGAAACCACAGACTGGCAGATGTTCTGTGTTGGAGCAAATGGGGACATTGATGAATATACAGACTCTGAAGCAGACTACATCTCCAAAGGCGTTGATGATGTCATCCCGAGGATCAATGTTAGTTTCCCCAACCCAAAGCCCTGGGTTAATGGTGGTGTCCATGCTAAACCATAGCTCTGACCCCAGACGCATTTGGTGTGGATTTTGAGTCGGTTTGAGGCGAGCAACACCACTCCTACAGCGAGGCTAGCTGAAGACCAGGACGACTGCTCTCTGTCCCTAACCACGGCTGACGTGATGAGAGCTCTTAAAAGAATAAAGCCACGGAAGTCTCCAGGGACGGACGGCTTTCCAGGCCGTGTACTTAGAAGGGGCACCGACCAGCTAGCGGAGGTATTCACCTATATATTCAACTTCTCCCTATAACAGTCTGCAGTCCCCACCTGCTTCAAAAAGACCACCATTGTCCCCGTACCGAAGAAACCTTCCATCACCTGCCTGAATGACTACTGCCCTGTAGCACTGACCCCCATCATCATGAAGTGCTTCGAGCAGCTAGTCAGAACCCACATCTGCTCCACCCTTCCTGACACCTCGGACCCCCTTACATTTTCATACCATCCCAACAGATCTACGGACGACGGCATCGCCCTGACAGTTCACACTGCCCTCTCCCACATGGAGATGGGTAACACATAAGTGAGGATGCTACTCATTGACTACAGCTCAGCATTCAACACTATTGTGCCCGTCAAGCTCGTTCTCAAGCTCAGGAGCCTGGGGTTAAACTCCTCCCTTTACAGCCCCTCAGGGCTGCGTACATAGTCCACTCCTGTACACGCATGACTGTGCAGCCACATGGCTCCAGCACCATCCTTAAGTTCACGGATGACACCAACATCCTTGGTCTCATCACCAACAATGATTAGGCTGCCTACAGAGAGGAGGCCAGGGCAACAACATCTCTTTAGTCTCTGCAAGACTAAAGAGGTCATGCTCCCCTACACATCAAGCTGAAGTGGAGAAAGTCTCACTCAGGTAGTTACACACCTTGGTGCGGTATCATTCTAATGCTGCCCCACAGGATGTAGGGAGGGGCGCCTGAATCTGAACCACTCGCTGAAACACATAGGCAGCCCACAAGGAACTGACTGGGTTGTCTTATTTCAGCGCTTTTGAGTTGATAGGCACTCCAGATACCCAAATGTAACATTGAAGCACTGAAAAAGTGAGTTGTCTTTACAAACAAATTCTACACAAATCCTCCCAGAATAGACAGCAGATCTATGTGGGAGAGTGATCATTTTGGGACACCTCGGAAACCTTCACTTAATTTCACTCTAATCCTAGCTATCTTGCTGTTTACCAACAAGGGGTTAAACTTAGCAATTTTGAATGCTAGATACTTGTTCTATTAACCTAGCAATTATGAGTGCTAGAAACATAGTCTATTCAAATCTTACTGTAGTGTCAGCGATACGTTGTTGTTTCACTCTTTAAAAAAAATGTACTTTTATTGTAAGAAGCTTTGGACACAACCGTCTGCCCTATATGTCAGTGTAAATGCAAATGAAATTAAAAGTGCCGATGCTTAGCGGAATGTGCAAAAGAATAATACAAATAACACAAATTGGAGGAAGACAGACAACTAGTTAGAAGTAAACATAATCTTTGGGAAAATAGTAAATAGATTTATGCATTTATAAATGTTTTTCATCCATTGCCTCAGATTCACCCATTCATACGCAGTGTCAACCATGCAAGGTGACAGCCAGCTCGTCGGGAGCAGTTGGGTTTAGATGTATTGCTTAGGGACACCTGGACACTTAGCTAAGGGATCACACCAGCAACCTTCCGGTTGGCAGACAATCTCTCTACCTCCAAAAATCAGTGTGGTTCTCTAATTTATTCCACATACACAGAAAACTATAAATACATGCCCCCTCCCCCCAACCTTAATAAGGAAGAACATCTAAGGCTACATTCACACTGCAAGCCTTCATGCTCAGTTCATATTAATTGCTCAGATGATTTTTGCATGGAGGCCACTGAAGTAAGCGTTTATGGTCTACAAGTTGATGTGCAGTGGAAGCCAGATGATAACGTGGATGAGGAGAAGGGGAGACACATTTTTAACTATGGCTTTTTTAACTAACGGCTGCTACTTCTGTGAGGAGGATGTGTGTGTGTGTGTGGATACGGAGTCAGAGCCAGGAGTCTCTCATCTCTATGAAGCTAACTAGTGTCCTGCCACAGACAACCTCCATCACAGCCGTCTTCCATGTTTGTATTCACTGACTCCCGCCAGTGCAGAACTGTGACAAATGTTGATCGAGAGTGACATAAAAGTCATTTAAAGATATGGCCGTTCACACTGAGGTCGCATTGCAAAACAAATCAGACCTGTATGTGATTGAGGACCAGGATTGCAAAGATCATGTCACATGTGAGCAGATCTGAGTCACATATGAGCAAAAAGAAATCTGATTTGGGCCACTTTTGCCTGCAGTGTGAACTTAGCCAAAGATGCTGTACTCTTATTGACTCCATATGTGTGTGCGTGTGTATGTGTTGTGTTGTAGTGCGTAATTACGTTTTGCGGTGGAACATAAATGGCTGTGTGTGGTGCTTCCAGACGTCTATTCGGAGCTGTCCAATGAGGGCCTAAATAGACATATATCCTGCTAGTTTGTTTGAATAAGCAGATATCAGCCCATTAGCTAGACCTTGGAGAAATATTGCATAACACCAACAGTGATAGGGTTATACTCAAATCATGTGTTGACCCAAACCATGTAAGGTAGCCATGCTTCAATAACATCAATTGTGATTGTCACAGGGCAGTCAAGAGGTACGTGGGAAATGGACGCAAATGCAGGCAGCGGGATGAACTTAAATTATGTGACAAGGTGACAAGTAGCACAGGAACTGAACAACTAAGACGAGAATCCGACAGGGAACACAAGGTTAGGGCATGTACAAATAGGGAGATGCTAACAAGGGAAGGGGAGACAGGTGCAGAGAATCAAGGGCGGGGAAACAACACAGGAATAAGTGGACTACGAAATAAAACATGAAACAATGAACAACCAGATAAACTCTAAACACCAGATCAAACACGACACAATAACTAAACGGATTTGCAATGTTGATTGTCAACGGGGAATTGACAATCAACAAACGAGAAACAGGTGAACAAAAAATGGGCGACTACAAACTACAGGTGAGGCACAGGGTCCAAAAGGCACATGAACAAAACAAAACACAAACAACCAGCAGGGGAACAACACATGGAAGGAGGGACTGGTGGGGGCGAAGACAGAAACACAACAAAGACATGGGCGATGAAACAAAGTATAACACCTAGAAATAATAATAGTCCAGCAGGGGGTGCAAAAAGCCCAAAACATAAATCGCTTGAGGGGGACAGAGATAGACTGTGACAGTTATAAGCAACCAATAAGGGGTTAACTCTGCTTACCTCAGAACAGGGGAGCAACCGGTGAAAGCACAGTTTCCTTTTCTTTGAGTAGTACAAGCCTTCATGTGTGTGTATTGTACAGTGAAAGGTATAAAGCCTCCATTTTAGAAAATGCACTGCTCCAAATTGAAAACGCCAACCATCCTTTCGCAATAGATGAGTGAAGATTTGTCGCACTTAACCAGTCTACATTTAGTGGAAACCTTTGAGACCGCCAAGTCAGATGAGGCTAAGGCTCAGTTCAGTCACCATCTTCCCCCACAAGCTCCATCCCAAACAGCCATCTCACCCCACCACTGGGTTCTGCCCACCACCCCTAAACAGCCACTTCTGATGACTTGGCTTGTACTGCAAATCCACTATTTACTTACTTAAGGAGCAGCTTTCTCTTTTATTGGGCAGTAACATCTTTAACAAACTGGCACTCCATTCATCAATGTGGTTATATCTTACATTGAAAAGGCAAATCGTGTACATCAAAAGTCATCACACTCACAGTTAAAGGTGCAGTATGTAGAAAGTAGTGGCATCTAGCCCCCCATCATAAGTATGTTTTAATTACTGTTCAAAACCCATGAAAAAAATGTATTCTTTATATCATGTGCACTACTTCCTCTTACCATTATTATTATTATTACCCTTTTATTACACTTCCATTATTGCCAACTTGTTTTGCTGACTGAATATCTTATCTTAACTATATTTTTATACTTCTCCTAGGCTTAGACTCACTGTAAATTTGTAAATGTGTTGTTTAATTTACATTTTTATTTTTCCACTGTTTATTTCTCTATTGTTTTATTCTATTGCTATGCAACATCTGGCACAAGAATTTCTATCTTATCTTATCTTATCTTATCTTAACATTAACAATCATAATCACTATCTGACTTTTAAGTTTGTATGTTTTACAGAATAAATAACTGAATACAGTTTAGAAATCTATCAAGGAATCCTCATCACCTGATAATTAGCTTCTCAAAGCTGTCGTAGTCGATGACATAATTTTGGAACTACCTTACAGGCCACTGTAGCTTCTCTTATGTTGTTGGAAAGGGAGGGGTGAGGCTATGCAGTTGGCTGCAATCTGCAACTGCACCTTAATACTGTATGATGCCACTTAATCATACACACTGCACCTTTAAGACTGCACTGCACCTTTAAGATTTTAAGACTTGCTTGTTCAATTAAATTCCTTGTTCATATAGATTTAATGAAAACTTGACATTTTTATACAACTACTAGTACTACTCCTACTACTACTATGACTATTACTGCTGCTACTACTACTACTGCTCCTCACTTTATACTCACATAAAGTTAATACTAGGTGTGCAACACAGAGAACAACAGGGTATCTAGATGTATTCAATTTTGAACAACTGTAGGATGGGGCTTGATGGGGGCTTTCCACCCTCTTAGCATGCAGTAGAGCCTGGTATTTTACAGCCAAGGGAAGTTTACTGGAAGGGAAGACATTTTGAAAAGACCAGATGTAGTCCTGCCAGCGCACCCGGGCTACCTCAGGGATACAAAACGCTCCTTGGCAGAAGCTCAGGAATTGTGGAATCTACACAGCAGAGTTCTAGCGAGCAGTCTGGCCTCCAAACATTAAAAAGACAAACGAAACAATTCCTGAAGCTGAAACTTCTAATGCTGGAAAGGACAGTTTAAGTGCACATGAGGACACCACAAAATGTAAAACAGTTGGTGGGCATCACTGCTTTACCACATCGCATGTCCCACGATCTCTCCAGACTCACTGTAGGCTCATTTGACTTTAAAACACTATTAAGTCACATTTCAAAGTGCTACACACACCAAAAATACACACGCAGCACACCCACACTCTCTGAAGGAAGCTCTAAAATGTAACCAAACACTTCAATCAAAAAACAACAAACACATGACAAGGAATGTGACATAGTGTACATTGAGCCAATCAGAAACAAGCTAGTTCAATAGCCATCAGAGATGGTGACACCCCCTTCAGTCATATTTTACAGTTTGATTGTTTAAGAGTTTGCCAATAATCATTTGTCAAAACTAACATTGCAAACCAAATATTATCAAATAACACCAACATAACTGTTGGACTGGTTTGTTACATCATCAGTACCCCCCCACCCACCAAGACCTTCACTCACCGCTGCCCAAGGCAATATTCTTGGGGAGAGCACAGACATTCTGCTGCTAAACACGTGACCATCATGTTGCTATATGCGCCACGCAAAGAAATGATTGGATTGCATCTATACAGCGCCTGACACGGTGGTGCCAACCATGCAAGGCAACAGCCAGCTCATCGGGAGCAGTTGGGGTACGGTGTCTTGCTCCGGGGTACCTCGACATTTAGCTGGGTGGGGGGGGGGGCGGGGGTCAAACCAGCAACCTTCCAGTTGTTCTAAGTCCTGCATTGAAGAATGTTACTTAGCATCAAAATATACTGAATGTACGCCACCCCCCCACCCCCCCAGACGAAAAAAAAATGTTTTGTGTGTGTGACTCCCACTCCCCAAGAAAGAAAATATATACATTCTTTGTAAGATACTTTGAACGAAACATAAATATAAAAGAAATATAAAACTATATCCATTTTATTTGGTAGCATTTCATAGAGTGACTTAGACTAAGTGAATTAGACTAATTGCATTAGCACTGTGAGGTGAAGTTAGAGGCCCCTACCTCGGGCTTGGAGTCCCCTCCCCCCCACCCCCCCATCCCCCCACCCCACCTCCTACTTCTGTGTGTGAGTCTGAGAGATTCCCAGCAGGCAGTAGCTGGCCTGCTCACACACTAGACATGATGTACTTAATGTGTGCAAATGAGCGATCGAAAACCAATCACGCAAATGTCACCCGGAAAAAATTGGGGTGTAGCCCCGCCCTCCGGGAAGATGCTGCCCGAAGCGGCTGCCCATGTCGCCCGTATCTAAAACCGCCCCTGCAATATACACATACTGCTGGCTTGTGAAGTCCCCCTGGGGTATTAGTATTTGTATTATGTATTTGTCATTTTAATCTGCAAAGTAGCTAGTAACTAAAGCTGTCAGATAAGTGTAGTGGAGTAGCCTAAAAAGTACAATATTTGCCTCTGAGATGTAGTGGAGTAGAAGTATAAAGTAGCAGAAGATAGAAATAGTCAAGTAAAGTACAAGTTTACTTAAAGTACAAGTACCCCAAATTTGTACTTAAGTACAGTACTTGTGTAAATGTACTTATTTACTTTCCACCATTGCTCCTGAGTCACTGCCGCCCATAAATTGCACTGAAATGCTTGACAATGTCCTTGGATTCCAGTCAGACAAACATTCACCATACCCGTTAGTTTGCTGCTCAAATGGCAACCTCTTCCTGGTCTTTGTATAAAACATATATGTATTGTGGGATGCCTGTACATGCCTGTTACGAAATACCAAATAGCATTAATATGCTCTATGGGATTCTCTGACGTTTTTGTATGGAACCGCTTGCATTCAGGCGAGGGTGGCGAGCCACATTCAATAGTAATGCTCTCCCACGAGCTACAATTCATGTCAGATTGAGCAAATCGATTTTTTCTATACAGTTTCAATACTCATTTCAGGAATTACTTGCACTTTAGTGCCTTTTGAATGTGTGCTTTGTGTTTTCACTAATGCAAAAAAAGTTGTAATTATTGTTTACTAGTCATTCTGCTGTTGTCAAGTTATAGCCCTGTTATCTTTTAATACAAATCTAAACTGTTATGCCCTCATTGTTGTACATTTTTCCCCATGGTATCGAAAATGGTATATCGATATCGATACTTTTCAAGGCAGGCCTATCGTACCGAAGTTAGAAATGTCAGTATTGTGACACGATACACCCCCCCCCCCCCCCCCCCCCCCCCCAACCCACTTCCCTCCGTTTACAGCAAAACAACGCTTCCCTCCTGGCCTCCTGGACAGTGAACCGCAGTGGTACATACACACACATGCACGTATGTACGCACACACACACACACACACACACACACACAACAAGTACAAGATATTGGCTTGCACTTCACAGTCGATTATAAGCAAACAAACAAAGCTTTTAAAAATTTCTCTGAAGACGCACACCGCCCACCTTCCCCTCGCACAATGCAGAGGAGGCTAGATAATAGCCAAATAACAAAGTAACGCTTGGACCAAATATACAAACCACATCAAACCACCACCAATAAAAGTTTAACAGTCAACAGACTGTGTATTTAAAGGTACACACTTTGGACTTACATATTCAAGTTAAGTCATTGAACAAAAACAAACAAGATTCTGTAGGGGAATTGTTACAGGAACACATAATATGGTTAGTTTCATATCGTGATTTAAAGACTGTGTGAAATGTCAAACCAGTATGACACTCATGCGACAAGTAAAACACGGATATTCGGGTGGGACAACAAAATGTAGAACAGATGCCGTTTGACACTTGAGGATTTCATTGGTGCCTCCAGTTTACATTTAGGTGTTACTCTATGATTGGGGTCACGAACGGACATTTAAATAGAACAGAGACGATTTAGTTACACTTTGATCAAACGCTGGGAAGCGACTTCAATCCCCAACGGGAGACACTAGTTAGCAGAAGACTGTGGCAACAACCACTTTGTTTCATAGGGGGGGGGAACACACAGAGTGCTCATACATGCTGTACATTACAACAACATTAGACACATGACATCCGACTTCTGTTTCCTGGGAGACGCTTATTCTGCTGGGCTGCCACTAGCATGTTGGCTCTGTGCTTAGCGTCACGTCTGCCATCATGGTTGTGCAGGGTTTGAAATCAGATGCAAGAAGAATAATAACTGATATTAATCTTCTTCCATTCTCTGGGACTGAGAGGACATTTCACATTTTTACAAGCGAAGCGTTAAGATAAAGAGATATTGATTTATGCTCAAGCCAAAAGCCAACAGCCATGGCAAGTATGCAGAAGAAACTAAGAAGTGATAATGATGGTTGTCAGTCAAGACAAGAGGCCAATAAGGAATATCAACACTGATATGACAATATGGCGATTTGATTTGTATTGATTGGTCCGAAGCAATATTGCAAGCATTGTATTTAAAAGTAAATCCGGCCTAATCTCACTGGAAGCAAAGAAATTAATAATATCCCTCTCACGTCTATTTTCTCCACAGCTGTATATGTGTGTGCTTGCAACATGTGTAAGTGTGTGTGTGTGTGTGTGTGTGTGTGTGTGTGTGTGTGTAAATAGACTATCCCTTGTGCATCTTTGACCTCAAAAACATCAGACATCACGGTATCACACGTGTGGTTCTGCCGTATGTGTGACCTCTCTAGCACCCCCGTCCAAGTCACTTACACTTTGCATTGACAAGAACAAAGCAGCGGTAACGGCTGGCTTATTACCAACTCTTGCAAATGCTCAAATGTGTGTGTGTGGCTTTATGTAACATATGCAAACATTTAACATGTTAACGCTCAAATTGGTGCATGGGGGGCACGGCACGCCGCCCTTGGAGACGACAGTTAGAACGTGCCAGAAACAGCGTGTGCTTTGGCTGCAACGTTATTGTAGCCTACGATTTAGTTGATGCCATGTAGGGAAGTAATGCATGTTCTAACCATGAATGAGTTAGGAGTTTACACATGTGGAACCAAGGGGTAGGATTTTTTGAACAGTCAAATATGAGTGGTCTTAGAATGAACCCATAGGTGGCATTCAATTAAAATGAGACAAAACAACATGGGAACAATAATCGAAGACTATTTCCACCTTCATTACGGCTTGGCTGAACAAGCACATTGGGGCAAATAGAGGGGGAAAGATAGGCACCAATAAACTACACTATACTACAAACTAAAAAACATCAGCCGAACATCTGGTATTCTCTTATTTGGAAACACGATTCTACACAAACACTGATAAAACAATCTGCCACCTACTAGGGCTGGACGATGTGGCCAAAATCTATCTGAATATACATTTTCACGATAATTATTATGATAGAAGTCAATGAATTAATGTGATAATGCCACAGAACAAAAACTGTCCTTCAACTGCAAAGAACACCCACTAACATCGTGGATGTTAGTGGACCGTGCACCTACAAACTAATGTGATAACTATGAAACCTTCCAGCTATAAAACTTTATTTTAAAAATAAAAGCGTAATAAAAGCCAAATGCCGTAAATGTAAAGAAAAATGGCAAAAATAAATCAATGTTGTCCGCACGTAAGTTTCCACTCACACCGTCAAGCGATCATTCAATCTGTCATCTCATCAGCCTCATCACCTCCACCTGTTTCCCTGTCAATTGCCCCTCCTATATAAGCTCCTCCTTTCCACACACTCGCTGTCAGATTGTATCTTCGCTCTATGTATTCAAGACTCTCCAGCAAATCCTCTGATGGATACCCGTTGCCGACCATGCCTGTCCACGACTTACCTGCCTCTGACTCCTGGAGCACGCCAAAGCCTTCTGTCCCCGACCTCGATTCCTGTCTGCCCGTACCTGTGGCTGTTTGGTGAACCTCCGCTTCGACCTCGATTCCCGGCTTCATGATCATCCGTCTGCCTTCTACTTCCCGGTACCTCCACCCAGCTGATTACCCACCCGGCTCTGGACCTGCTACCACCACCACGACGTCTTCTGCCTCGTCCCTGCCGGTACCGCAGCCCCCACAGGAGGGATCGTGTGAGAGTTCTCCCCCTCAGCCACACTCACTGTGTCCCTGCTGCAACGTCAGCTGTGTCCCTGCTGCAACATCACCTGTGTCCCTGCTGCAACGTCACCTGTGTCCCTGCTGCAACGTCACCTGTGTCCCTGCTGCGACGTCACCTGTGTCCCTGCTGCGACGTCACCTGTGTCCCTGCTGCAACGTCACCTGTGTCCCTGCTGCAACGTTACCTGTGTCCCTGCTGCAACGTCACCTGTGTCCCTGCTGCAACGTCACCTGTGTCCCTGCTGCAACGTCACCTGTGTCCCTGCTACAACGTCACCCTAGTGTCCCCTGCTGCAACGTCACCTGTGTCCCTGCTACAACGTCACCTGTGTCCCTGCTGCAACGTCACCTGTGTCCCTGCTGCAACGTCACCTGTGTCCCTGCTGCAACGTCACCTGTGTCCCTGCTGCAACGTCACCTGTGTCCCTGCTCCAGCGTCACCTGTGTCCCTGCTGCAACGTCACCTGTTTCATACTACCCTGTACCGTACCTGAACTTTGAGTCAACGTCATTTCCAAACGCCTCCTGTGTTGTGCTGTATTTGGGTCCTAAACACACCCGTTACAAATGTTCACGTTTTATTTATTAGCAATCTCTGAAAATTGAACTACTTCCTCTTTCGCCAACATTAGAGGCTGGCCCGGGTAGGTGGAGTTCCCCGATATATAATTTATATTGAAAAAACATATCACCACTATCAAGGCAGATTTGATAAGGATTCATATTGATAATTAATCAAATACCACTACAGTCATATGTATTTCTTGTTTGCTTCCCACTCACTGCCTCCTCTTTGCTTCAAATCCGACTTTATAGAACTGCTCACACAACGGCATTAAGACCAAGCGCTTCAGCCACTTTCCACTTCATGGGTCATTTCTTTGTGGAACTTTGTTAAGGGACAAACAATATTTTTCCAAAAAAAATTACCAGCATGAATCCACTTCCAAGACAAGCTCTGCATTTACTACTCAGGATGCTAATTCAGATCTTTTTGCGTGCTATAGTAGTTTTGGAAATTACTGTATTTTATTTGGGGTTTTTTTTACCGTTTAACAGATAGTGTTAACCTGTAAAAGATATACGCTGAACGGTTAAACAGAGAATGAGGTTGTTCAGTGGATGTAAATGCAGGAAAAGGAACCACACTTTTAAAAAGTTTCACATGTGTTTCCACGGTTCTGAACTCTTCAGTAAGGGGCTTTCTGCCCCTTACTGAAGAATTATATTTCAAGTACATTAAGCAGTTGATGTTTAAAATAAATTGCGACCAAATATAACCAGTAAAAGGCCAGAGCGTGTCTGTGGCATTTCGAGTGCCACAGCGGTGACACCAGCCTTCTCTTTCAAAGTCCATTCGCTGGAGGGATGCGTAGGGATGTGCATGAATTTCATCTTATGCACATGCCGTGTCCAAGCACAACCACTTTATACTTACAGACACTAATGAAATTAAATGAACCGCTGCCAGACACGGCACGGCGCTTTGACCTCGGCAGCACGCACACAAAATAAACATCTAAATAAACACAAGTACTCAAAAGGAAAGGAGCCCTGTGAATGTGACTCATTGGCAGGAGGAAGATGGCTTTGTCGGTTTGATGTCCTTGGCAAATCTACTTGCTTGGCATACAACAGTTGTTGAGATAAACGTGTGATTGCTTTCCTTGCTTTCCGTATAGCCACCGGGGCTTGGCCATCTTTCCATAGATTTTCGATTGGTTTGGAGAGCTATAGTGAAACACAGTGGTGAATGGCAAGATATAAGCAGCACATGTTATGTGTGTGTGTGTGTGTGTCTCAGTGTGCAAGTGGCACAGTGAGTCAATTATGAAATAAATTCCTTTTAGCATAACCAGCCAGATATACAGCATGCATATCGTCACATCCGTGATGGATGTCAATAACAGGGTAAGTCCTTCGCCAATCTGCAAAATGGGGTCTCACTTTTAACGTTTTACTTTTATACGTTTTAACGTATAAAAGTCCAACCTTTTATTAACACTGAGCAGATTGAACCCCCCTCTAATCTCAGCAGCAACCTGACTGTGCATGCTTGGGCATGTGGGCATACACATAGCGTGTGTGTGTGTGTGTGTTGTGTGTTTTGTGTGTTTTTGTCGGTGTATCTGTGTGTGTGTATTAGGGATTTAACAGTGACCAGTTTAAACACTGTTTTTACATACCTATAACATACAATAATGCAAAATAACTGCCAGATATTGAAAGTTCAAGGAATGCTGAAAAAAGGGGCAAAAGCACTTACTCAGTACATTTCTTTGACACTTTTACAGCCAAAACAACAAAAGTGGTCCAGGCGGCCTGTTTGAGGCTTAGGTGTTAAAGGGTTAATGATGAAACCATGGTAAAACTCCAGATGGGTAGTAGAACCGCGTCGAAAGTGTTTAATCATAAAAACCGTCACTGTTCAACTGTGATTGATTACTGCGATAAGACTGACATGAACACTGCCCAGCATCAACCAAAGTAAGCGACAGTCTCCCAGACGCACGTGTGCAGGCGCTGCATGCAACGTGGGTTTGTTTACAATGTCATTATCAGACAACATGGAGTAAATCAGTGACATCGCTCTGGATATTTTTAATCCAGCTAAGATGACAAAATTTGTGTGGGCGCATTTTGGGTCTTTCAAGAGTGTTGACAGCTGCAGCTTTAGAGAAAACACTCGAATGTTACACGTATGGGAGAGAAGCCAGACCCAGTGCCACGGGGGGCGGGAGGGGGCAGTTGTGTTTTCTGCCTCCCCAGTTTAAGTTTTAGTTACCCAAGAAAAATGGGGAAAACAACAAAAATATTGGCAGTGTTATTATATATCATATTTTGTCAAAATTGCCATTGGAAAGAAATGCAGAAACAGGCATTTTCAGCACATATTAACAATACCGCTGATAACGGTAATACTGATAACTGTGATAATTTTGGTGACGATAATCGTGATATGACATCTTCATAGCATTACATTACTTGTGTGTATGTGTGCCTGTGTGTGTGTGTGTGCGTGTGTGACTGACAATGTGCAGGCCAACGAGGGCGCTGCATGGCGGCGGCGGCAGCCCGACACACAGCTGGAGCAGGAGAAGCGGCCCTTTGTGTCTCGGCAGAAGAACACTCGCCGTTGCCTCGAGAAACATCACATCCCGAGAGTCGTGTGTGTCTGTGCACCGCGGCTGAGCTGAGGCAGGCGATGGTACATTTCACCATGGGGGGGGGGGGGGGGATTGTGTTTCAAACTGCTGCAGCTGAGAACATGACTCACTCCACTTGTACTGCTCAAAGAAAAATAAACACGTCCACACTCCAAGTCGATTTCTTTTTACCTTTTTTTCTTTCTGCGTTTGTTGCAGCATTAATGCCTCCGGCGACGTCCATGAATCCACCTAATTCCCTGCACTTCTACCCACTTGCGAGCCAACTGACAAATCCAGCCTGCACATCAGAGCAGGCCCCGGAGCCCGAATCAAGGTCAGCTATTATGAACGCTGGGACACATTCCAGCACAGAAAAACTGCCAAGCATTCTGAAGGAGAGACTTTCCCTTCACACACACACACAGACACAGACACACACACACACACACACACACACACACACACACACACACACACACACACACACACACACACACACACACACACAGACACACACACACACACACACACACAGACACACACACACACACACACACACACACACACACAGACACACACACACACAGACACACACACACACACACACACACACACACACACACACACACACACACATGCAACAACAACAACAAGTTGCAGAAGTGTTGAACATTTAACTGTTGTTATAATTGTACGCACACACACACACACACACAAAAGACATCTTGCTCGCTCTCTCCTAAAACTTGGAGGGGGGGTGGGGGGAGGACATTTATTCAAATTCAACACACTCCAACTACCTCCTCTTACGTAACCAAACCGATCCCACAGCTGCAAGTGGACGCTGTCCTGAAAGGGAGGTTCCACTGGAGAGGAGAGAGAGCAAGAGACAGAGAGAGAGAGAGAGAGAGAGAGAGAGAGAGAGAGAGAGAGAGAGAGAGAGAGAGAGAGAGAGGAGAGAGAGAGAGAGAGAGAAAGGGAACAGTTTAGGGCAAAAGCGCTGAAAAAGCCAACCAGAGACAGTCAGCTACTTCAGAGTTCTCTATAATTTGAGAGAGCGGATTGAGTCGGGGAGAAAACCGAAAGTCGGTTTTCTGTTGGCAAGAAAGAGTGTGACAGATGGAAGCATGGGGGGTGGGTCACAGAGGGAGAGAGGGTGAGAAATACAGAGAAAAGGACAAAAAAATTGAATTAACAAATAAAAAGTGGCCTTGGCATTGGGGGATGTGTGTGTGTGTGTGTGTGTGTATGTGTGTATGTGTGTGTGTGTGTGTGTGTGTGTGTGTTCCGAGCGCGTTGGCACCGGGACAGAGGCGGGGGGGGGGAGAGGGCCACACTTGGTGCAGTGCAGCCATAGCCTTACATAAGGGGCCTCGCTGTTGGAAGGCCACCAACGGCCCTCAAAGGTGAAGGGCCCTGAACCCACTCACCCATCCACCAAAGCACCCACCCACCCCACCCACACGCCCACCACCGCCACCACCCTCAATCCCCACACACAACAGAAGCGGTCATAAAGTGAAGGGCGGGGGCACGGAGATAAGCATCAAAACATCATATGCAGCCATTGTGTGCAGAGTGGTTGGGGTGTGGGAGCGGTCGGGGAGGGAAGCCATTCACGCTGTGGATTGTATACAGTCAATGGACTGCATACAGCCACGGTGACGACGCAGAGCACGCTGTGCATATTATGGCACGGATGCACCCACGCACACACATATTCACACACATGGACGCAGGGTCGCCGGCAGCAGACATAAGGCTTCCTGTTTTCCGCATTCCTTGTAGACGCAGACACACGCACACAGTACTGCGTACATAGTACATGTTACATGGTAATAGTGCATTTACATTGACACAATGGTGCAAACAAGTTGTATCATCATGTAGGGGTGGGTACGTAAAAAATAAATCTGAAGCTATGCTACACTGGTCAGTGTAGCCTAGCTTCTGCTGCACTGTTACACATTAGAGCAGGTGGTAAAAGCTAGCATGCTAGAGCCCTCCTGGTGACGGCTGGTTTAACCTGTGGTGCATTGATTAGCCAGTGCACCACCCAACCCCAGACTCTAACTGGGCCAGGCGAGGCTGCTTAAACCAGCCATCAACCACACACGCTATAGTTCAGCCACTTCCATATAAAAAACCACAGCAGACGCCGACAGACCCGTAGGACCCCAACCCCAAAAGTTCCCAAAAGCCAAAACAAAGCAAATCTTGCAGACTGTTTAGTATGTAAATGACAAAGAATTGTATACATCGGGCAATTTATCTCCAAATATTAAGACCCACGCTCCAATGTTTCAGTGACCACAGCACATCGGCTACACTCGCATGTTCTGATCTATTGCGCAGCACAATCAAGCATCAAAGCCAACTTCCACAACTAATATCCTCATTTAACTGGAAATCTGTCATATTATGTGTATTAATGGACATAGTATGAGGTCTCTCTGTGTGATATTAGTGTGACATTTTCCAGTGGGCTGTCAGTGAAATAACCGCCAGGCATGGAAAAATTACGCACTGTCGACGTGGATGCTATGTTCAAGCAAAACAGAAGTAAATAAATAACAAGACAGATGCCAGCGCAGCGCCATCCTGAAAGATTGCAGTTTGACCTGGATTTAGTTGAGTGAGAAGTGGGGTGGAAAGGTGCACACTGTTGGCATAACAAACACCCGTTCTGCCTATCAGTCAGACATCCATAGGAAGAGCTTCTCTTCTGGCAGGACCAGTCACGAGGCTGCTTACCCTGGCTGACCCCGGCCAAGTACACCAGGGACAGGACAGATGAAGGCTTTTTCCCATCCCTCTCTCTTGTTACATCTTGTTCTCTCTCTCTCTACTCATCTCTACCTCTCTCTCTACTCCTCCCTCTCTCTACCTCTCTCCCTCGACCACTCTCTACCTCTCTCTCTCTCTCTCTACTCCTCTCGCTCTCTACCTCTCTCGTACTCAATCTTGTTCTCTTTACATTAATAATTCAACCCTGTCCAAGCTTGAAAGTGTTTGCCCAACTAGTTTCCTTACAGCTGGGGGAAAAAAAGCGTCTGCCAGTCAGCCAGCTGGTCAGCGGTCCTTAAGCTCCTTGCATCAGAACTCCACTGCACATAAAGGCTGGTGGTTCACACCCAGAAGACGAGACTAAATTACCCCCGGCTTAGAATTTGTTTCATCATGTCAAAACAAAACCGTTTCTATAGTTACATGACACATCGGGATTCCATTTAGGGATCTGTGGCATGTGCGCTGCAGTACCCGCCGCGGCCAAAATTGCGTCTTAAAAACGCTGTCTGCTCTCTAACATCCGCAGATTCTTGGCAACGCGTGGTGTCAACAAGCAATATCACTCTCTGGCCCGTGTGTTCAGAGCAGTAAACATTTTGCTGTGAAGGTACAGCAATCCGCTAAGACTGTCATAAAACCAAAGCAGCAAAGCGACCTTGTGGGTGTTTTTACATTGCACATAAAAATAAATCACATCAATGTGTGTCCATAATCCTGTAGTTAAAACCATGTAGTTAATTAATATGGTATAGCCTACACTTCCAAACCCTGCATAAAAAACTGCATTATCACCAGACAAACCTGAATATGCATACAGTGAAGCTGATGTACAGGCAATGGCACACAATGCTACAAAGGTGGAGACTAAATGTTGATTCACTGATCGGCCGATCAAAAGAAAATGTATCCATTACATCCAGCTAATCGTCTAATCAATTTAGTTCTTCCTGGCAGTACATCAGACAAACCATGCACATTTAAGACAGATTTAAAATCATCATATTCCTGTAACTTCAGGCTTTTGCCATTCGCCCGACTTCCAGACTTAATATTAGTAATGTCAACAAATTGAAAAATGTATTAAATCAACAATAAAAATAGTTAGTTGCAGCCCCACATCATTTGACACATCCCCATACAACTCAAAACGGTGTTGAATTGTATCTGTATCTGTAGTTCCAGGCTAATGAAGCCTTGCAGAGATTCCTCTGGAAAAGTACCACTGGTATCTCTGCACAGTGGTCTATTGAATATGTTAACCGCTAACCTCCTCCTACATTGAATAGCTGATATATAAGTGTAAAGATGCAAGCGGTGACCTGGCTGTTCTGGGAGCAAAATGTTCCCCTGTAAATGTTTTTTATATATAGGCCCAGACAAAACAAATGGTATTGAGTGACAAATGTTGCTCACGTGTCTGCTTCCGATGCAGGGTGTTATATTTCAAACTAAATGTCTATATTGGGTTTTCTATACAACTCGTGTGTCGAGCGGGAAATGTCCTGATGTTGAATTGCCATAAAAAAAATAAAGATACCACAAGACTGGAACATGAAGTGCATAATGTGGCTTGTGAGGCAACCCAGTGACTCTCTGTGACTGGGTTGGCGTGTAGCAAAAATGAAGGGATGCCAAAAAAGCGTCAGTACAGTAACCCAGTGCTAAACCCAAAGACCTATGAATGTCTACCATCCCAGTGTAGCATTCATCTTGGTTGCAACTTTGCTCCTTCCAGCAAAGCTCTCATTGGTATGCTTCCCAGTGAGCGCTGTGTGAGGGCTGAATCACACTGCCCCCCTCATCACCAATGTTCCTCTTAGGATCACCAGGATCTGGCTTGGTGTAGGCTATACAAACAGACTTCAAAAAAAGACTTCGACAGATCCTAAACATTGGCTTTCCTTCTGTGACCCCCCACACACACACACACACACACACACACACACACACACACACACACAAATAAAAAGTTAAGTTAAGTTCTAAAAAGTTTAGTTAAGTTCTAAAAAGTGGGTATGGTGGAACAATTAATCAAAATATTATCGTCCAAATCGTAGGAGCCACAATTTTTTCATTAGGGTAAAATGTGTGTTATTATTAAAATGTGTATAACATTCAATGATTGCTTATGACTAGGGATGCACCGATACCGATACCAGTATCCAGTATCCGGTCCGATACTGTGCTCATGTACTCGTAAAGGCCGCCACACACCGGGCCGAAAATCAGGCGTCGGAGAGTCTTGAGAGGTCGGTGACATGAGTCTCTTTGGTGTGTTCGGTGAGGTCGGCCGTCGTTAATGTCGTCAGTTCAGTCGTTCAGTCTGACCAATCTGATTGGTGGAGGGCTATCCCTTGACTAGCAAATCAGTGAAGCCCGGAAGTGAGGATGGTAAACATACCAGATAAACAGTGAAAAACCACTTATTACGTTTTCTCCTTATTTTTCGCTTGCGACATCTTTCTTCTTCCAAAAGAAGAAGCCCGAGAGCTGACAACACCAGTATCTTCGTATCACGATCCATCGTTTTAATTAGATTTTTCCGTTCAGCGAGTAATTACAACTACAATCCTTCTTGACTACTCACTCTCTGCTGACAACAATGACTGATGACAGCATGCTGTGTGTTTTGGTCTAGAGAGAGGTCCTGGTATTTCCGGTTTTTCGTTTTTTTTTTAACCACAATACAGATTAGCGCCGCCTGCTGTTTTGGAGACATTACATCTCGTCGTCTCGGTGTGTCCCTCACACTTTTTTTGACCGAGTCGGGGAGATTAATCGCCAGACTAATCTGGCGACGATCGGGCAGTCGTCTTGGTCTGTGGGCGCCTTTAAACTACTCCGATACAACTGCACCCGATACCACTTTGGCAACGCAACGTTAACCTTGTAATATTTTTAGCCAAGGAATATTGAAATAAAGAGATGCAACCGAGTTGGTGTTTATGGATGTTTAATAGCAACTGCGCCTGGTACCGAGTATCCGACTGACTACATAATAATCCTATCCTCGTGCAGCAGTCCCTCCCAGCTGCAGAGCACGAGATGTTCACCCCTCCACGTCCAGACGGCAAATGAATCGCGCGAAGCCGCCGCTGACTGAGCAGGGCGGGATGGAAATGTAAAATTTTCTTTTTCTAAAATAAATCACTGCACTAAAATAAATTAATAAATAACATATTTAGGGTGTTTTTTACTCACTTTTTGTCTCCCCCACGACGTTATTCCTCTCCTACAGCATCCATTACATGCACAGCACACGGCCAATTATGCAATTTAGGCGATGACGTCATTTAGCTACTTCTAGCGACTTTTAGGACAGCCAATAGCTACTCTCCTTACTGAGGAGTTGGCAACACTGGCCTTGTATATTACAAACCTCTCGTTAGTTGAGCAGGCAGGTGGAATGTGTGTGGCAGTGCCCTTATATTGGTTTAATTTGACTGAAATGACATGTTATCATATTATGATAACATCTTATGATATCATATTATATCATATTATGATAACATATCATTTCAGTTGTTCTGCTACAGTTGTATGTTGGATGGTTCTGAAATCAACTGAATAGGTTACATTTCAGTGAAATGTGTGGCAGTGACATTATATTTGTTTAATTTGTTCACAGTCAGAAAGTGAGGAACATCTGATGAAAATTGAAAATAAAACATGTTTTCAAAGTCATTGTTAGAACTGTAATGGTTTTATTAAGTACTCGTATCGGTATTCAGTATCGGCAAGTACCCAAATGTAAGTACTTGTACTTGTACTCGGTCTGAAAAAAAGTGGTATCGGTGCATCCCTAGTCATGACCACTGAATGGAGGCGCTGCCCTCCCACCATATCTCGAGAAGAAGTCTACTTAAACATGTTAAACCAACATTTACATTTATGGCATTTGTCAGACGCTTTTATCCAAAGCAACTTACAAAAAGTACATTTGTTGAAAGAGACAGCAATATATCGCTGTGGTACATAAAGACAAGAATAGAACAGGATTCAAGCATTCATAATTCCAAGGTTAATAGAATGAGTTTCATAATTGCTGGGTTGCCTGCATAATAGCTGGGATAAGAGCAGAAGTGCCATTCTGAGTGCATTACCAACATCTAAGAACATACAATATGCTACTGCTATTTAGAGCCAGTTAGATTAATTGGATAATGTGAAATAATTATGAAATAAACTTGTTTACTTGTACAACGTACCAGCATGTTAGTCAAAAAATCGTTCTAATTTGTTTTATTTTTGTGTGAATACATACTTCTGGGTTGAGGGACGCCGGCCAAATGAGTGTGTATATAAGTCAGTAAACTTTTGGCAAGCATGTGACCAGAAGCTGCTCTCTGATTGGCGGCTTCAGATTTTATCATGAGGCGCAGTTCACTGCGCCCTGGACACTCCCACTTTTCATCTCTTCATCCATAAATCCCCATATTGGACATTCACTATCCTATAGAACGTCTATGCTGGACTGGACCACAGGACCATATGTTTCAAGTCCTGCAGGTTTTTTCTGAATTTGGAAAATCTGCCTTTGGTTTTTTTTGCACCAACATCATGGAATTACATACACAACAAACACAACATCTAAGATGGACACTCTCAATAGTCCTGGACAATTCAAGACGAGGCTCTCAATCCACTTCACCTCAGTGTGCAATTTTGTATTGTACTCTTGTGATTTGTTTTAACTCTGTATTCTGTATCTTGTCATCATAGAAAATGAGGGGAACCTTAATGATCTTCAGTTTAAAGGGAGACACTGAGATACCTGTACATTTGCATTTGCCTAACTTAAAATCCCACATCTGTGGGATTACTTTGATTAATCTAATTTAGCTCAACAGGGCTTTTCCTGAAAAGCCCTACTTTTTAAAAAGGACATGAGCAGGATTTCCCATTGAAAGCCTCTGAAAAATGTAGTGGCTTAACAAAGGCCTGCTGTGACGTCACTTGCAGTGAGGTCACTTCCTGTGTGTACTCGGGCTGGATGATATGGCCAAAATCTGTTATCCCGATGTACAGTAGGTCATGCAATAAGGATATAAATCACAATATAGCATGTATTCTCACTCTTTGGACAAATTATGTACATATTGTAAGTCGCTTTGGACAAAAGCAAGATTTTGTCCAATTGCATTGCTCTATTGTCAACTGTAACTCATAGCATGGTGATTGACAGCTAGCTTTGTTTTTTGAAATATTCAAATATCAAGGCGAGGCTCATATACCCTCACTACACCTCATGGATATGAAAAATGCCATCAGACATCCATTTTATAGAGAACTTCAAGGTTTTGGTTTTAAGTGACTAGTATGACACATCTTAAGACCGGCCACAGAAACACAGAACATGCAGTTGTCACTTCAGCTCCTCTCTGTTCTACAATTACCCAGGATTCCCCGCATTACATCACCGTCCGTACAGGCACTTCGGCCACCAGACACCCGGCAAATAATGAATGAATGACCGACTTAGACTGGTGGGTTCACTTCTTCCTCTTCTATGGCCTTCAAGTGACACTTAGTTTGTAAAATCACACTAAAAACGATTTTTACTGCATCTACAAGGATGTGACACACTATGCGCGCGCACACACACACACACACACACACACACACACACACACACACACACACACAAATGTGCAGACACACAGTGTACAATGCGGGGGCCAAATGGCAATTAACAAATACGCTTGCTCTTACCCATAGGACATTGGTAAAGCCATCGAGATTAGATACTATAGGACCCACAACCAAACAAACACACACACACACACACACACACACACACACACACACACACACACACACACACACACACACACACACAAACATGCAGATAGGATCTAGCAGCCATAATTTCAGAGCTTCCAGCTTTTCCCTTTTGTCTATAATGTTTCACTTCCTCTGTCGTCTAAAAGGAAACCGCTGCTTGTGGTTGGCTCCTTGACAACTTGCATAGAGGAAGATGAGTGTAGGCAAAACAACTGTGAAGGCTGCAGCTGCTGGCCTCCTCATAAAGTAGGACTATACAACAGAACATCATTAGCACATTCTCCTTATATTTGACGAGCCGGGAGTGAAGCTCGACAGGGGAAGGACGAGAGAGATTTAGGGCAGTCGAGATTGTGGTCAAAAAATAAAAACCACTGAAATGTAGATAGCGTACTATTACTGGCCAATAGTACTCTATATATTATATACAGTATATTTTATAACAGCGGTATAAATTAAGTACTTTAGTGCTGCAGAGATGTCTTGGCCTACACATTTTTTCTCTCCAGATGTAAGAAAACATATTTGTTTGGAACAGAACCCAAAAAAAACACAAATTATGATTTTTTTCAGTGAAAATGAAAAATGTGATGCAAAACGTATCTTGAATATGTACGTAATAAATAGACACCAAGCACAAAGAAAAGTAGTGAGAGGGTAGAAAATGAGTCCAACATGGTGCAGCGCTGGATACACAGGCCCAGGCTCTGGCTGTGCACACCTGTCAAGTGACCACTGGCTAGGTTGATGGTTTGTTTCATGCGAGAGAAATGATTCTGGCAACCCCACCAATGGACAGTCAATCATTGAAACAGTCTTTTACTGTTTTGCCATGAAAGCAGTTGTTTCTGACAGCTGCAAGCATAGTTACCAGCATGCCAACCATAATAAAGCCCCTGTATCGGGTTAGCCAATAATTCTAGGATTTTGGTCTCACAGTCAGTAAGAGCATGTGATTTTGCCAAAAGCTTTGACAAAAACAAAGAAAATAAACAACCCAAAAAACATACTCTGCTTCTCTGCTCCCTTCCACCGCCATTGAGATGATAACGTGTGTGTGTGTGTGTGGATTCCCCAGAGATGGATTCCCCAAACAAATCATGGAGGAGATGCCCTGATTGGTCAGAAATGAGCCGGGAGCGGTCTAAACTCTGACCCCGATTCCACCAGATCGTCTGCGCTCCGTCTGCGCTCCGTCTGCGCTCTGTTCCGTCAGCGACGCGTCAACGAAGCGGATCACCACCACTCTAGTCAATGTTTGCTATTCCACCAGCATGCTCTGCGTCGCTTCAAATACGCGGCAAGACTATTTTTTACGGAATGCGATTCTGGGACGCTTCTGACAGCAATGTGCCAATCAGCTAGCACTTCCTTATGAGTATTCATAACCTTCCCGCTAATCTGTCGACAACAGTGCAAAATAGGAAATAACAACAATAAAGGTATTCATCCTAACAGGCACTGTATTTGTTAATATAAATAAGAAATAATGATATGGGGAATTGTATTATGATGATTGACTGTACTAACACCTAAAACACAGCCAACAGACTTTCATACATGTCGTTCATAGCAGTACATTAACTTATTTGTAGGCTATAACACACCAAAGCAGAAAATAACAACAATTAACACAATAGAACAGACATAAAAACATAACGTACTCATTGCAAAAGCACACAATAAAGCGAAGTAAAAAAGGCGCTCCACTTCTGTTGTCGCCTGGTGGGGTATGAAGATGACGCAGATGACAGAACAAAAACATGGCGCTTACGCAATGTCACACTTTCCCGTGCGGTGGAACCACAGGGTTAACTGTTTCATACAGCAGCACCAGGCGCGCAGTCATAACACATAGTCTGCATTTCACTCACGGATAGCTGACTGTACCATTTACAACAGATTTCACAGAAATTATAGCTTTTAGAGATTTGAAAGATATATATTTCATATTTTAAAGTTGTTGCAACACACCGAGCTGTGTTGTAGCATTTTTCAGCCATGCGGGCAGAGGCCATTCAAGCAAGGGCTGAAGCAGACTGTGACCACATTGGTTGCGATGAGGTTAAATCACTGTCACACATCACAACTCTGGGGAAAAAGCATTGAGACCTTGAAAACCAATTTGGAAGGTGCACTGGAACCATTAGAAATTAATTTTAAGGTTTCAAAGTTTTGTAACACCGGTTATAAAACCATAAAAAAGTTGTATGAAATCATATTATTCCTAGAGCTGAATCTAAAATATTTGTGGAAAAAACCCTCACTATATTATAGTAGTAATTCTGTATATAACTGTTAAGATTGCAACTTTTTCAACTTTGGCTAGTGCAACCTTTCTAACTGTGATTCCAACGCATTATCACTAATTGTGTTGTTGATGTAATGCCATACATTCTTTCATATGCGTTTGGAAAATTGTCTATGGGATTATGATAATGAAAAATTGTCATGTGCATAACCAATTTCGAACATATGACAAATTAATTACATTTATACAGCGCTTTTATTCAATATTAAATCACAATTTTGCCTCACATTCACCCATTCATAGGGTGACACCTTGGCACTTGGCTAGGAGCAGTCAGGGATTGAACCTGCAACCCTCCAGTTGCCAGACAACCGCTCTACCTCCTGAGACCCTGTCACTTATAATACTAGCATATACAACAGCGGAGGGTGCCTAGAGTGGCATTGCTGAACCGTCATGATTGACTCGGATTAGGGTAACTGACTAATAGGATTATTGTGATCAAGGAGATGAATATAAATAAAGAAATGTACAATAGATATAAAAGGTACACTACCCAAACACTAAAGGGCAGCTAAATATATACACAAAAAACTGAAAAAACTAATCTGAATGGAGACTGGTAAGGCGATCCCTGAGCAAGACACACTCCTGTAGCAACATGATAACCATGTGCATGATAATCTGGTTTAACAACTGCATCATTACCAAAGAAAACAACCATGAGGACATAGTTAAAATCGATATGCTGAGTCGGCCTAATCCATGCCAACAGTTTAGGAAGACGACTAGAGGGACTTTCTCAAACAGAGTTTAAGGTGGCCTCATCCATAATGACTTAACTATAACAATGAGCCAGTGTTGGCTCATTCTGTCAGAAACGTGCACTATTAGATATTATACTGTATATCTTTGACCATCAACTAAACTATGTTTTCAAAAGTTTTGATGGTTTAGTTTCCAAACATCCATACATGCATCAAATGTGGTAAATAACTATGAGTCTAACTATAAGTCATGAGATCTGCTTCAAATATAAGCTAGATAAATGTTGAGTCATCCCCGAGATGTGTAACATATTTTTATAATCATAAGCAAGATTCAAGATTCAAGAACTTTATTTGTCACATACACATACAGGATATGCTGTGAAATGAAAAGTGGCAATGCTCAGCGGAATGTGCAAAATAATACTACAGATAACTTGAATTGGAAGGATCAGAATATTTACAATATTTACAGTAAAAGAAAAAAAGCAGGAATGAGAAATATAAATCGAAAATATATAAAAGGCAAATATGAAAAGAATATAGAATTAAAAAATATAGAATGATTACAGACCATGTACAGTATGTCTGCATGTATGTATGTATGTCATATGCCATAAGCATGTGTAATATGTCATAGGAATGTGTGCATGTGTGCCCTTCTGAGGTCAGAGTTCACAGTCCTGATGGCCTGTGGAAATAAACTTTTTAGTGTCTCTGTTCTAGCAGCTTGACTGCGGAGGCACTTGCCTGACCGCAGCACTTGGAACAGTTCATTGTTGGGGTGGTGAGGATCCCTCATGATCCAGGAGGCTCTGGTTCGACACCTCCTGGAGTACAGGTCCTGCAGGTTTGGGAGTGTAGTGCCAATAGTCCATTCAGCCAAACACACTATGCTCTGCTGAGCCCTCCTGTCCTGAGAGGAGCTGTTGCTGAACCAGGCAGTGACGTCTGTCAGGATGCTCTCCATCGCACCAGCGTAGAAGGTGTGAAGGATCCTCCAGGAGACTCTGAACTTCCTCAACTGCCTAATTTGATAGAGCCGCGAGTGTCAATGTGTGTAGTCCAAGTCAGATCCTCTGCGATGTGGACTCCCAGGTACCGGAAGCTGCTCACCCTCACCACAGCAGTCCCATTAATCCCCAGTGGGGTGTTAGTCCTCTGATGTGGTTGTGTCCTCCTAAAGTCCACAATCTTCAGCATGAGGCTGTTGTGTCTTGGCACCAGAGTGACAGGTTAGCAACTTCCTCTAGGTAGGCCTTCTCATTGTTACTGGAGATCAGGCCCACCACCACTGTGTCATCCGCAAACTTGAGGATGGTGTTGGAGTTGAACCTGGCCACACAGTCATGTGTGTACAGGGAGTACAGTAGGCGGCTGAGGACGCAACCCTGGGGGGATCCTGTGTTCAGGGGGAGGGGTCTGGGGGTGTGTCTGCCAACCCTGACGACCTGGGGCCTGGCAGTCAGGAAGTCCAGGATCCAGGGACACTGGGGGATGTTCAGACCCAGCCCAATCAGGTTGCCAGCCAGTCTGCTGGGGACTATGTTGTTGAAAGAGCTAAAGTCAATGAACAACATTCTCACATAGCCCCCCTCCGACTGTCAAGATGAGAGAGGGAGCTGTGTATTACCTGGGAGCCATGGTGTTGATCATCCTCTCCAAATATTTCATGACCACCGAGGTGAGGGCGGTCGGTTGTCATTCAGGCATGCTGGAGAGGCAGTCTAGGGCACAGGGACAATAGTGAACCACTTGACGCAGGCTGGGACCACGGACTCAGCCAGGGAGAAGTTGAATATTGTGGTGAACACTGGAGCTAGCTGGTTAGCACAGGTCTTCAGTACTCGTCCAGATATGCCATCTGGACCTGCAGCTTTCCTGGTGTTTCCTCATCAGAGCCCTCCTCACGTCGTGCTCATCCCTAGCAATGGAACTCACTTCAGCTATGGTCCTGCTAACGGTGTTGTTGCTAGCCTCGAACCGAGCATAGAATGAGTTCAGATCGTCAGCTGGAGATGACTCGGCACTCACAGTTGAGGGGGTTCTGCCCCGGTAATCTCTGATAGTCCGTAGCCCCTGCCATAGGCGTCTGGTGTCACGCTGATCCATCTGTATCTCCACTCTGTACCTCCTCTTTGTGTCCTTCACTGCTTGCTGGAGTTCATAGGACGGCGCTTTGTATTCGTCCATGTGTCCGCATACGAGGCCGGAGTTGTAGGCAGCAGTACAGGTGTTCAGGGCATGGCAAATGGATCCATCGACCCATGGTTTTTGATTAACAAAGGATCTCACTTTAACTGTGGGGACGATGGTGTTTGCTAGCGTTGCTATGAATCTCGTTACTACGTCCGTAAAGTCGATGACTGCACTGGAACTGGATCGGAACATGTCCCAGTCGACATCGATCATGGCGTCCTGAAGATCGGCATCAATTTGGTCGGACCACTGCTTCACTACCGCCCTCTGTCACTACCGCCTCCCGCACTATCATACTCCAGCAGCAGGAAAATGGTGGCCTGGTCTGAGAGACAGCCTTGTAGCCTCTCTTGAATGGCGTATAGCAGTGGTCTGTAAGCATATAGCGCAGAGGTCACTAATAGGTGGATCGTGGTCCGGTTCCAAACCCAGACGCCGTCCTATCCGGACCTGGACTTATAACTGATAAATTATTGAGAAGTGGGCCATTTTAACCGGCGCATCTTTTCTAGCTTTTACGACACTGGTTTCGCGGCCCAATCATGTCATGTGATGCTACTCAGCCAATCAGATCGGTGCAGTCAGTGAGTGAGTAGAAACAAGCATACACACAGAGACTCGAGACGAGAAGAGAGAACAGTCGCAGTATGGCGTGCTCTAAAAAGAGAAAGGTAGACAGCGAAAACAGAGTTTTTAATGAAGAATGGACAGACTTACAAGTTAATTCTTCCCATGGGCAGTTCAAAACCAGTGTGTCTCATTTGTTCCGAGACTGTGGAAATTATTAAAAGGGGCAATGTGAAGCACCATTACGAGACAATGCACAAATCTAGAGCTCACTTCTCTCACTGAGCAAGAGAGTGGGGGAATGGGATATAGAAAGAGAAAGAGAAAAGGAAGTGTTAAAGCTGTTCTGTTGTCAAGATGTGTTGAAATTGTTCATTATAAAATTGGTTGAGACTGTTAATATGTGAAATGGAGTTAACAAAAAATAAGAAAAAAAGGAAACTCAAGCTACTTTCATTTAATTATTCTAAAATTAATCACTTTATTCATCTTTAAGATGCAAATTTTTCAAAAGCTCTGTGTTATGTTTTTTTTAAGTGTTTTTTACGTTTTTGAAATGAGAAAATAAAATTTATTTATTATTAGAGCATATATTATTTCCAGTTCAATGTGAAAACTGACAATAAATATTGCTGAAATATTATTGAATTGTACTTCATTTATTTGATTTGACAGTCTGTTAAGTACATAGCCTATAGATGTTGATACGATTACAACTGCTTCAGGAAATGTTCTTTAACTGGACCTTTTTGAAATGTAATTGAATACCCCTGGTATAGCATACAGCAACATTCTCTGATCTCAACAAACATCTTAAAATTAATATACTCTTAACAATCAATTTATCTCTTGCCAATGCCACTTGACAATGAAACCAAATACAAAAAAACCCGGCTTTCAAAATTAAGCATTGAAATATAAATTAGCTAGTTAACTAGAGCTAGTTAACTGAGCTAGTTGACCCCTTAACCAACTACTAGTTACCTTATAATCAATCAAATAAAACGGTTCAGTCACAAGGCAGTTTTACATTAATCGAGTTATTAGTAAGTAAAACTTAGTTAGTTTTTACCTGACAGGACCAGATGAGGTTCAAATATATCAAAGGAGTATTACTCTATTTTAATTGAATTAGTCTAAGTAAAACACCTCCTCCTGGCACCATAGCTAAACCATGAGCCAGTGACTGATCCTGCTACTGGCAATACAGGCAATTGTCTCATGTAGTAAATTGATAGGGGTGCTGAGCAGCCTTTATCTCCACAAAGTCATCGATTTTGTGATTCTGCCGCTGCTTCCAGTGGTGAGCCACCCTGTTACAGTGTCCTGCACCCTAAAGATATGACCTGTTCAGCGCCAATTCCTGATTCTACTCCCTGTGGCACCCCCACCCCTGGACAACACACAACTAAATACCTTCAAAACACAGCAAGTCAGAAAATATTGGCTGATCATCAGGATCTCATCTAGGATCTGCCGCGTGTTCGTAAGAAGGACAAATATAGGAGAACTCACAACACCGGTATTTAGGAAAAGGAAAATAACCTGAAGGTATGTGTAGCCGACACCAAACATGTTGCTATGTTTTAAAAGCACTTTTCATCCTCGAGTTTGAATCTTCTGTCCAACGTCTGCACATTTCATAAACATATTCAAAGTATTACAATTAGGATATAATAATATAAAAATAACCATCAAGAATTAATGCCTTTAACGATGAATAATGTTCCATTTATATGTGAGAAGGTTTCCATAGCCCCTATACTATGACGAATTCTTCATAGTCCAGTAAGCCTATGGGTACATATATAATGACATCAGCGTAATGCAACATAATAGACCTGAAATGATTATATGGTTATATTAGTTATAATACATATATTACACAAAGGTTAGTTGGTCAGACGACAAACATAACATTCAGTCAGTGTAGACGCATGTTTTTAAGTTAGGGTTAGTTGTTAGTTATATTAAGACAAGACAGAGCTCCAAGTGGATCTCTAAATCCAGTCCAATCAAATCTGAGCTGCTGGACTCAATTCACCAGTTTAATAATATAGAATAGACTAGAACTTTATTAATCCCGAAGGAAATTCTTGTGCCAGGTTACATAGCAATACAGTACAATAGAACAATCTGGAAAACAACTGAATAATAAAAATAAACATCATTCCATATTATGAGTTGTTAAACGCAAAACGAGGCATGTTTCCAGAATTCCACGAAACACAAACACTGCAAATAAGGAATCACATTCCCTTAGCAGGAGCAAGACTGGATCTGTATCTCAGACTGCAGACTGGATCAGGATGTGTGACACAGGGAGAGCAACAAGTTTCAACAAAGTGATTAGCGGCGCCTCTCGCAGCTCCTCGGTAACATCGTAGCGAGACACACACGCGCGTAGATCGTCCGCTAAACGCGTCCACGGTGCGGGGGAGACGCGCGGGGCGTGCGCGGTGAGCCGGACTCCGCTCCCCGGGTCCTACGGGGGCTGTCTACGGCAAGCCACGACGGACACGACGCACCGCGGCGCCAGCCCGATCCGCCGATCACACGGTTAGCTTTGTAACTCCGGAGCACCTTCATGTACCGAGCGCCCGGACGAGCTGCCCCTCGTCAAGCACACCGCAACGCCGCGGTATTCATTCAGCACAACGCGTTGCAAGCACACTCACTCAAAGCACCCAAGTTTGGAGTTCAGACCGCACATTACAGCCATGTTATGCACCAACTAAACACACATTAATGCAACTATGTGTTCTTATTGTGCAAACTCTCTGACCAGAGTGTTATTCGCACCACCAGCGTGTGTGCTAACCGTGCACTTTAACTGAGTTTATATAACGACAGGAATGAGCATATTCCTTGTGCTTGAAATGTGATCATTATTGCGTTAAGTTGAGCAAACTGTCACATCAATCCGACGTGTACGCGATCGAAAGACGCAGCGGAGCCCGGGAGGCGTCCATTCGACTACTAGACACAGTACGGCACGATACGATAACTTGGGCCCATCCACCAACTCGCCAAAGTATTCGTTAGCGCACAGATCTGTCTCCGATGCGACGCGATGATGCGCCACCCGAAGTCAAACGCAGTATTTGTACACGGTTGTCATGTTTGGGGTCGGGGACCGGAGCCGTAGACAGGCGTGGAGAAGACAAGGAGAACAACATACCGCATATGCAACGCGAAGCTGGTGGCCAGATATCCCCTTCGGTCCCGCTGCCTGTGAATTCCTCCTCCTCAAGTGTTACCGCCCGGGTGGAGGTCTTCTCCCGGGTGGAGGTCTTCGCCCGGGTGGAGGTCTTCGCCCGGGTGGAGGCGTTCGCCCTGCTACCTGGACAGCACCGAGCCCGGCGAGTGGGTGAGGCGCCACCAGCCCCGGCGTGACCTGTGGCGTGGAGGAGAGGGTAATGGTTAAACGCTCCGAGAGCTCCTTATCTGAATGTGGAAACTTCAACATGGAGCCCAAAACACTGAACTGACAAACGCAGCTCTCACAGTGATCGCTATGGGGAATCAGAGAGCCCGATCACTCGCACAAGCCCAGCAAGCCTCGCCCTTCAACTGTGGAGGAGTGTTTTCTCACTTGCAACACTTGCATGACATTTTCCGCAACTTGTTTACATGCATGCATGCTTTGAAGCCATTTATACACGCACACACACACACACACACAAACATACACACGCACGCACGCAGACACATACACACCGATATATTATATATCGCCAAGTGTATATATAATGTTATATATACTGTTTACTTTTAACTGTTTGGTTATTCCTATGCTGTTAATATATATGCTAACTACAGCCAATATACATTTAAACATGCTACACATCTTCATCGATTGGTAAATGGTAAATGAACTGCATTTTTAAAGGGCTTGTCTCACTTGTTGTCATCTAAAGCACTTGGCAATTAGTGCTCACATTCACCCATTTATACACCGAAGGCAGTGCCAACCATGCAAGGGGACTAACAGCAACCAGGGATCAAACCAGCAACCTCCTGGTTGCCAACCTGCTCTACTGTTGCATGGCAATTCAGCCTCTTGTAAACATCGCCTGGGAACATATAGCCTTTCATGACAGCATGACAGCCTCATGACTAGACTGAATAAATTTATTTTTAGGATTTTCATATTTGATCTGATTATCGGCCAATCTTGCATACAGTTTGCACAGGCTCATCTCATTAAGTTTTAATTGAGATCGCTGTAGCAGCCACTCTCTACAGTGTACTTAGTGTATGTGTCAATACCATTGCTGTGCCTGTGCTCCTTCTTACGTATAGGTATCATTCCAGCAGTCATTGTAGTGCAACCACAACCACAACCTCGTGAAAGTATCTGAATCTGAAAGCATGTGCAAAAGGGGTAAGACAAGGTGCATGTCAAGCTTGAAATATGGCATACCTCTTCCACTTTCTAACCATGTTATATACAGTACACACTGTAAATAAATACATTGCCTTTATTTTGTTACTTTTTGATCAACTTCCTTTTTCATGTGTCTTAATAGTAGGCTGTTATAGCCGAATTCATTGGGCATGTTACTTTACATATTTTGTTAGTTAATACAGAAGGCGTAACATTCATCCACATGTATACATTCATATTGAACGCACTATAATCATGTGGGCATATTTTAAGCAACACAGCTACATCAAGGGCCCGGGTGTATGAACAAAGAGGATGTACAATAAATGCATAACATCCTGTCTCAACAGATGGGTGGGAGGGACTAGTAACCAGAACACGTTTTAGGCTATTTTAACATTTGTCTAATTGAACAGCAACAGACTCTGTGGTTTAGATATCATACACTAATTGCCTTTGACTAGTACATATATTAAAACCGTTTGCTTTCATACATTTACATTTCGGGCATTTTACAGATTCAACCAAAAAAACATACAAATATTGTTCATGATATGCTGTCCAGTCTCTATTTAATTACCATTTTCACAAATGAATAATCCCTATAATATATACACCACGTCAAAACAAAAAAACATATCATTAACATATTCTTTTATGTAGTTCTATTCTCCAGTTGTAATGCTGAACTATCAACTATCAATTTTAACAAACGTACGACGTGTGTGTGTGTGTGTGTGTCCCTGTGTCTCTGTGTGTGTGCACCTTGTGTGTGTGTGTGTCTTTGTGTGTGTGTGTGTGTGTGTGTGTGCGTGTGTGTGTGCACCTTCTATTATTAGACTTTTACTCATGTCTTAACTCAAATACAATGCATTCATGTATTAATTTAAAACTTTGTAGCATATTTTGTAGTTTGGGGAAAACCACCAACTCGGGCTAACGGTTGTATATTCTGTCCAACATCTGTACATATTTAAAAAAACATATTAATAATGTTACATTTAATATTTAACAACTAAACCATCAAATTAATTAACGAAGAATGAATGCTCTTAATGATGAATAATAAACCCTTTAATCAATTTCTGTCATTATCCGCTTCACACGCAGTAGGTTTCCACTCTCCCCATCTTCCAACGACCTCATCCGCCACATCACCTCCACCTGTTCTCAATATCAATTAACTATCTTTATAAGCTCCTCCTTTCCACACGCTTGTCATCAGATTGTATCTTCGCTTTCACATGCAAGACTTTCCAGTACTTCTCAGATTACCCGTTGCCGACCCTGCAACGACCCCAACGTTCCTGCCTCATCATACTGCGAGTTCTGCCTTCACACTTCCTGGTTCCTGTCTGCCCCCCACTATGACATTGCACCCCGGTTTCCCGATCATCCGCCTGTCCCCGACCACCCGTCTGCCTACTCCTTCCCGGTACTTCTACCAGCTGACTGCCCACCTGGTCCTGACTCTATCGCCTCAACGATGATGTTCTGCCCCCCCTACAGACTAGTGTACTTGTGTTTGTGAGCATCCCCACCCTGCTCCACTCACCTATTTTCACTATTGTTGTATTGTTGTATTGTACTGTATTGCTATGCAACCTGGCACAAGAATTTCCTTCGGGATTAATAAAGTTATAACTTATCTTATCTTATCTTACCTGCTCCCCTGCCCAGCGTCCCCTGCCCGAGCCCCAAAGTATTCCCCAGGCCTTGTATCACCATTTCCCCTATCACTGGATTAAGTCTGTCTACTGTGTTTGTGATACCTGTCATTCTGCCAAGGATTATATTCAAAGACAACGTTCCTGTTGTCTGTGCTGCATTTGGGTCCAATCCACACCCATTACATTCAGCATACTTGCATATGGTTCAATGTGCTACTTTGAAACCAGGGGTTAAAATCATTCAATGAGTCTGAACAAGTCTCCCATTTGTGTGGGTCATTTAAGTTGCAATCCCGAAAGTAAGAAAATACAAAGAAAAAAAGGAAGTGCTGCCTATTTGGTGACCGGCTGAACCTAACCTCTGTAGAATCCCCTCCACCAATAAAGTATCTGTGAGTGGTAGAGTGCCCTTTCCCTGCAGCAACCTGGGTATTTTGTTCTGTGAGCTGTCAACCACTGTTAGAATCAACACAGAGCCTTGAACCAGTGCTCTCTCATTCATACACACGTGCACGCACACACATAAACACATGCACGCATGCACGCGCACACACACACACACACACACACACACACACACACACACACACACACACACACACACACACACACACACACACACACACACACACACACATACATAATCACCAGTTTGCAGGCAAAGCAGGTCAGGTGAGGTTTACCATAGCTCTACACAGCAGGTCAGGTGAGGTTTACCATAGCTCTACACAGCAGGTAAGGTGAGGTTTACAGTGCCTCAGAGAGCTCAGGGCTATAGCCTGCAGCTAGAGAATGGCTAGTGGAGCTGAGTTGTTGGAGGGTTCCGGAACGTAGTTACATCTATTATCAATGAAGGCAAGTCCTATTAGCATGGCGCCATTTAGTACACCTCTGTATATTATTCATTTTATGAGTGAGTCCATTAACATCTTAATGTTGTATTCCCATGTTAGGAGCACCTTACACTCATCAAAACAGACCCAAATTAAAGACAGCAGCATAATGTTGTCGGTCATGCGTGGATAATGGATTACTAAAGAAAATGAATAAGGATCTGGGAAAAACTGAAGAGGAAGATGACCTTATCAGGAATGGAACATCAGATTGAATCTGTAACGTATCATTGAGATTTGTTACATGAGATCCATTTTGTTATATGCTGCTGTCTAGTTTTACAGATGGCATCATCCAAATAGGGAGGAACAGCAACAGAAAACAACCTGGGTTTCTTGGCTCAGCCTCACTGTGTGGAATCAGAAGGACAGCTTATTCTATATTCTGGCCATGGCTGGGATCAGTTTGGCCAGGCACATTGATGACAAAGTGTTTCTTTGACTTCTTGACAACCAAGTATTTGATTTAATGGAGCATGATCCCAGCATTACCCAAACATCTTCATGAGCAACGATTGCTCATGATTTTTATAATCAAATTATCGCTACAAACACCAAAAGATACAAACAAGCATGAGTCAAAATGGGTTCTCATGGTCTAACTGGGAGCCTAGTTGACAATTTACATCTTGGCTGCAGCATTGATTACAAATGCAAACATGATTGGAGAGGAAGGGAGCTATACCTCTAGGTGCAAGGAGGTCTAAAGTGTGTTAAATGAACTACTAATGAAAGAAGGTTATATCATCATTCCTGATAATATCATTAGGATTCATTTTTCCATGACATTTCCGCCCTTTACATAGGAATGTATAGTCCTACAACGTTTGTTAAATTAGTCTAACTAGCAGGCTAATAAAGTAAAGAGGTTATATCATTTGTGATAAGTATTCTTAGGATGAATTTTTTCCATGACAGCTCATTGTAAATTTAGATACAATTTTGTTGGTTTGGTATTTATATTGTATTTGTGTATAGGCTATATAAATCCATGAATCGATTATCAAGATTCTATCAATACACTTTCTTTCAATCAACTAATTAGTCGGTCTAATTGACTAAGGTTTTAGCAGCATATCACCATAGTAACCTGTGAACCATAGTGCCCTGTTAAAACTGTGATTATTAATGTGAAATGAAAGAAGAATAGCCAACATCTGTTTACAAACGTCATACAGTTCTCGGTTCACTATGCTGAATATGCACTTTAATGTGTGTGTCATAAGGTCCTCGCCCCACCCTAACTAGGCCATGAGGTTGGTTTGGTCATCCATGCTATGTGGCCAGATGCAACCCTGGGCAGCATCACTGCCTATCACGTTACTGAAGAGGGCCGGTGTGCGGTGATGTGAATGCAGAGGCGAGATTTCCCCTGGATCCCTGTGGACCTTCACCCTGTCTGCCCGTTAACAGAGAGAGGCTAATAAATAACATATTTTGCCAGCATAGCATACAACCTAATGAACCTAATGTTTGAAACCATCACCTTTTAGGCTACTTAAATACACCAACTGTAAAATAAACAAATTGTGCTTTAAAATTTACATCTAACTTTGGCATGATCACACAAGAGACAACCCTGCATAATCCAAGGCAGTTCCAGTCAGCTGTCAACCAATGTGCATTACACTAGACCATTATTTGTTTTTCCACCTTATCCAGAAATTGCATTGAGAGGATTTTCTGGGCAATTAGTTGTTGGACTCGTACATCACAACATTGTAGGAATAGGACGTTTCAGGCGTTTCCTATGCCTATTTGTTTAATCCATTATCCATTGGGTAAGACAAATATAGAATTTCATTGACGGACTCATTGACGGGTGAACGCCTAACAGCCAACAGAAACCGATTGTCCTCAACAAAAAGCCTTTTGCTGCCACCTAGCGATAATATCTGATTAACTCCTTGTGTCATATTGGCCAAATAGGCCTACGTTACTCTATACAAAGCAATAACTAGACAACAACAATACAATTTAAGTCAAGTCAAGTACATTTTATTTGTATCGTTCTTAATCACAGTTACAGTCTCAAAGGGCTTTACAGGCCATATGAATTATAAGCCTCCCTTAGAGCCCTGCTACAGTGCTTCAGGGATATCAAAGCTTGGCTGGCTTTGAACTTTTAGAATTTCAACGACAGCAAAACTGAGGTCATTTTGTTTGGACCTAGTGGTCCTGGTGCTGCACCCCCTGACCTTGGCCCCCTCGACTCCCTTGTCAAACCCATAGTTACCAACCTGGGGGTAAAAATTGACAGTGAGTTAAAGTTGGACAAACAGATCAACTCTGTGGTCAGGTCTAGCTTTTTCCAGCTAAAGCAGCTCTCTAAGGTCAAGCCTTTCCTCTCTTTCAGAAACCTTGAGATAGTCATACACACATTTATCTCTACCCGTCTGGATTATTGCAACGCCCTGTACGCTGGTGTCAGCAAGGCCTCGCTGTCACGTTTACAGTTGGTACAGAACGCTGCCGCTAGGGTTTTCTGACAGGGACACCGGAAGCGGAGCATATTACGCCAGTCCTTGCCTCCCTTCACTGGCTTCCTGTGAAGTTTAGAATCGATTTTAAGATTTTAATGTTTGCATATAAAGCCCTCAATGGACTGGCCCCACAGTATCTGTCTGACCTCCTGCACCTGTACACACCACCACGGTCTCTGAGGTCGGCGGACCACTCTCTCCTCACTGTCCCCAAGGCTAGACTGAAACAGAGGGGGGACGGGGCTTTCGCCGTCGTGGCCCCCAACCTCTGGAACGAGTTGCCTTTGCACATCAGGCTTGCCCCCACACTGCCCATTTTCAAGTCCCACCTCAAAACGCATCTATTTTCCCTGGCGTTTTAGTACCACGTACTTTAGTTGTATGACTTCTCTTAAATTATTTATTTTCTTTGTTCTTGATTTATTTTGTTTTTCAAATTGTGTTTGACTCAATGTAAAGCACTTTGGGTCAACTTCGTTGTTTTTAAATGTGCTATACAAATAAAGTTGGATTGGATGATTGGATAAACCAAGTGATTATAACACCCCCCTAGCCCTATAGCGCCCCCCTCAGGGCAAGAAAATACTCCTTTAATGAAGAAAGAAGGAATGAAGGAAGAAATCTTGCGCAGGAACGCAGAGTGTGGGATCCCTCCTTCCAGGGACGGAGTGCAATGGGTGTCATACGGGCATAAAAAGGGGTAGTAAACAATTACAATTACAATTATAAGCAACAAAGTACAAATGGTAAATGGAATAGTAATATTGTGATTGGATGCTGGCTGGAGAGCAAGCTGGTAGCCCTCAGGTGGGGTGGCCAGGTATTCAGTCATGATCACAGCAACAACCTAAAAATTGGAGACAACATGATGGTTAGATGGAGCACAGTGAACAGGGAACATACAAGCAACATCTACCCTAATACATATCAGCAAGCCAGGGTAGGCCTGAGCTGAGGGGCACTCCTAGCAGCCAAAAGCAAGGGTAAATAGGTGAGTTTTAAGTCTAGCCTTAAATAGATCAGCAGAGTCAGCCTCCCTGATTACAGGTGGCAGACTTTTAGCGCACTCGATAAGAGAAGACCCTATTTCCTGTTGAATTTAATTAACTTTTGGAATTGATAGAATGCCAGGCCCTGAAGACCGGAGGGGCCAAGAAGGACAATCGGGAACAATAAGGTCCTTCAGGTATGATTGTGCGGACCCATGCAGGATCTTGTAGGTAAGAAGTAGCACCTTAAAATCTGATCATTTATTGCATTTTATTGGGAGCCAGTGGAGGGAAGTGAGAGTAGGAGAAATGTGGTCAAACTTCCTAGTTCATGTTAGAAGTCTAGCAGCAGGGTTCTGCACAAGCGGGTTGGCTTTTCATAGTGGAGCTCGGTAAGCCAGAGAACAGTGCATTACAGTAATCCAGTCTGGATGATAGAGATGCATAGATGAGTGTCTCTGCATCGCGACGGATTAAACATTGGTCTAATCTTCTGGTCTAAGCAATATTTCTAAGATGAAAGAATGCAAGTTCTGGTAATACTTTACACATGCTGATCAAAAGAAAGCATCGGGTCAAACAGAACACAGAGATTCTTGACGCAGGGGCTTTGGGCGATAGTAGATTGCTCGAGGCACAATGTGATGTCTTCAAGTTGTGTTCCCTTTGTTGCTTCAGGCCGATATTATTCATTCTCAGTTTTCCCCGAATTTAGCTGCAGTAGTTTTGGGACATCCATCTTTTAATTTGCAATCAGGCAGGATTCGGTCTTCTGGATCTAGGAGGAGTCTTTTATCCAATAGGAATGTTAGATTTTGTTGTTGTTGGCATAGCAGTGAAAGCTAATTCCATAGCTGTGAATAATATCACTGAGAGTGAGCATGTAGATTGCAGTGGACCAAAGGACCGACCATTGGGGAACACCAAAGCTTAGGTTGCAATGCTTCGATTTCGAATCTTCACAGACAACAAATTGTGTTAGATCTGCGAGGTAGGATCTAAACCAGTGAAGAGTGGTGCCTTTGATGCCAACGTAGTGTTCGAGACGATCCAGGATGATGCTATGGTCAATTGTGTTAAAAGCGGTGCTGAGGTCAAGCAACACCAACAGGGAGCTTGCATTGCTGTCCATGGGAAGGAGGAGATAATTTACAACTCTGGTCACAGCAGTTTCAGTTGAGTATAGGGTCCTGAACCAGACTGAAATGGTTTAAATAAGTTGTTTGTCGTCAGGTGATGATTTGGCTAGCTACAATTCTTTCCAATACTTTAAAAGAAAGGAAGGTTAGAGATGGGCCGATAGCTGCTAAGAGCTTCGGGGTCTAGGCCAGACTTTTTGAGTTGACGTTTTACTACAGCACACTTGAAGCTAGAGGAAACTGTTCCACTACACAGCGACAGGTTCGTGATGTTGAGCATAGCCAGTCCAACCATTGGAAGAGTGCTTTGAGATCCTTGGTTGGGACGGGGTTTGAGCATACAGGTAGTCTGTTTTAGATGCCTGTGTTCCAGCGAGATTGTGCTAAACTGCTGGAACGTAGGATACCTTCAGGGAGGATACCTGATGCCGCCTCCTGTCGAATGTTCAGGATGAGCAGTAGGAGACCACATTAATGTGTCTTAATGTGACACATTAATAGGGTGTCTTCTTTGAACCATGGCGCTTCTCTTTTTGCTTTCCACTTTTTAACTACAAAGGAGCAGCAGAGTCTATGGCTGCGGATAAAGCGGTGTTTAATACATTGGTGAAACTATCCACAGAACCCTGCAAGTAACAGGGGTAACTATCTGCCATGTCTGTGGTGGTATCAGGGGTGATACGACAGCAGCTATAAGTAGCCTGGTGGTCTTCCCTTGGGCAAGATTACCACACCTGGAAAGTGAGCAGACAGTGATCAGAGAGAGCTAGGGAATAAGACACATAAATCTATCATTTCAACTATATCTATAATTTCGACGGTCAGGACAAGGTCCAACATGTTTCTACCAGTGTGGGTAGGCTACTGGATATGCTGTTTGAATCCAAATGTGTCTATGATTGACAGGAAAGATTTTGACACAGTATCAAAAGTTTTGATCAGTGCAGCTTCTTCAGTGTACGATTTCTAGCATTTTATAAGGACTGTTCTACAAAACTGCCAATGATTGGCTGCTCTACTCTAGAACATGTGAATCTGATTGGCTCACGCTAAATTTCAGATTTGGGGACACAGAATGAACTCCTTATATGCCACACACACAACCATGACTTCTAACAACTTTAGAAAGCCTGGGCTACACCTGCGCTAGGAAGCGCCTCAGTGTCTGCATTACATACTAACTAATTTAGTTAACCAACTCAGTGTTCTATGTGTGTCGCGCCTGACTAAGGCATCTGATATCTGTTTCCGACATAATTGAGGCACCTTACCCAATAGAGTGAAGGCCGTACCTCATCAGTACGCCAGGGCAGCCCCACGTGGAGGTCCAGTTATCCACAAAACCTAGGCCCTGCTTCGAAACTATAGTGAGCCAGCCAACGGTTTAGAGACATTTAATCTACTATAGTGTTCATCATTATCCCTGACAGGTAGAGGGCCAGAGAGAATGAATTGATTCCGACATCTTTCTTACACACAGCCTAACTACAGTATGTTGCCTTTTGTGACTTCAGATTGTCTCATCCTGACATAATTTGTGCCGACATAAATTACAATGTTGTCAAAGCTATTTGTTGGTGTTGGGGTGCGTCTAATCTAACTCTTTATGGTCCTTACCGCATGCCAACAACCTAAGATTAGTTTCTATGTCGGGAACCCTGGCCCCTGATAAAGCAAATAACGTTAGCTGGTGTGTGTAATCTAAATTTACGTAACAGTCGCCTATGACTAGTGATTTTTGCCCTGAAGAGACTTGCGAGGGCTGCCTGCCTTTGCAAGTCATACTGCCGACAGGGTACCCTGGACGGAGATAATGCTAGTGCTAACGCTAACACTATGAGGCCGCCTGGCAGGCCTCCTACTTGTGTATCCGTCTTTTCTATGGACGCTGAATTTTCCTCCTCTAGCTGAGAGATACATCTCTTTAGGAGAGCTAACTTTTCTATGAGGGAAGCACAGGAGCAAGAGCAACAGGAGTCCACGCTTATGTTTGTTGTAGAGAAAACAGCTCCAATGTGATGACTGATCGTTTCAATACAAGTTGCAATAAAAACACAGCAGTGATCAGGTTTACAGTACTGTGGCGGTTGGAGAAATAAGAAGCAAATTGTCTTTCATAGTCTTTTTATTGCCGAGCAAAACCATGAGACACAAACTTAACATAAAATGTAACGTTGGGGTCATCAAACCAAACAGCCATGTTAACCATGGTTTCAGTACTACGTTCCCCAAAACACTTACAACATTAATATATGACTACTAACAATTTAACAACACTGAACAATCATGCACACATTTAGAACTTAATAACATAATTTGTAATTCTCAAAGTCTGAACACAATGCATGCTGGGAAACAGGGAGGCACAATGCTAACTGTGTAGTCCCGTCGCTACAGTACAGAGCGTTTAAACAGTCGGGTTATATAAACAGTACCAATACTAGGATACAGATAATATTTTGTGGATGTGTGTGACCTTACCAAACAAAACAAACCAATGATCCGGATGCAGCATCACCGGCAGATGCAGCGTCACCAGCGTCACAGCATCAGCGTCTGAAACATACTGTAACATATGGACAAACACTCCTATGGCTAGTCTAAGAAGTTACCAGCATATGCTAACCTGATGTTAACACTACTCATCTGTATTGGCCCTGCCACACCATCAAGACTTTTCCAAAGTTACTCATCTGTTTCTTGTGGTAAAAATAATCCTTTAAAAGTTACTACAAATATGTATTATATGTTGTGCTGACTTTATGTTAAAATCAATAAAACTGTAAAAAAAGATGGAAAAAGGAATCATAATTTACTCAGATATTTTTACATCAAATTCAGATTTGCCATTGAGTGAAGTGACAAATTAATGTTAAACAAGATGCTCAAGTGGCCCACTATCTGGTGCTACAGATGGCCAGTCCGACTCTGGACTACACCTAAAATTACAATCACTAATCAATTCTTCTTTAAAGCTCGCAAGATTTGGGAATTGATTGTGATAATGTAATTTGGATTACAGTAACCTTAAGCTACCAAGCTACAGGCGCCCGGGGTCATTTAAGCCAAGTCATTCAATGTCTGCTAATGGTGCTAACCCTAACATATATGTGACACAAAGTTTTTGTCATTTGTGTTAATGTATTTTTCTTTTTTTATTCATTTTGTCATTCAATTTATGTGAATAATAATTACATGCAACTGTGAAGTATGTCAGAATGTGACAAATAAAATGGCTAACAAAATCTAGCTACCTACAGTAGAGGGCAGCGTAGGACTGTGAAGGCACTCGCAAGGATTTTGTGAAGAAGTCATGTTTGTCCTATTTTCAGGTTAGTATATTTGGAGTTTACATTTTTTTTTGACGGAGGTTACGTTGGTATCAGGCTCCTGCACATTTTATATTCTATTGATGTTCAAATCAGTTCATGTTCATGCGCTCAGATGGCTACGTTTGGAACTGTTAGTGAATTTGTGGAGGCCAACGAGGACTGGACAGAGTATGGAGAAAGGCTGGAGCACTTTTTCTGTGCTAATGGAATTACTGATGAGGTTAAGAAGCGCTCTATTCTCTTGAGTGTGTGTGGGGCAAGGACTTACAAGCTAATAAGAAATTTAGCCACACCACGGAAACCGGGAGAAATTCCATATGATGAACTGGTCAAGCTGGTAGGAAACCACCACAATCCAAAACCTTCGGCGATAGTTCAACGTTTTAAATTTCACAGCCTGTTCAGGAAGCCAGGTCAGTCTGTAGCCAAATTTGTAGCCGAGCTACCGCAGCTATCGGAGCATTCTGATTTCGGGGCAGTGTTGGATGACATGCTCCGTGACAGATTAGTATGCGCCATTATTATCGACCCCATACAACGCCGCCTGCTGGGGGAAACCCCACCACTGACTTTCAAGAAAGCCCTAGAGATTTCCCAAGGTATGGAAATGGCTGCTAATAATGCCAAAGATATCCAGAAGGGGAATGGGGGGTCGCAGACAGCGACAGTGCACCAGGTCAGGAGGGAGACTGTTAAAGAGACTGGTAAATATGCAAAGCGGGTGGAATGTTTCCGGTGTGGAGGGTCACATTATGCATGACTGCAAATTCAAAGAGGCTGTCTGCCATGCTTGTAACAAAAAGGGTCACTTCGCTAAAAAGTGCCAGAGTTCAAAGGGCAAGGGGAAGCCTTGGCAGGGAAAAGCTCAGCAGGCTCAGGCAGACACACACCACCTGGAAGAAGCAGACGAAGAAGCAGACGAAGAAGCAGCGTGTGCCTACAACATGTTTGGGGTGGAAACAGATGAGGAGCCACCAGAACCCTATTATGCCACAGTCACTGTCAGGGGGCAGGACATACAGTTTGAGATTGATTCAGGGGCTACAGCATCGGTCATCAGTGAGGAGACCTACAGGAAGGCATGGGGCTCTAACCTGCCTCCCATCAGCCCATCGAAGCTCAAACTCAGGACATATACAGGCCAGCCCATACCTCATTTAGGGGTGCTATATGTGGACATTTCAGCTGAGGGTCAGAAGGCAAAAGGCAGGCTGGTGATAGCTAAGGGCAAGGGACCCAGTCTTTTGGGCCGTGATTGGCTCCGCAAAATCAGACTCGACCGGCATGACATTAAGTATGCACACACGATAAACACGACAGAGGACATCCTGCAGCGGTACAGTGATGTTTTCAGGGACGAGCTGGGCATACTGAAGGGCGTAACAGTGAAACTCCATGTTGACCCTGACGCCACCCCACGGTTTTTCAGGCCCAGGTCAGTGCCCTATGCCATGAAGGGCAAGGTTGAGGAGGAGTTGGAGCGTTTACAGAGGCAGGGCATAATTGAGCCTATCCAGTTTTCAAGGTGGGCAGCTCCCATTGTTCCAGTCCTGAAAGAAGACAAAACGGCAAGGATATGTGGGGACTATAAGCTTACCGTGAATCAGGTCTCTAAGCTGGAGGAGTACCCACTGCCAAGGGTGGATGACCTGTTTGCGACCCTGTCAGGGGGTAAGCTATTCACAATGCTGGACATGAGCCATGCTTACCAACAGCTACAGCTCGACGAGGAGTCAAAAGAGTACGTCACAATCAACACTCACAAGGGGTTATTCAAGTACAATCGCCTGGTGTTTGGAGTGGCGTCCAGCCCCACCATTTTTCAAAGAACAATGGACACTTTGTTGCAGGGAATTCCGCACGTAGCGGTATATCTCGATGATATTCTGATCACGGGGGCTACGGAGGCGGAGCATCTGGCTAACTTAGAACAGGTGCTGAAAAGGCTCTCAAACGTAGGACTGCGTTTAAAACGCGGCAAGTGTGTGTTCCTGGCTCCGGGTGTGACTTACCTGGGACACAGGATCACAGCTGAGGGGCTCAGCCCTGTGGAAGACAAGGTGAGAGCTATCAAGGAGGCTCCAAGCCCCAAGAGCGTCCATGAACTGAGATCGTTTTTGGGCATGGTGAATTATTACGGCAAGTTTCTGCCTGACCTCTCAAAGGTTTTGGCCCCGCTGTACATGCTGCTTCATAATGACACTAAGTGGCAGTGGGGTGAAGAGCAGCAGAAGGCTTTCAAGGAAGTGAAAGACCTCCTGCAATCCGCGAAGCTGCTCGTTCACTATGAACCAGACAAGGAGATCACCGTCTCATGTGACGCCTCGCCCTATGGAGTCGGGGCAGTGCTCTCACATATAATGGAGGACGGTTCTGAGAAGCCCGTTGGCTTTGCTTCACGTACCCTGACAGCAGCGGAGAAGGGATATTCACAGTTAGATAAAGAAGGTCTAGCTATTATTTCCGCTGTAAAGCGCTTCCATCAATACCTATATGGTCTGGCGTTCACAATTACTACGGAACCATAAACCATTGATGAGCCTGTTCAGTGAGACAAAATGCATCCCACCGCTGGCCTCAGCCAGGATACAGCGTTGGGCTCTCACACTGTCAGCCTACCAGTACACTATACGTAGTGTACAAAGCGGGTAAAGATAACGCAAACGCCGATGCACTTAGTCGACTGCCTCTACCTGAGACACCCACTACTACATATGTGCCTCCAGAGACTGTGTTTTCATTGGAGAGACTGGCAGAGACACCTATAAAGGCGACCCAGATCAAACAGTACAGGACAGAGAGGGACCCAGTCCTGTCCCAAGTTAAGACATTCCTCTTACAGGGTTGGCCCAGTGTTGTGGAAAGAGAGGAACTGAGGCCTTATGCTAAACGCAAGTCTGCAGGACGGCTGCATCTTCTGGGGCTCGAGGGTCATCGTTCCTCCCCCAGGCCGTTCACAGATTGTGGAGGAGATACATGAGACTCATCCAGGTGTGTCTCAGATGAAAAGCCTTGCAAGATCCTACATCTGGTGGCCAAAAATGGACTATGATCTGGAGAGCAAGGTGAAATCATGCACGCAGTGTCAGACTAATCAGAACATGCCACCACCAGCCCCTTTGCACCCATAGGAGTGGCCAGACTGCCCCTGGTCTAGGCTGCATTTGGATTTTGCTGGACCCTTTATGGGACAGATGCTTCTGATAATGGTAGGCACACTGAAAGTGGATAGAGGCTCATATCATGAACAATATCACAGCCCCCTCAACAATAGACAAACTCAGGCAAGTGTTTGCGGTCCACGGGTTGCCTGACACACTAGTCACTGATAATGGCCCACCGTTCACTTAGTGAGCTGTTTAGTGAGTTCATGCAGGCAGAATGGCAATTAATTCACATTCGGACGGGGGGGGGGGGGGGGGACTTCCTTTCCACCCAGCCTCAAACGGGTTGGCTGAACGGGCTGTTCAGACAGTGAAGGAAGGTCTGAAGCGGATGACAGGGGACTCTCTTAGCACTAGACTTTCACGTTTCCTGTTTATGTACCGCCTCACACCACAGACTACAACTGCACGCACTCCAGCAGAGATGCTGATGGGACGTAGACCCAAGGCAAGATTGGACCTGCTACGCCCAGTCACCAAGGCGAAAGTGGTGAGGAAGCAGGAGAAGCAGAAGGAGCGACATGACGTGTTTTCCGCAGACATCAGGATCATCTGAGCCTGCGTCATGATACAGGCTCAGAGACAGACTGCGCCATGGAGGATCTCCGGGTGAGACAGACTATTGGAGAAATATGTCCACCAGTGACTATGCCAGATAGAGACTCACAGGGAGAGGTGTCGGTGTCCCTTGGAAAAGATGGACTTTCTCACTCTGACACACAGAGCCCTCTCATGCCCCCACATCCAGAGTCACCCAAACCACCGCCACCAGTGGTGCATCTAGGGTCACCAGGGGTATTGCGCAGGTCACAGCGTGCTCGCAAACCTCCAGACAGGATGGATGTTTGATGGGACAGTATTTGAATGAGAGACTGACTGTTTAATATGTTATATTTTCAAGTGCCGGTATTGATAAGCTGTTGCTGAGACACTGGTAGACATTTTAGGTGCATACAGGTTTTACACTACTGTTATTGTGTCAGAGTTCATTGACATTTGGGAATGTTGGAATTTAAAGGGGGAGAGGTGTTATAATGTGAGCATTATATATCTGAGTTAATTTCTAATTAGAAATAGTAACATGCAATAGTTAGTTTTCCCACCACGGGGAATATCTGGAGTTGTGGGTATGTGTTTCCGGATCCGGGGGAGTGGGAGAGCTCCCTGCAGTAGAGCTGATTAGAGTAGTGTAAGCCTCTGTCACTCGTATGTAATGCGTTCTATAATTTCTTCCGCCACATAAAGTGCAAGCAAAGGACAATATGTTGTCACGTGGTCTTATTTGGAAGTAGAAGTTACTACAAAAACAGTTTTGGGCACCAGGCTGTGAACCGTTTATTTTCTGCTGTACAGTTAGACATTTTAACATGAGTCTGTGGTAATTGACTGCTCCCAGCCTCAAGCGGCCATTCAAGGAATTGCAGGTTTGGGCACTTCTGAATTGGCTTCATTTTTCAGCACCCAGTGTTGCCCCTTGGTCTGAAACAGACTCAGGGAAAACGTCAGTGAGTACCTGTTTAATTAAATAAACAAGTGCCAAATGCATGGCTGTTATTCACACTATCGTGTGCGTGTGTGTGTTCACCAGAAAGACCAACATTCACACACTAGGGGGAGTGCTTGTTTTTCACACCCCTTTGCCACCCTATCATCTCACATAGGCTAATCCATGCATAATCCGTAGGCTCATGATGGCCAAATAATTAATTTGCTTACTGGAGTCCTGCGTTATAGCGTCGATTGATTAATCTTTTTTGATGATTTATGGTCACAGTTTGCTGATGTATCCAAAAATGAATGACTCGTAAATAAAGCAAAACTTTTCATGAAAACATGAATATATTGTGACAGCCGGCAGAGGCAACAGAGAGGAGAGGTGAGGAATGACATATGTACCCTTCCCGATCCTGACGCTCATGCCCAAATACGGAGGTCGGGTGACGTCATGCCACTCAAGGCAATGCGGAGCACCGGGACCTCGTCAACGCAGCGCAGCGGGAGACCAGCGACGCGTTAATTGACGGGGATATAAAAAGGGAAGTCGCACACACACGCACTAGCGGAGTATGGGAGTAATGAGTGCTAGAAGGATACTGACGGACTTATTGTGTATGACCCATTTTGGAAGGAGAACCCTGCTGTGTGCTGAATCCCTGGACCGCCTGAAAACCCGCCCCGTGAACGAACCCCGCCTGGCTGACTACCCGACCCATCGCGGAATCCCGCTCTCCCTGAGGACCCGTCTACTTGTACCGACCCCTGCTTACGGACCTCGACTATTCTTTCTGCCTGTGAATTTGCCGTGGTCCACAGAAAACCCCCCTACCCCCCTATCCCCTGAACAAGACAATAAAAGGGTGAAGTACCTCGATTTGGTGGTGGACCTTGATTTTATTAATTTCAGTTCTGTGCACACTCTACCCCATCTTGAGTGTGTCGCATATGGTGGAGAATGCGGGCAACGCATGCAGACTGAAATTAATAAATCGGCCGCACCGAAGCAATGGAAGCAACAGATTTAAAAGCACTGGTGGCCCAGCTCGTGGCCAATAACCAAGAGCAGCAGGCTCGACACGAACAAGCCATGCAAGCGATGCACCACCGCGCTGAAGAGCAGCGCAACCAGCATGCACAGGCGATGGAACTCCAAGCCTACCAAACGGAGCTCCTGAGGGTCGGAGGTAAGGGGAGACACGACTCACAGGAGGAGCGTACCTTTCCCGACAGTAGGCGCCGGGCCAACCCGGCGCGATTCTTGACCAAGCAAACTCCGTCTGACGACAGACATTTCTGCTTACTTTTGAACGAACAGCAGCAAGAGAAGAGTGGCCAGCCGACCAATGGGTGGGACTGATTGCGCCCTTTTTGGCGGGCATTGCCCAGACTACATATCAGGATATAGCCACTGACCCCCGGGTTTCGTACACAACTCTAAGAGATGAGATCATGAAACGCTATGGGTATAACCTAATAACTACAGCCCAGCGGTATCATGAGTGGGTGTTCGATCAGGCGGCATCCCCCAGAGCTCAAATGCACGAGCTAGTGAGGTTGACCGCATGGCTGCGGTCAACGCATGGCTGACCTCCGAGCCAAAATCTCTGACCATCATTGAACGGATAGTAATGGAGCGATATATGAGGGCCCTACCCTACGAGGCGAAAAAAATAGCCTGCTAGACTAACCCCCAGAGCGTGGACCAGCTGGTGGAGATACTGGAGGGATATCAGGCCGCCCAGGGGGTACTTCGCAGTGGAAGGCCTAATAAACCCGAGGCCACTACCCGCCCCAAGGAGCGCCATTGGCAGGAGGAGCCGGTCCGCCCATGAAACCCCGAGCCTAAAAGGCCCGTGGCCGACATCCAGAGGCGACGGCCCCTTGTCCACCCGGACCGCCGGAAGTGCTATGAGTGTGGGGAGGAGGGACATCTCCTGGAACTGCCCTCAGATGGGAGATATACACATGTCCACGGCTACTGGCGAGAACCCCACCGGACGACCATGCGGGCTGATGACCACCTGCTGGGTGGAGGAGGGAGGCGCCTCCCCCTCAACCCCCGTCACTGCAAATGGACGCGACACCACAGCGCTCTTGGATTCCGGGAGCATGGTGACGTTAGTGCGTCCGGAGTTCGCCCAGCTGCCACACCTGGAAGGCACCCTGGGGGTAAAGTGTATCCATGGTGAGACTCGTCAGTACCCCACCACCATGCTACACCTGCGGACCACCAAGGGTAGTTACTCAGGCCCCGCTGGGGTCGTACCCGACCTACCTGTCCCGGTACAGATAGGTCCCGACCAATCTCTGTTCCGCCCGTTATGGTTTCGCCTGGCTACAGGGAGCCAGCGAACGCCCCGAGGACTTACATCCCCGCCACTTCCCAGGCCGCGCCGCTCGCCGTCCCGCCTCTGTGGGTTCCAGGACGTGGACCCCCAAGGATCCACGGAACCCCTCTCCGAGGGGGAATCCAGCGCCGCGGGAGCGGTGGCGGAAGAAGAAGTGGGCTATGAGAGGGCGAGGGCCGGTACGAGAACCACCCTGGGCGAGGAGCCACACGGGGAGGAGGGAGAACATCCCCAGGTCGAGGAGGAATACAACCTAGGGGACATGTTCCCCTCGACCCGGCAGGCGATGTACCTCCCCTGGCTGAGCCCCTAGCAGGGAGGTTTGGGGCTGCCCAGCTCGAGGACATCAACCTCACCAGCGCCCTGCAGCAGGTAACCGTGGTCGACGGATAACTCATCCAGGGGGTACGGCAAAGGATTTATCCCCATTTTGCCATAAAAAGGACACTATTATATCAAGTTGTACAAAAAGCCGGGGTAATACATGAATTGCTGTTGGTACCCCGACCTGTTATTCCCTCTGTGCTCCGCCTAGCCCACTCTCACCTGCTCAGGGCCCATCTCGGGGTAGAAAAGACGCTAGAGCGGATCAAGGCGAGGTTCTACTGGCCCGGGGTAAAAAAGATGGTAGAGGACTTTTGCCGCAGCTGCCCCGAGTGCCAACAGGTGACGCCAAGACCTCACCACCGTAACCCCTTAATACCTTTACCCATAATTTCGGTACCTTTCAGCAGGATAGGGATGGACCTGGTCGGGCCCCTGCCGAGAAGTGCCCAAGGACATCAGTATATACTGGTGATTATGGATTATGCCACCAGGTACCCCGAAGCGATTCCTTTGCGCACTATGGCTTCCAAAGGCATCGCAAGGGAACTGATGATGTTTTCTCGGGTGGGCATACCCGAGGAGATCCTGACAGACCAAGGTACCCCATTTATGTCCCGCATAATGAAGGATTTGTGTAAACTGATGAATATCACGCAGCTGAGAACTTCCGTATATCACCCTCAGACGGACGGTCTGGTAGAACGATTTAACCAGACGCTCAAACAGATGTTAAGGAAGGTAATAACTACCGATGGAAGGAATTGGGATCAGCTGTTAACTTACCTGTTGTTCTCCATCCATGAGGTACCCCAGGCTTCAACCGGATTTTCTCCATTTGAACTACTTTACGGGAGACAACCCAGAGGACTCCTGGACCTGGCCAAGGAGGCCTGGGAGCAGCAGCCCTCACCCCATCGGACCCTGGTGGACCACGTGGATGAGATGCCGGAGAGGATGGCCGTAATATGGCCTATGGTACGAGAACATATGGCGGCCGCCCAGGCCGCCCAAGCCCGGGTATATAACAGGAGCGCACAGCTCCGAGTCTTCAGCCCCGGAGACAGAGTATTGGTTTTGGTACCCACATCCGAGTGTAAATTCCTGGCCAAATGGCACGGGCCCTACGAGGTCATGGAAAAAATAGGAGCGGTTAACTACCGCATCAGTCAACCCGGGCGATGCCCACCTGAAAAGGTATATCATATAAATCTTCTAAAAAAATGGGTGGCCCGGGAGGCAGTGTGTGCTCTTTCTATTCCCCAGGGTCCGGCAAAAACTGAGCCAGTCGAGGTGCCAATGGGCGAACAACTGGCAGAGAGACAGCGCCAGGACCTCCGTGAACTTATAGACCACCACAGGGAGGTGTTTTCTCCGGATGCCGGCCACACGGACCTAATCCAGCACCACATCTTCACCGAGACCAGAAAGAAGGTAAAACTGAGACCTTACCGGATCCCCGAAGCCAGGAGGGAAGCCATCCGACATGAGGTAAAAACTATGCTCGAGAATGCTCCATTGTGTACACCAGAGATCAGCTGCTGAACCTCCGACTGTGTGGTGGGGCCGGCGGGAGACCCGACATCCCGAGGGAGCTGAGGAGGAAATACCGGGGCTGCAGGGCCGGGAGGAGCGGAGCGCTACTGTACCAGGCAGTAATGCAGCCATAGATGATGCTCTCAATGGTGCACCTATAAAAGTTAGAGGGAGTTTTTGCAGACATGCCAAACTTCTTGACTCCTCAGAAATTAAAGGCACTTTTGGGCAGTTTTTACAGCAGAGTCTGCTTGCCTAGACCAGGTGAGATCATCTTTGATGAGCCAACGAGGAACTTGAAGCTGGAGACTTTCTCCACTTCAGCTCCTTCGATGTGTATGGGGGCATGACCCTCCCTGAAGTCCACAATCATCTCCTTAGTCTTGCAGATGTTGAGAGAGAGGTTGGTGGCTTACGGATGGTGTTGGAGCCGTGTGTGGCTACAGTCATATGTGAACAGGGCATACAGGAGGGGACTGTATGCAGCTCTGATGGGCTCCAGTGCTCAGGGTCAGTACAGAGGAGGTGAGACCACCTGGGGTCTGCCCATCAGGTATTCCAGGATCCAGTTGCGAAGGGAGGTGTTAAACCCCAGGATCCTGAGCTTGGGAATGAGCTTAGCGGGCACAAATTCTGTTGTAATCTACCGACAGAATTCTTACATATGTTTCCCTTATCCAGGTGGGAGAGGGTGGTGTGTACTGTCAGGGCGATCTGTTGGAACGGTCTGCAAACTGAAGGGGGTCCAAGGTGTAAGGAAGGGTGGAGCAGATGTGGGTTCTGACTAGCCGCTTGTAGCACTTCATGATGATGGAGGTCAGTGCTACAGGGCGGTAGTCATTCAGGCAGGTGATGGAAGGTTTCTTCGGTACTTGGACAATGGCGGTCTGTTTGAAGCAGGTGGGGACTGCAGACTCGTGCAGGGAGAGGTTGAATATAGAGGTGAATACCTCCGCTAGCTGGTCGGTGCACCCTCTGAGGACACAGCCTGGAATGCCATCTGACCCTGGTGACTTCTGTGGGTTTACTCTTTTAAGAGCTCACCTCACGTCAGCCGTGGTTAGTCATCCTGGTCCTCAGCTAGCCTTGCTGTAGGAATAGTGTTGTTCACCTCAAACCCTGTATAGGAGGTGTTGAGCTCATCGGGGATATAGGCAGTGGGCTGGGTATCACTGCTATTTCCCCCTTATAGTCTATGATGGCTCCCAATCCACAGCACATGCGTCTGGGGTCAGAGCTGTGGTAGTTGGACTCCAACTTGTCCCTGTAGGCTCTTTTAGCATCTGATGGCCATCCAAAGATCATATCTAGACCTCCTAAAGGCCTCCAGGTCACCAGAGCTATAGACAGAACTGTGCTTTGAGTTTAGCATGGACACCACCATTAAACCAGGGCTTTTGGTTGGGGAAAGTCCTAACATTGACCTTCGGGACGACATCATCCAAATAGATTCCCCTGCTTCCAGGAGAGAGGGTTTTACTTTCGTAAGAATGATCATGGCAAGCTGTCTCTCCCCTAGCAACCAAGTCCCTTTGTTGTTATAGCCTCCCTGCAATCAGGACAACCGGGCTATAGGATCAGGCCAGAAGGAAAGGAGGGTCCGGAGAAAACTATCCACAGGAATGACCTCAGACCCTGCCCACTCGTTCCCTTAATTTCAGTGGCCAGGGAAACCACTGAACAAACTGTTAACCACCAGGGGTCTCATTTGTAAACATTACGTAGGCTTATCCCCACAGCACACCTCCGGGCCCCATTTCACATAGCAGGTTAAGATGTTTAAATTTGAACCTGAAATCTCACTCAGAAGAGCGCTTCCCTGACCTGGCTTTAGTTTCCAAAAGCAGATTTCAAACACTCAGAACTAGTTCAAGTCTTGGATAGGCGATATGGTGCAAGCCAATAGTATGGAGACTGTCAGTGTGACATCACAGGGTCAAAAGGGACTTCCAGAGAAAAAGGGGGACTTCCGGGTTAGCTACAAAACAGTATATGCAGTGTTTAATATAGAGTGTTAATGAACCCAATAAGACAGGTGCAACCTGAAAAATGAATGTTCATCTTGAAAAGCCATCATCGATTGCACCCTGAAAACGAGATCGATCAGGGAATGCCCAAGACGCCATTCCTATTTTAGTGCTTTTATTGGTACGTCAAGTGTACATCACCACTGAAAGAATGGCTCCAAGAAACTAGTTACAGATGTGGCGGGAGCAGTAAGAAACAACCGACAACGCCACCTGGGGAATTACACCCCAGGAAATTCTCAGGAACCATGAATACTAGCTGGGAATTGAGGATACGGGATACAGCACAAAGGTTCGTTGGCTGATACAAGACAGACTAAATGTTTAATTGAAATAAAAAAGATCAGGTAGGCAGGGACTGAAGCAGCTGGAAAGGAAATATTAGCAGCCAAAAGAAAGTTACTGACACCAATAAAAGAAAATAAATTCTTTATTACATTAGCTAAAACAGGCCTTTATACTGTACATCTAAAAACCCTAAAAGTTACCTAAGATCTGTATATTACCAGTCCACATAAACTGAACAAATGGGGGGGAAAGAGCTGAGGCCACTTGTGGAGAGACAGACTACCTTGAAGAGTGCCCAGGGGTGCGACAGTATACTCACCTCCAGTGCCACATTAATCCTCACAGCAAACAATGTTGCAATCTACATTCGTGTCCCAGTGCTTTTATTCACATGCAACAAGTGCAGGGACCTCACCATGAGTGCCTAGCCTCTCGACAATATGAGACTGCTTCACTGAAGGAAATAACTAATACAAAAAGATTTAAATGAATAAACAACCCAGTTGGTTCAATACTACAGACCAAAGACACAAAACAATAAGAAGCTAAACAGTGGAAAACAGAAGCAGGTGAAAGGCTCACCATGCTGTCTACTAAAATGATCAACATTTTCTGACCCTACTTACCACCTCTGGTAGAGATGCATTAAAATACTGGATCTCTGAAGTTGGGCAGGGCAACAAAAGGGGTTACAAAGTGTCTAGATGCAATTAAACCATGTCCTATAAAAGAAGGCGGGCATATAATTAGTCATGATCACTTCACCTACCTACCTGAAACACCAGCCACAACCCAGACACAGGAAAGGAACCAAGGGAGTGAGCATAGGCCCACAGGTGCCTTATATAACCTGGCCCTGATTAGGTAATTGGTTGGGGAGGTGTCGGCTTGGGCTGCGTTCAACAACCCTACACACACTAGGGAAGCATTCCCTACCACACAGACATCTCGTGTTCAGTAGGCCTATGTTTTAATTGGTGATAAAAATAACAAAACATGTAATAGTATATTCAGCGATTAATTTTTAAAGAAAGGTGAAGCAGTATAGAGCATTCTGTTGTTATATAATAAAAACATGCATCAATTGAATTATTCGCAATACAAAACAATGTTAATAAACTATATTATTAATAATCTTAATCTTGATACATCTTTCCGCCACCACGGAGTGTGTCAACTATACTATAGACCAGGGGTCAGGAACCTATGGCTCGCGAGCCATATATGGCTCTTTCGTTGACGTCATATGGCTCCCAGACAATTTTGACCGGAGCGCCGGCGCTCCCAAAACACTCGTCTATTTCAAACTACCGTAACTCCTCGAGCGTTTGCGCGATCGAGGAAATTCCAACGGTTTCCAACCATATAGGGTTTTATAGGGTATCAACACTATTTTATAGGGTATTACGGTAAACTCGACGGGGTTGCGCAGAAGAGTTGCGCAAAAAAGTTGTAGGATGAGTTGAGAAGCCGGAGGAGACAGAGAGGATCCAGGCTGGTTTACATCGTGTTTACATCGGGTTTTAGTATTATTTAGAATGTTTTAAAATGTATGTCTTTGTGAGCCATGAGGGGGCGTGGTTAGCGCTGTCGCGCAGTGACAGGGGGAGCGGAGCGGCAGGAATGCCTGGAATGTGACGCAGCTGTAGCGAATGAGTGCAATTAACGCTATAATGACACATGTGTAGTAGAGGCTGGGCATGCATGGCGACAGCGGACTACGGGCGACTATATTAAGTTATATGTTGATCAACGCGTTATTTAAGTTGAGACTGTAAATAAACAGCGTTATTATTACCACATCCACGGATCCTCTCCATTCCTTCTGTGAACCCAGGAAAAGCCACAGCAGTGGCATTGTGACAACACAGGACTTTGTTAGTCTTACTTAAAAAATGCATGCATAAAGTTGCATTACATTTTATTAAATACTATATGGCTCTCAAGGAAATACATTTAGAAATATTTGGCTTTTATGGCTCTCCCAGCCAAAAAGGTTCCCGACCCCTGCTATAGACTATGCTATAGGAACTCTATAGGTTACCGGAGCTCGGCTATGATACCACCAGACCCAGTGGTAGCATAGACCCCGCGTTTCGACTACGGTATATCTAGACCCAGTGGTACCATAGACCCCATGACTCGGCAAGCAGTGTCGCCGACAAATAATGATCTGTGCTCCTAAATCGAACAAAGGGATGAGCTATCGTTCATCGTAAGAAAATAAATCACAGCTTAAATATAATAGGCGTGGCGTGGGGGGTTAAGTGTATAAAACTAAGATTGGGCTATAAATCACATAATCTTCACCCTAAATTCCAATTGTTGTTCGATTAACATGCTCACAGGAAGGAAAATGATGAGCCTTGGATTACCATCAATTTGGATAAGATTATAGCAAGTTGTTCGTTGCTATTATCTAAACCATGTGTCAAACTCAAGGCCTGCGGGCCGGCACCTAATTTGGTGTGGCCTGCGAGAGCTTGTAGGGAATATCATTTGCTTATCATAGAAATCAGGCCGGACTGACCATCGGGAGCACTGGGAGTTTTCAGGCCAGTGATTTTGTAGCCAGAACGAGAACACGGGACATGCACGAGCCAATCAATATGCATGTAAAAGACACATTTACAGAAAGAAATAGCAATGCATACCTGCAGAAGAGTTTACACATATAAGTTTGATGGTCACGTTGGCTCTTCAACTTACTATACTGCTAAACTCTCATACACTACTACATATAGTGTATGAGAGTTTAGACTAATATACACACACACACACACTGTACACAGTTAGTAACATGATAATTCCAATGATTATGAAACATCTAAAAACACATAATCATGACATTGTGGGCCTACTACTGCTGATTAACACTGATCGAATTGCACACACACCTTGGTTGGTTGGTATTCGGACAGGGAAGAGGGCGAAAGATGGCATCACCCACACTTGACCTACTAAAGCCACACCCCTTCCCAGGTACCACAGAACCAAACAGCTTCAAAATAAAAGTCCCATAAAACAAATAGACAATAACAGTGTAATAAAACATGAAAATCTAGAGAAACATATACACAATTAATCCCATTACACCGAGTTGCGGCGGCGCAATATTTCAATGACACAGCTATCATAAGACCAGCGATTGAGCAGGAGGTGGGAAAAGAATCATCAGAATGCAGGAAATTAAGTTTTTGCAACAAACATTTTCTTCCATCGGCGTTGTTTGACCTGGGCAACCGTATGTTTTATGAATAGTGAAAATAATAAATAATTTTTTATTTAAAAAATTAAACAAAACAAGTTTTGGATCATCTGTGTGTCATTCAAGCAGCAGAATACCTCACAATTCACACAACTGAGCACGCTCTATTTTTTTGTGTGTGTTTTTGTGTTTTTGTGTGTGTGTGTAAAAACATGTTTAATGTAGTTATGAAGTAATCTGCTTCTACTCAATATTTATTTGTAACAATTACTAATATTTTGAACATTAAATGTCATAATTTCACAATCCCCCGGGACTGGGATGACCTGACTGGGACTGTATTTCCCGGTCTGAATGATGTTCCCAGTCCGGCCCTAAATTGTACTATGTAAACCCCAATAGTATAGCACACTCATAAGAATAGAGTGCATTATAATGCATCAAAACCCTTGAAATAGTTAATAGAACATTAAACAATCAAGTACTGTGAACTAAAGTGGGTGTTTTGATTTCCAGTGACTATTTCTTTGAGTTCAGATATTTTACGAAATGTAATTGGTTCAACTCACACACGTGACCTGACGTTTCCTGCGTAACGACACTCGCTCAGTGATTGGTAAAAATTTACGTACTCTGAAGTTCATATTGCCTCCATCAAGCGGGAACCCGATTTAGTGAAGGAGAAAAAAAAACACAACAGAACAAAACGTGACAATTTATAAATGTGAGAGTTTAACTCTACATGGCAATGTTACCCAACGGACGAAATTGACATAGATGCTTCCAGAAAATTTCGCGTTTTTAAAAACAGTAACGTTTACATTTTTGTGTGAGCTCCGTCATTGGAAGATTTTATCCTGTACTTAACGGCCTGACTGCTGCAGCGCGGGTAACGTCACTTGGACCAACGAGGGAAGACTTGCTTGTTCGTCTGTTGGATAACATAATGCTGCAGATTTCGGTGGAGTTGGAGACAGCTGCAGTCCTCATCACTATTGTTCGTATTGTAGTGGTGGTGTTGTTAACCACGCTGATTTGGTGAGTAAACTCAATTGTTTGTTGTCAATATCGATTGCTGTATTCACTGTTACGGCTCGCCCTGTTAGGACCCAGACACGATCAGGAGTCAGTGAGTAAACAATGGAGAACAGACAAGTATTATGTTCCACGGGTCTTTATTATATGTATGAATGCTTGAGGAAGGGAAAGGTGAGGAGGCCGGCGGGGGAGAAGGTATGGAAGAGTGTAATGAAAGGCTTGAATGTGGAAAGGATGTGGATGAATCTGAGAGTGAAATGGAACAGCAGCGAATGTGAGCACTTTGACTTTCTATTAAGACACAACAGGGTGTTCAATAATAATGTGATCAGCAGATTTGATGCGAATGTGAAGAAGGAATGCGATGTATGCGGGGTGGGGGTGGAAACGTGTATGCACGAGTTTGTTGAATGTAGGGAATTAGTCGGGTACCATAAAAAAATAAAAACAACTGATACAGACATGCTGGGATGGAAGGTTTATAGAAAGAATGGAATGGAAGGAGCTATGGCTGTTCGGGGGTGAATGAGGAAAGTGAAAGGGTGCAATACTGATTTATTAAATTATACATTGAGCCATGCAAGGTTTGCTGTCAAGCTGCGAAGGGACCTGGCCCATTACGAACACACACATAGGGATGTATGGCACATATTTAAGAGCACTATGAAAAGCGAAATCAATTTGTTGCATGGGTACATAAAGGAGGAGCACTTTGAGGTGGGATTTTTGGAGGGAAGCACGTTTGTTAGCATAGGAGAGAGTGGGAAGGTGGAATTGGATTTTGAAGGCATTGCGGTGAAATATTGATTACTGATGGGGGGACGATGTAATAGGGGGATTGAATGATGATGATCGATGGACGGCGGGAGGCGATGATACGAAGATGATGGTGGTGATGATCGAATGATGATGATGATGATGATGATGCATATATTTGAAAGTACATGTCACAAAGGTTTACTCCGACAATGTATTTTGAGCACATCGCTTTGCCGATTTCACAAAATGTGCAAAATTGATTTCGCTGGGTGAGTGAGGGGCTTGCAGGAAGGGAGTGCGGTAAAAAGCCTGCAGGCCGCCTCAAGGGGTATGTGATGTTTGTTTGTCCCCTCAATCACATCTATTTTTGAGTTTTATATTGATTTCTATGGTTTGGTGGGGGCTTGTGGGCTGGTGTTGTAGAGAGACCTGCAAGCTGCCTAACCGGTTTTGTTTTATCACTTTATAGAGACGGTGGAATGGGTTGGGCGTTTATATATGATTTCTATGGGTTGGCAGGGGTCGGCGGGCTGGTGGTGTGGTCGAGAGCCCGCAGGCGGTCTAGCCGGTTTTGATGATTTTGGTGATTGAGGGAGGGAGCGTCTGGAGGCCCGAGGGGTAGAGGGGGGCCTTCAGGCGGGCCTAATGCATGGAGAAAGATGTCACATATGAGCTAAAAATGTATCACAGGGGAAATGGAAAATATAATGTAAATAGTGTGTACAAATGTAAATAACAGATGATTTTTGATAATAAAAAAAAAGAAATAAAAAAAAAAAATCTGGTTCCCTGTGTTCTCCTTCCTGACTCCCGCGTATTCCTCGTCTCCGCGTTACCCTGTGTCTCCACGTCTCCTCGCTCCTCGTCTCCTCGCTCCAGTGACCCCCGCTACGGACCCCTCCTCTCCTCGGACCCTCTCCACGCCCCTATCCCTGGATTCCCCTTTTTCCTCGCAGACAGATCCCCGACAGACCCCCTGACCACCGGACTACCCTGACTCTCCCCTAACCCTCCGTTAGGTATTTTTGTTTTCGTGTTAGATTTATTTATTTATCTAGTTAATTATTTATTTTTATATATAGTTATATATATATATAGATATATTCATTATTTATATATATATTATATTAGCTATAGAGATAGACTCATTACTAGAATAGTTATTATTAGATATATATTTATATATAGGTATTTTATACCTACTAGCTACGTTCCCTGTGAATATA